>JAZAYU010000447.1:0-156572 GCA_038501625.1 Corbicula japonica
AACAACATTGTGCTCAAATTAAATTTTCTACTCAACTTATGTATTTAATAAATAGAAAATGCAAACGAATCTATCTATTATCATAAAGATTAAGATTAACACCGAATTCTTCCGGGATATTCCAGATTAAATGTTCGAACTAAAAAATTTGACTATTTACTCAACCAGGTTTCGGAAATGTTTTTTCATTATTATATACAAGTAATACAATCTTTAACACTTCATTTAAAAAAATAAATATTATTTAAGCTTATTCTTTATTACCTTAATCAATCAAAGTAAGTTGGGTTTCTTCAGAATTTTAAAATTATCATAATTATTGAGTTGAGTTTAAAATCTAACTCAATATTTTCATTATACTGGGCCGAATATTGAAGTCCCAGTTGCCAAATCCGTATTCCATTTATATATACCATATTTCAGTACCAGTACACAAATCAACTACCAGATGCCATATGCAAAAACTAAATAAGCATCTGTGATAATTTACTGTACCAATCCACCCAGTCATTTTAACAGCTTCTCAATACATATATAAAGTTCGATCGATTACGAGGCACAGACGAGTCACAAACTCACATGAGGCAAAAGACGAGGTTCAAACTCTCATGCGGTTTATATGAAGATCGCATTAACATGACTTTTATCGTATATTTTTAAATTGAATAAAAACATTGATTGTTGTATAAAGCTTTTAAACTTTAAATTAAAAAAAAACATTTGATATTGTGTCAGTCGAAATTTATTAGGAGACACCTAAAATTGTTATGCTCTTTCAAACTGCATAGTTAAGCAATGTATTCATTTAATTGGTAAAGTTTGTATTCTAAAAGCACCTTTGCTTTTAGACTAAAAAGACGACTCGAGGGCTGAATGTTCTTGAATAAACTTTACTAATGAATCAACCGCGCTCTTATTGCGATTTGAATTCGATAACCCCCTTAGGTGCCCAACATGAACAACCAAGCTGACGGAGTCGTTTTCCTTTTCATACGTTTCAACTTCTTTTTGAGTTTCAAATTCGTTCGAATGATGAAGCACAATGACTGCAAGTTTTGTGAAGCTCCCTGAAAAACAAAATAACTATGGTGAGAGTTATGTTATAATGCATGATATAAGTTAGTTCCTCTTAATAACGCAACATTTTAAACGAAGATGCATATTTGTTTTGTGTAGAGAAAACCCAGTCTTTTAGCAAGCAAAATATACGCCATACAACTCATGGAACATTACTTGTGTATCTGTTCACCGTCTGTTCTTGCCATCGAACTGAATAAATAAAACACTACAGTAACTGTTTTACTGTGCTTATATTGATTTTGCTCAACCAGGGTAAAGTTTAATAAGGTTTGCAGGTTTTATTGGAAATCTTGAAAAGAAACGTAGAAGCTTTTTCCTTTTATTAATTCTGCTTTTTTATTTCATTCCATCTTATCTTTGCAAAAAGATCATTGAGTTATTATCTGCATGACAATCCTAGCAATTAACTTAACTTCATATTTTTAATGTTTGCTGCTGCAACATTTTGGTAAGCTTGGTGGGTTCAAACTATTCACTTCAAGACATTATTAAATTAATATCAAATCCTGACGGGACATATGTGATATTGGTGCAATCAAGAATCTTGTTTAAACCCCACAGTGGCAAATTGCTCTGCCACAGACCTTTCCAAGCCGGTAACACAGGTTCCCCTTCCATAATTTTTGTGGCATCTAATTGAATTTTTGCCATGCTATAACATTTTTCTTTTTATGTTAATACGATTCACAACATTAAAAAAAAACATTATCACACAAATATACTTAACGTCAACTATTGTGAAATAATGGTAAAAATAATTTCATTAAATAACAAAAATAATATAATACAAACCTGAAAATTCTGTCAGAAAGTTTTCGATATTTTTGTTCTTTTTACTTCGTTGATCATGATTGACAAATCCAAGGACGACAAGATCCTCAACTACATTGGCTGATGAGATGCACACTTTATTTTCTAGTGTTATATTGAGGTTATTTAATTTTGTTTTCAGTCGATCCAGTAACTGTCCTTCTACGGCAGGTGTCATACATTTGGAATGCCGACAAATTTGAACTGAAATAAATATATCCAACTTATTTTTTAAAACGCTTAATCACAATGCACTCCAGTGTGTTTTGTTTTCTTAAATAGAATTTCGTTGTAGTTAACATGTTTATATTTATCGTTCTATGGAATATTTCATGCCTAATGACAAATATTGTGTAAGACGTATACAAGATATAATGCTTCTTAAAGAGTAGCGGCGACATTTTGTGTGCAAAATTTTTGCAAACTTATTCATACCACATATGCATTACTTAACTTGAAATGTGTCCATAGGACACGGATGCCCCCGCTATGCATCGTTTTCAGACACTCAAGTGCAATGATGGGAATAACAGCATTTCAAAGACAGTGATGTGCGAGAAATTATAAGAATATGCATTAACTTGAAGATCAAGTAAATTATTTGTATTTGTGGCGCTGTTGTCTGCTCATTATGGAAATGTCTGTGAAGAAGTTGGTATTAATGCAATAAAAATATATAAAACAATATATATTCCTATTAAAACTAATGTAAATGGAATTATCAAAGAGCCATAACTTCTAAAAGGTACATGTAAGAGCAAAACCCCACCTTTATGCACAACAACATATCAGGCCGAGCATTGTGGTAAAGTTTCATCAAATTCCCACCAGAAGTGTAGGACGTGTTGCGTTCACAAGATATATTCCTATTAAAACTAATGCAAATGGAAGTATCAAAGGGCCATAACTTCTGAACGGAACATGTAAGTGCAAAACCCCACCTTTATGCACAACAACATATCAGGCCAAGCATTGTGGTAAAGTTTCATTAAATTCCCACCAGTTGCGTTCACGAAAATATCGGACGGACGGACGGACGGACGAACGGACAGGAGCAACTATGAATGCCCGTCGCCATTTCATGTCAGGGGCATATACAATATTTAAAACGACGATTTTCCTTGGTCATTTTCACTTTATGCACTCGAATTTCGAAATGGTCATCAATTATATAATTATGTTTACAATTAATGCTTGTTTCCTTTCTTCCCTATGTCAAGAGTGGTTGTTAAACTACCTGGTTTGTATTGGAATCAATTATTCAATGTCTTAAAATATTTATTGAATGTTAACCTTTATTAATCCAATAACATTTATTTACAAAATATATGTACACCACATTGTCGAAATTAAAACAGTCTTTAAATAAAAGGGAGGTTGTAATAAAATTGGGGACTTTGAAGAGGTTTTATTTAATTAATTTAAACTAAAATGCATCTGATTAGTAAGTTTTAATGTTTTCCTAATACAAAGATGTCCTGTTAAAACAAATCAGGCAATATAATGCAATAGTATGCTTGCTTTACCTTAAATTGCATGAAGTACGAAATTTAGGATAACTCCCTCAAAACTGTTTCAATGCCAATAAGAATAAGTTTCTGTCTTTCCGGTAAATAGTTACGGAAAAAAGTGACCAATTAGAACTTTGGGTGAGTGTAGATAAGCCCGTAACGACACTGTTAATAAATATATGTACCGTTCCGTCTAAAAAGTTTATGTCACTGTAACATAAAGTATGGCACTTTGCTCATCATCTCATAAGTCTAGGGTCAATAAAATATGTCATTGGCGCCGGAGGGGAAAACCAATAAAATAGCACAAAATCGTTTCATCACTAAGCATTCAGTTCGTCTCATAATAGTTGTATCTTAAATATTGAAACTGGAAGGTACACGGTGTTATAATGGAAAACAGAATCTTTAAATGCTGTTATTATAAGATGATGGGAAACGAATACCACTTTTTGTTAATATTCCCCTATTACCCGAATATTAGAAACGAACATATAGGAGGAAATGTTTGGCCAAAAATTGATACATTTAATAGATTAATGAGTCAGAAAGTAAAAGCGATATTTGCAAAATTACAAAAAATTTAAAGCTTGAGATCCGAGAAAAATAAACAAGTAGGTAACACGAAGAAATAAATAAGCAATAAATAATGTTGATAATAAAAAATCTCTGAGAGTTTTATACATAACAAAACTAGTATTCAGTAATTTATAATTAAGGGAAATTTCGAGTATTTAATGCTAATATCAGTTTTCCCTATATTACAAACGTTACACACAAGCTTGAGTCGACCGTATTAATATACGTTCTACAATGTCATCGTTTTTATCAGTTCTGTGCAACTAAGTGCCGAGTTCTTTAATTTGGATTTCGGCACATAGACGTCCGATTATTTTATTTATTTTATAATTCTAAGCCCCGCGATATTCAACTTCTGCCTGTTCCATTTCAACCTTATTATTGCACTAGTGAAGATTTTGTATGAACGCAATTTTTATATGTGTAAAATTGGTAGAACGGTGTGTAAACTTAATACATTAAAGAATTTCCACATTCAGTCATAATAAAAAAGCGGCAGAATTGTGTAGCCTTTTCTCGATTTCTATATAGTATAACATCATAAAAACAAATCGGTACACTTTAACTTTAAAATTCACTGAGTCGATGCATTTGCTAGGTTTATTGTTTACAGGAACCATTTACCTTGTTATGCAAGGTACAGGAAATAAGCCACAACACAAATTTATTATTGATCTGTCATAACTTTGGTTTTACAACGCGAAGTTTATTGGGAGGGGTACAATAAAATTTATGATCCATTTTTTTCGATCAGTTAATAAAATCCAGAATTCGTTCTAATTGTTACGCTCTTGTTTTTCAAAATAATTAAAGAATAATAGTTTGAATTATTATATTTTACTGAAATAAATCTAACAATGTAATCGTGATACATGTTATAGTGATTAAATTAGTTTTTAACTTTAATTCCAATTGAGTACATCATTACGTGTTATGTTTCAACTATGTTTAGAAATATGCTCTAACTTAACAATTTCAATTTTCCGATTGCATTTTACGATATAATGTTTTGGATAAAATTTACATTTTAACTTCTAAATTTGTAAATAGAAAGCATTTAACCTTAACAGGTAATTAAACTTGTAACATTTATTTTAAGTTATCTTAATATATATGTGGTTTTTGTTTTAGATAGGCTTGTATATAAATAAGACTATAATATAATGACGATTTTAATTTCTTTATGCATTTTCTTATGATTGACATTTTTGTGACTCAATGTGACATATTGTTATTACACAAAATGTCACATATTTCTTACCTGTCGATTTACCTGGGGTTCATAGTAATTTGTTAAAGGCCTGGTCACACCGCCCAAACGTTGCTGGAGCGTTCCTTGAACGGTAGGGAGGTGGACCAAACGCTCGTCACCGCTCACAAAATGGAAAAAAAATCGAAAACACGGGCATTGGTTTAGCGGTGCACCGCTGAAGCCGGCGTTGCTTTAGCGTTGGTTAAGCGATAGCGAGCGTTGGTATAGCGGTGATGCGAGCGTTTGGTACAGCGGCGTGATGCGCATGCGCCCGACACCGTTCCAACAACCCCGTGTCCGCTCGTAAAACGCTTATAAGCGCACCACCAACGTTTTTGCAACGTTTAATCGCCGCCCGGGCAACGCTGTCGAAGCAGCGGTGGTGCAGCGTTCAAAAAACTCGGCGTTGGCCTAGCGTACCCAAGCGTCCACGAACTTGTGTCTAGCGGTGCCAAACTTTGCTTGGGCGTTGGTGGAGCGGTGGAGAACTTTGTCTGGGCGGAACAATTTTCCCTTCTCACCGCTCGCAATATTTTGTGCAGCTCAAAACTTTCGGAGCGGTAGGAGGGCCCTTCGAGAGACATCAGCGGTGGCCGAGCGTATACGGCGTTGCTTTAACGGAGGCCAACTTTTGTTTAACGGTGGTGAACGGTTACGAGCGGTGATGAATTTGTTTCACCGCTCCAGGGACGCTCCAGCAACGCTCGGCCGGTGTGACCGGGCCTTAAAATCATCACCTTTTTAGACTTTCGTCTGGATTAATTATATTTATCGGATTTTAATTTACAACTATATTGAAAAGACATATAAAGCAACCTTATTTCTAAATGTCATGAATAATTTAGTACGTATTTGTTTCCGCCGATGAAATTTGTAAAATATTGACGGACTCGTCAAAAGTAATTACTTAATACAAAGTAATATCACAAAATTTCAAAACAATACTCCAACTTCTCCAACTTCCCTTTTCATCTATTTCTACAAATCAAACAAGTAAAAGCGCTATATTGTTTTCTGCACTTAACTTCCGAATTAAACAATCTTCCGTCAATGATCGTAAAATATCGGGAATCAACGGAGACTGAAAATTTCACTTAAAAAATTCGAAAGTTGTGTTAGAAAAAGCTAAACAGGACCAAAATGTTATAAAATTATTATAAAAAAAGTTAGATTAAACAATAGCTAAATAGTTTTTGCAAAAAATGTAACCTGGGTTTTTTAAAACTTATAATTTGGATAATAGATATTTACAATAGAATATATAAGAATAAGCGAAAGAATCCCACTTTCTCAACAGTTTCTATGTAAATAATACGGAAAATAGGGTGGCTATATTCAAAGTCAAAAAGGACCAAAATATCGTTAAGATAAATTAAAATAAAAATAACCATCTTAATCGGCAGAAATTTATCTTTAATTTGTAATATGGGTATTTTTTTCGACTGTTTAAGAAATAAATTGTTGTAATAAAGAAAAAAATGAATTGTTCCTTCATAATCAATTGAGAAATTCGTTATCGATTTTTGCTAACCAATGATGCTTAAAGTTGGATATGCATTTCGTCTAAAAGAATAATATAAGTATGCTATATTTTTATAATATTTTTTGTTTTGTAGGTGTTGTTTTTGCTGTGATTAACGTTGTTTAAAAGTGTATTTTCCTTATTCGTAGAATTATAATATCCCTTTCAAAACAATTAAGTATTGGATGAACGATTATGATGTCTTCATTGTGTTCATTATAATTAAAGTTTATGTAATAAGTTTAAGCTTATTTCTAAAACAACGTCAACCGGATATCTATGTATTATTCTAACAATATCACTCACCCGTTGCTGTTTTCTTATATTGTTGAGTTGTAAGCTGTGATTTTACTTCTTCATATTTTGTTGAGAGCGTCTCAAGTTTCTTTTCTGCTCGCATACGACTTTCCTGTTCATCTGTATATTTCTTCTTCAATATCTGCAATTGTTTCATCATTTCTTCCGATGATATATCAGTTCCTGTGCTCATTGATCTAGTACAGATTCTATCTGACATAACGCATTCTTCTTTCTCAGTGTTTTCCAGCTTGGCTATTTTTTCCTTGAGTTTACACATTTCTTGACTCTGACTGTGCAAAAGCGCCGCCTGGTCAATCGCTTTCTCTTTCTCTGCTGCATACGCTTCAATTTTTTGTTTGCATACTTTAATTTCAGATTTGTTTTCTCGCTCTAATTCAGTTGGTTTCGTGTTAGAATCAGGTAATTCTTGGGAAAGAACACCTGCAGTTCTCTGTTTTGAGTTTATATTTCCTTCCGTGTATTCGTTATTTTCATTCCAGTCATTCGGATCGTGCGTTTGATTGTACCTTTCGTATCCGTCTTTCTTTAAAATTTTATTTTCTTCTACATACGTTTGCAATCTAGTATGTAGTACTTTTAGTCGTTTCTCCATTAGGTCGTTTCTATCCTGTAATTCTGAATTTTCAAGCTTCAAGCTATCAATTCTCCTGATGAAATATTCTCTTATAATGTCCTGCTTTGTTGTTCCTCTTTGTGATTCTGGACAGTATTTATCGACTTCTAATGATGTGATTCTTATGCGGTCATCATCTCCGCAAAATGTGTTTACGTTGTCTATGACAAAATCAAGGAATTTTGCAACAGATTTTACCACGACTGTCTTGCTATCTAAAATTAAATCCTTTAAAAAAATATATAACATATTTATAAATTCATATTAGGCTGCTGTAAAACAAAAATGTAGAGAAAAAGGTACATCACGCACACATGTATCAGAAAAAGAATTAATGTGAGAAAGCACAGATCAATATAACCCTTTGATTACTTGAGAGGGTGGAATCAACAAAACCAATATTAAGAGATTTCAACCGACGCCTAATGTACCTAAACAAAACATTTTGATAACACGTTTATGCGGTGTTAGCTCTTTAATTGTACTATCGTCTGCAATAAAAAGCTTAAAAGTATTTTTAATTGAGCTTGCTGCTAATTACACGTAAGGTATCGGTTGTTTGGTAATAGCCATGTAAAGTATGTATATTTTATGTTACATGTAGCTAGTATCTAAAAATCGTAAACTGGTTGCAAATTATCAGGGAATGTATTTCTTTAAAATAAAAACCTAACATTTGAAGGTAAATAATTACCTGAACTATTTCCAAAATATGATCAGCTTCTCCTTTTCCAGACGATCCTAAAATGAGGTAAGTTGTAAAAGTCTACAGGTGTCACAACATTGTTCTTTATTTAATATATATGTTAATATAGTTTATAACATACACATGTTGCGGCAGGAGATATGTATGCAATAATTATGCAAGAGTTTTATTCAAGATTATGATTCTGCGTTTGTTTTCTTTATTATTGTTAATGCAATGAAACTTCAGTAATCTTTAATGTTAAGAGTTATCAAAGAATGGTTATTGAACCACGTAACAAAGTGCGTTGTAAATGCATTTAAATTGAAAATATCATGAATGTTATTAGGGAAATCATGTAAACGAACATAGAAGCTGTCCCTGTCATCGTGTTTTTGCTGATTTGACTCCGGGTCTCTGGTCTCGGTAATGTCAGTAAGTACGCATTATAAGTTTACCTACTCATTCTATTTCATATTATTTAATTAATTTAAAGCGGGTTTCTATGAGATATTGAAAAAAACTTGATTAAATTTACGACATGTACAAAAGCTTTAACTCTATAATGCCTTTTTCAAGTTGAAAACAAGTGCCGCTGAAGGAATGGACGACACGCGCCAAATAACGCTCCTTCTGGCTTAGTTTAAAGAAAATAAATAACACATTCATGTACTCTTATTTCGTGTTCATTAGGTTTCAAAGAATATTCATAATTAAGAAACATTCAACAATCTTTCATCATAAAGGGAGGAAATTGCGAAAGAATATCTAATAGTGTATCATAGTTATCTACCTTCCTGATATTAAATTGGCGGTGTTTTAAATTGACGGGGACTTTTATTGTCGGTGTTTAATATTGGCGCAACTGACCCTGACCGCAAATATCGCCAAACTTAAACCCGCGCCAATATTAGTACTTATACAGTATTCATATTTCACCTTTTGAGAACCTGATTGAAAACCTCAGTGCGAATTGTTATGTCAATGAACGTTCCAAGGCGGTAACCCCTAGTTTTTTCTTTTCATTTAATTGTTTGTGTTATCTTTATTGCAAGTGATCTCTTATGTTCTCTCTTCCACTCTTCGTTTTGGCTGCCGTTGGAGGCTGATTTTTGTAGGGTTAACTTTTTAAAAAAATTTCATTAAAGCACGAATTCTTTTATGTAAATTAATCGGCGTCCGATTAATTTGAAATGATTTCATTTTATATAATGACATAAATATATACTGTTTTGTTTCCTAATTGATATCAGTTTTATGTCAATATCTCTATACCAATGCAATTCCGTAACTTTAAAAGTCCTTTATCAGAAAAAAAGCCTTACGCACAAAACACATCCTCAACACACTACCAAAAAGTAGAGAAAAACAGAAAAAAATGAATAAATAAAAAGTATTAGTTTAAAAATAAGACATCAAAACCAACTAAATATTAAAAATAACACGTTACAGGTTACATAGTGCTACTTGGGATTTTACCAGGATCATAACAACATCCAACTAACCCCCTTTTTTGGAAATATTGCATGCAGTGTACCTAACATCGATATTTATTCACCAGCTTTCGATTCAGATTATCGGCAGCTGGTTTAGTTACTTGAGAAAATGAAGAGTACACATCATTTCTTGAATAAAAATATGAATACGCCGAAGAGTGCCTATGATGAAGCATTGACAGTTTAATGCATTGATTAATAAAAATGTAACTCAATCAAATCGAAGTCTGTCCACTTGCTTTAGTTTTAAGAAAATGAACGTGTCGGAAAGAGTAAAAGTAGCCCATAACAACGCTTTTGAAATTTCGAGATACTACTTATCTAATGACATAAACATTCAGTGATTTCGAACGATTTTTCTGTTGAACAAATTTAAAAAGACTTTGGGTTAATACCCCCTTGTCTGCTTATGTCGACAAAAAGGTGAAGCGTAGTAAATTACTCAAAGATTCTTTGTTAAGAATCGCAAATGTATTTTTATTACCTTTACGTGAGTTCACAAGCAGCTGGCAATTAAGCTGCATGATATCGATAGCTCTTGCCAGTCCGGTAACAGCGTGGTCGACACTATTTATCTGGGTCTAAAAGAAAACGCAACTATTTATTTTCTAAGTAAAACGTTAACATTGCATATTCGATAAATATTATAAAAACAATTGTAGTATAAGTCATATACTGTAAATATTGTACACAATGTCTAAAATTTCGCTTTACTGAATACGCATGCTGATTGGTCAATTTCAGCTCTATGAGAGATTTGTTTGACTTAATTTGACCGTGCACCAGTATGAATGGGGATATTCTTTTTGTAAATAATTCTCTTGTTCAATCGATTAAGTAATAGTTATTAAAACTGGTTTGCAATCGAATATACTCGACTGGAATATTAAATTAACTCGGATACATTTTCAGCTAATAGAAACGATGTTAAGCTTTCGAGGTTAAATTTGCAGAGAAAGGCGTGGGAACTAATATGCATGTCCATTACTGCCCACGAACAGGCACAATCAAACCGAGCGTGCAACATTTTCATATTTGTCGTGTTCGGTTGCTTGTTGCAGTATTGATCTTTTTGAAAATAACAGTAGAGTTGTTTGTGCAGATTGGCGGCTGTGAAAGGTCTCCCTGTACATTCACAGTATTGTAATTAGTTATGTCCTTTGAAGGTTGTTGAGGACGAAATTAAGTTACTACGTTTATACATGTAGTTATTATAAAATTACTTTTGTTTTAATGTTTTAATATTTCGGCTAGTTTTAAGAAGGGTGGTTTCCGGTCCGACGGAGAAGTTAATTCAGATTTTTAAAAGTTATTTGAAAGAACCTCTAATTTTTGCTGATTTAAAGCTCTGTAGCACCACTGAGCTATATGTATCATATTTGAGGGTAATCACCAAGAGAAAGAACTTATCGATGTTAATCGGACATAGGTTGATCGTTCTAAAATGAATAGATTTTCAAAAAATCTCATTAGGGTCATTCTGTAAGTAGTTTTTATAACAAAAGCATTATAACATATACACATGCACACTTAGTGTTCTCAACATGGTATTATATTTCTACATAAAAACATGCATTACCCTTAATTTTTCCAGAACCGGTTTAATATTCTCCATGTTATGAGGCACTTCTTGGGGCTGTAAAGAAACGATGTTTCCCATAGTGGTCCTGCAAAAATGACTAAAGGTATAAATACGTGTCCCGTGAGAGTGGTATTGGACTCAACTAACACTCGCATTGAGACAATCGGGTTTTAAAATGTTTGGGATAGAGGTAGTAAACAGTTCACGAAACAAAATTAAAGCAGATACATACATAACACAGTTCTGTACAACTACTTACATAGTTTGTGTTTACTTTTGTTTACCTTAGATTATTCCACACTGTTGTATTGTGGAATCTTTAAACACACATTTAAACATAATAAAAATTGTAGAAACTATTGGTTTGGGGTAAGTAATGGAACAAAAACATGAAACAGTCAGATAAACAACTGGACAAGAAGGGACAAGGATTGGTATTAACACCGACCCACGTACCACTTCAACCCTGAAGACATTTTTGTCAATTTAAGTGGTACCTCTACCATCCCCGACCAACGCCACCCCTCGCTTGAGATAGCATGTTTTAATTTTAGTAAAGAAAAGTAAAAGAAATAAAAAGTAATATTTTTGCGGAAGAGGGGACGGGCCAAGCGGTTACGCAAACCATCAACCACCCCATACCCAACCAATCCTTAGAGAAATTTAAGAAATGAAAAGGTAAAACTATTTTCTTACGGTCGGGTCGATACCTCCTGCCTACATCATCTTTGATGTAACTTTCCGCTGAGAAATTAGAAATTAATACATTTTCTACCACCATTAAACCTGACCAACCACACTCCTGAAGAATTGTTTGTGATATTAAGTTGAGAAATTACATTTTAAACATCAAAATAAATTTCAACGTCATTCAATGATTATTTTTCAGTATAGAGATAATAAAAAAACAATTTGAAAACAAAAATAATTTGGGGTATAGTACACCCACCCCGACCCTCTTAGCACAGAAGATATTTTGTCGGTTTGAGATTAGAAATCTTCCTTTTCCACCCCTGAAAATTGTTTACTTCGGCCACCAATGCCTTTGATCACTGTATTTACAAATAATTTTTTGTAATTATTTTTATTGTATTCACTGCGTTAGCAGTGAATACATAGTTACCGTTTTCTGGAGCCTGCTCGCTTCCCACGAAAACGGACAACACTTCCGGTTATGGTACACCTCTACACAAAGTAGTACTACTTTCCACCATTCGTGGGATACCGATACACAAAGGTATACTAATTTTGTATTCCCAAGCGCTGTGTACTGAGGACATGTTTTCATCTGTCGAGTATAAAATTTGTCTATGCGAAAAATAGCGAGATATAGATAATTTTCCCAAGAATTTCTGATCACGTGACACAACTGCGCAATTTTCGAAACGGAAAGGAGGGTATAGCTAGATACCGGAAAGGAGTCCTTTCCGCGGAAAGGACTTTTTGTCATTCGGAAAGGACTTTTTTATCTCAACTTAGCGACTTTCAGGGACATCACGATATGATGACGATAGATTGTGATATCTTATGTTTTATGATCTAATCATCTTTGTTTTATATGAGGGATGAAAATAAGCTAAATATTTGTCCAGGTATTTTCATCGGAACTTTTGGAATCCTTTCCGATTCCTTTCCAAACTCAACTCAATGGGAATCTTTTATTAATATTAGGGGTGAAAATAAGCTACACATTTTTTTTTAATTTTAATTTGTTGTTGAAACTTTCTGTTTTTTAACATTTTAAACATCATTACTTGAGGTGAAACTGATATTGATCTTAACGTAAAGGAGTCCTTTCCAACCACAAATCATTGTGAATCTTTGATTAACTTTAGGGGTGAAAATAATCTTAAAAATTTTTCAGCTCTTTTCATCAGAAAGCACCCTTTTACTAGTTTTTCCACGAAAATGAATCCTTTTTAAACTCAAGTCATTGTGAATCTTTGATTTATTTCAAGGTGAAAATAAGCTTAACATTTTTTTCAGGTCTCTTTTTCGGGAATGAGTCCTTTCCAAGTCCTTTTCAAATTCAACAAATTCTGAATCTTGGATTAACTTTTGGGTGAAAATAAGCTAAACATTTAAAATATGCTTTTTTTGTTGATACTCTCTGTTTTAACATTTCAAAAATCAGAATTTCAGATGAAAACTGATAGTGATCTTACCGTAGCTCTAAACCTTAACTGTCCTTTCCTAATAAAAAGTATATGTTCTTTTTTAAAGAAGTCCTGTCCAGGTATTTACCTCGGAAAGCAGTCCTTTCTGAGCCCTTTCCACGAAAGTGTATATTATTTAAAAGATGCCTACCAAAATTGTCTCCATTTACCTAATAAGAGAAAGAAAAAGAGTTGCATGCTGAGACAAATATTTTGTTTGAACTTCACACAGGAAGAAGATTAATAGTAAATGTTTTGTGCACTGCTAAACTGTATTGGTGTCACAGCTCTCATAGAATCATGTAAGACAGGTTACTAGATTTGGTGGCACTATTTGTCTAAATATGACCCTGGCTGCTATCACAGTTTACAATTTAGTGCATATTTTCCGGGAGATGGTTGATTACCCCGAGTGTTCCAGCTGCCAATCCAGTATGCAAATATCCTATACTCACCATCTTCCACTGCCTGCTTGCATTTGGAGGCAGTGAATACCCCAGTACCTTCAGCACTTTGATTTTCAGAAAGGTTATTTATCATAATACACAGCACATCAATAAATAACTATGCTCTTTACATTACTACAGGGTACATTAGAATATAGTCTAACTATATCAGGATATATCATTACATTGTAATTTGATTTATATAACCTTAAATAAATGTAGTAGTTTATAGTTTATAGTTTTGTGAAGTGCGCAGGCTTATAGTATTGTCTGTAATGGAAATATGCTTAAAAAGTCTCGTCAATATATGCATAAAAATTAAACAAGCTGAGATAATTTTGCAATAGGTTTGTCAGCACGCGGCAGTAATAATTTTACAAGGTGTACAACTTTACAATCAAAGAAACCATCACTGCCCTAACACCCTCGAGTTTTGTTCTTGGTTTCAGTTTAAAATTCATTCAGCACTAAATTTTGATTTGGCTTGTGCTTGTATAATTTATGTTGAAAATCTGTCACTTTATTCGCTTCTTCTTGATGAAACAACAGGGTCAGATGAAATATAATTCCAGGAAAGACGTAGTTCGAAGTGGGCAACTCCAATGAACACTTTCCATATCCACATCAGAACAATTCACTGATAATTTGACAAGTTGACTGCAAACATTTCTCGTAGCATCTTAAAATGTATTATACAAATGTGCTGATATTTTTTCTTGAAAATGCTTTTTGCCATCTTTGTGATATATGTAAAGCTTCTTTTTGTTGCGGATGAGGGTTGGGCCATTCATTCCTATATAAGTTCAACCCCTCTTACACATCATAAGAGGTCGTATTGGTCGTAGAGGCTACCTTGGAACGCTTTAGTTTAGAAAAATTACATGTTAGCCTTTTTAAAGTCCCACTTAGAAAATTCAGTCGAAGTTATCCTGTTACTACGATTGTATTATAAGAATGTTGTCGTATTTGAGAATGAAAGTTTTACTTTGCTACTAAAAGTTTGTTTTTACGTCTAATAACTAAATATTAATCAGATGATTTAAAGTTTATTTTAAGATTTTAAAGCAGTCAGTGCCTTTTAACAGTTTTAAACTGGTTAAAATAATACGTTTTTAAATAAATCAATCACAAGAAATAAAAAAGAATCGACCATCATAGAATTTTAACAGTTACGACACCAGCTTAGTGGACAATCATATTAGTGACGTCATACATGTGATACCTTGATCGTAAAAGAATAAAAGGCAGTGCAGCACAGATCAGTACTAGTTTATAAAACAAACAACGGAGTAATGCTTTTGTGCACTTGACATTCTAACGCAATCATGAAAAGTTTACTTACCTTATGACCGCCCCAAACAATCGATGTTATTTCAAGTACAAATAGTCTGGATTTGTTTCTATATTTTATTAGTTTTAACGAACTTCTTAAAATTTAACCATCATTCCACAGTCCAAAAATCAGAGTTCGGGTTTCTAAATTCATTACTTCACAGAAAAACAAAAACGAAAGTAGGAAAGAAAAACGGGTTTCTACACGGATTTTCCAAAATTATTTCACTTCATCGCAACGTTACTATACTTTAATTTAATAAAAATATATCCCACCCGATTCTTGCGTTGATTGTGTAATTTATTCCGTTATAATATTTGGTAATAAAGAGACATTATATTTTCTTTCAATTAGTCAGCGCTTTATGTGTTTTTAAAACTAAATATTGATGTTTCCGAAAATAAAACTATATTTAGAAACGTGTTTCCCACAGGCCGATCGAATTCAGTGGTTCATATATCGTTATCTTATAAATCGTTCACGAAATGTTATATGTAATAAACAGGTAATATGAGCTGTTTCGTCATATTATCGAAAATGACGAACCTTTAATAGTTTGCAGATAATCTAAACTTATTTTTTACACGCGGAAATTAAATGGAACACATTAAAATAAATACACAGACAGAAACGCACGATTAGAAGCACATTTTCATGTAGCGCTTATAATGTTTAAAAAACGTTCAGAAAACAACTGCACGAAAACTACTTTTTAGTAATAACCAAGAAAAACCTATGTAAACCAGACACCACATTCTGTACAGGGTTAAAAAAACTACGCTGAAAAGCATGCTCGTCGTTTTGATACAGAGGTAAATGAAAAGTTACTCTTACGATCCAACTGGAAATCAATTCTGGGATGAAGTTTTAAAGATACCTAGCGGCAAGTGCATTAAAATTGGTAATTTTTACGACATATCCTATACGTATAATCAGTCGTTTTTTTTAAATAATTGGCATCATATACATGTCCAACCATTCCCTTTTTTTTCCGGAAGAAAGCACTCACTCTGAGTACTTGTAGTGAGGAACGACAACTCTGAGATGTAGAATTTGAAGACAACAAAGAGAAAAAATGTTCGCTATTTTAAAGAACAAAGCCTAAATGGAAGAAAAAAATCGTTTAGCTGAAACAACTGTAATATTTGTCGATAATTCATTAAAGAAAATTAATACAAGTCCTCTGTCGAGCCTCCATACTTTTTTCGCCCACTCCAACATGTAAGCACACAAATTGTTTTACCGAAAGCTTTCGGATTGTTAATGAGCAACTGATATTCCTTGAATCTTTTAAATTTATTTTTAAAAAACATCTTATAGAAAAAGCTTTTATATCTTGCAAACAGTGTGTGGACATTGATCTGGATTCTGTTGAAATATTTTGGGTATAGCGCTTCAGTGCAAATAAAAATTGAAAACTTGAAAGATGTCCCACGTGATGTGGTTGTTGTTGTTGCTGCGTTGTGAAACTATTTCTAAGATCTCAGGAGTGAAGCCCTGCCAGAAAAATAAATATTGTACATCTAGATCTTTTGGAACAAGCTTACTGTTTTCCATACCCAAATGAAAGCCATCAAATATCGATTCAAACCTTTAATACACATCGTATTTCGATACCCTCATGTGTGCCTTTATTTGATGAAAAGCCTGTTAATCAGCATAATGAAAATAAGTATTTAAAGCGATTATGGGTCCAGTTATAAATAGATTCCGGTTTTTATCTGGTGGGAAACCAATGATTGACGAATTTGTTCCCCAGATCAGTAAATGAAAACGAAACTGACATTTAATGGAATTTTATTGTCATTTATACTGATATCGAAACAAAAACATTTCAACTGCTTTATTGGGACAAAGAATGGAGAGTTGTGATAAGGAAAAAAAGACGAATGATGTTTGCAATCTTAAAAGAGAAATCGAAAAGCTTACAAATGACTTAATCAAGGCGAACGAAAATTGGAAAAGAGATCAAGAAAATTGCAATCTACTTGAAACAACTGTTGCACGGCTTGAGAAAGAAAAGGCGGACAAGGAAAGAAAAATATCAGAGCAGCAAAATATAATATTCAACTTGACAAAACAAATTTGCGAACTGACCAAAGAACTTGACGTTTTCAAAACTAAAAGCAAAGTACAAGGTAAACATTTGATAAGTAAACGCAGTTTACAAATTGAGCTAAAAATAAATATTAAGTTATCGAAACAGAAAGACTGTCAAGTGATTTATTTGGGGTTTTATCATTTTCATAGTCAGTATATTATACATGTACACATTTGTTTTTCTCTTATATTTTCAGAATATACCACTCTGCATATGCACTACTGTATAAGTACTAATATTTGCGGGGGTTTAATTTTGGCGATATTGGCGGTCAGGGTCAGTTGCGCCAATATAAAACACCGCCAATAAAAATCCCCGTCAATTTAAAACACCGCCAGTTTAATATCAGGAAGGTAGATAACTATGATACACTATTAGATATTCTGTCGCAATTCCTTCCTTTATGATGAAAGATTGTTGAATGTTTCTTAATTATGAATATTCTTTGAAACCTAATGAACACGAAATAAGAGTACATGAATGTGTTATTTATTTTCTTTAGACTAAGCCAGAAGGAGCGTTTTTTGGCGCGTGTCGTCCATTCCTTTCAACGGCACTTGTTTTCAACTTGAAAAAGGCATTATAGAGTTATAGCTTTTGTACATGTCGTAAATTTAATCGAGTTTTTTTATCAATATCTCAAAGAAACCCGCTTTAAATTAATTAAATAATATTAAATAGAAGGAGTAGGTAAACTTATAATGCGTCAACAATAGGAACATAATTGGAATATCAAACAAAGCAATCAAGTACTGGTAGCTGTGAAAATGTTTTCACACTTAAAATTTAACAATAGAATAACTGCGACGTTTACCTTTCTCTTTCATTGTCCAATTTCCGCCATTTTTCACCAAGGGTTTTATTTTGGAGGTCTGGCTTGTCAGCGCCAATATTTGACCCCGCCAATATAAAACACATTAAACTTCGCCAAAATTTGACACCGCCAATATTAAGCGCTAAACAGTATTCTTAATACTCAAATACTTAATTATATTTGCTTTTTTATATCTCACGAATCTGTTTTCCGGTAAACATAATGTTAAGGTGGTATCATTTGTCACAATATACTGTTAAAGTTGGGGGGAGTGTGGTTTCCTATTTTCATAAAATTCATGTTATTTAATAATTATAAATCTTCTTATTACTTCAGATATCAATTATAGGGCATATTAATGTTACAGGTCAATCAGGAATTATAAAAAAAATAGAAATATGAAACAATTTCTCTCACTAAGTGTAGCCTTATTAACGGGAGTCCAAACTTCCAAATTATCAACTATAGTATTAAACTACAGTCACAGGAAGGTTGTCTATATCAAGGTCAACAATGTCTTAGAATTTAGTTCAATAAACTGTACTAGAACAATAGCAAAACATGTTTCTCCCAGTGACTACAAAAGGAAAAATTGACATTCATGTTTGCATTGTTTATAACTATTGTTCTAGTAAAGTTTATCGAACTAAATTCTAAGACATTGTTAACCTTGATATAGACAACCTTCCTGTGACTGTAGTTTAATACTATGGTGAATAATTTGGAAGTTTGGACTCCCGGCAATAAGGCTACACTCAGTGAGATAAATTGTTTCATATTTCTAATTTTTTATAATTCCTGATTGACCTGTAACATTTATATGCCCTATAATTGATATCTGAAGTAATAAGAAGATTTATAATTATTAAATAACATGAATTTTATGAAAATATGTCACCACACTCCCCCCAACTTTAACAGAATATTGTGACAAATGATACCACCTTAATGATAAGTCTGATTGAATTCTTTTAGAACGACGCCTATTTCTTTTTCATGTTTCAAACAGTTCAGCTGATGTCAAAATATGACTCGGAATTGATGAGAGCGGCAGTAGAAGAACTGGCAACGGCGATAAAGAAAAGCAGCAGTGACATTGAGCTTGACGTTATACGGTGTATGAAGGGATCAGATATTCAACATGATATCCCCTTAATCATGATGTGTTTTGGGACCAGCACAATAAAGCAGGAAGTCGAAAAGACATTAAAAGGAATTTCAGGTTAAAGTCATTTATCCTTGACCCAATATGTCACGAACAAATCATGATTAAAGCTCAAATTAAATGGAATCGCTACGGCAACAGCGCATGTCCACATAAATCCGTTAATCAGAACACACTACCAGCTGATTAAAGATTAAATAATTAAATTAAACAACTTTTATCAATCGAACATAACTATTATTTGACATATTCAGGCGATTATATTATATAAGACAATTCAGTTTGATATTGTCTCCCTTTCAGATGTTTATATATTTTTAATTTTAAGACTAAATACATTCTTTGTTTTATTTTTCATATTTTATTTTACAGTAACCAAGCAGACAGCTGTTGTAATTGTTCATTTGAAGGTCGAACATGCGCTCCCGGTACATCCGAGCGACCGAATTCTGACGAGCAAAGAGTTTGAATCTCTTGGAGGGATCTACGATATTGGATTTATGCCAGAAACCGGATTGTATAAATGCCAATTCAATAATGTAAACCTCACAAGCATTATGAATTTCATCAACAGAGCCGGTTCCGGGGAAAAGAGTAGTAAAGCAAAGAATAAGTGAAAAGAGTCACACTAATTAAAAATTATTTGTGAACATTTGTAATAAAAAGTCCGTGAACCTTTCAATACAAAATAATACAAAAAAATATTCTCCCTATGTGACAAAGTCGTCATTGTTCCTATTCTTCAAAAGTTCCAGTATTTGCCAGTCAGTGGTATATGAAATCGGACTCCCGCTAACTCTATCGTATTTGCGATAGGATGTTTTGTTTAATTCCATGTTACCCATCTTTATATCTTTAGTCTTAAAATCGTTTTCTTCCCACTAAGCAATGATCTTAAGAGCCAAGGCGTCCATGTCTGAGTTATCGATAAAACTGCTAAAGATGAACTATCGTGCTCTTCTTCAAGCGACTTTTCTTCCGTCTATATTTACACTTCAACTTCATTCTCTACGATAAAGTCTTATCCACCTAACGAATCATAATTTCCAATGGTGAACAGTTTGACGTAATAGTTTAAAAGGCGTGGCTACTGTAGAGCCGTTCACAATTTATTGGACGTTGCACGATGTTTTGACGTGTGACGTCGCCGTGCACGCAATTTTTGGCACGAGTTGCTGCGAAAAAAGCGTGCCGTCATTCACTTTGTCGTCAATCTAGCTGTTCCAACAGCCATTCGAAAAAGCCGTAATATCACGAATTCTTCTAGTTATTTCTGTATTAAAGAGATTATTAATGAGTGTAAATATAAGGATTGAATCAATATTTGATAGTTTCCATTTGGGTATGAAAAACAGTTGGATTGTTCGGGCTTCACACACTTTAAACAACCCAACTGTTTTCCATACCCAAATGGAAACCATCAACTATCGATTCAATCCTTAAGTATGTCTGGATGCTGACCAGAGTCATATCATACAATCATGTAATAATACATGTGGCCACAGTGTTTTTGAAAATCTACTGCATTTTGTATAGTTTTGGTATGATCATAGAATTTTATGTCATGTTTAAAAGGTGTTGGAAAAGAATATATGTTATGTGTATCCATATGGAAATTTGAATTATTATTTAAATCTACCTATTTTGCTGTTAAACAATTGCTTTTTCGTGCCAGCTACACTGTTTTATGATATTGAGTAAGTAAATATGAAGAATTGCTAAGCCAAATAACAAAGCAGAATGTACTTATTAACAGCATTCTTTATTTTTATAAACTTTATATAAACAGTTGTGTCTTTTGTTTCTTGATCAAAAGTTACATGAGCCAGTTCGCTTAATGGCTGATGTGACGATAGATTACTTCATCAAAATGTTTCCACTTTTCGTGAAGGGTTGTTACACAGATAAGATTGTGCATTGTCGAGATTCTTGTACAGGCAGGTTCTAAAAAAGAGCACAAAAGAAAATGGTGCCCTGGTCAATTAATCATTGAGAATGAAATTTAATCAGATTGTGCATTGAAACAGTAGTAACACTCATATATGACATTGTTTCCATTTTCAATTAATAATTTACAAAGTTTTCAGAGAAATCATACTCAAAATCGTGCTAAATTATGCACTTACTATAAATAATTGCACATTTAAACTAATTTGAACTGGCGGATTTTCCAATATAAAAATATGAAAACGAAACTAGTAGGAACATCGTCACATAGCAAGCAGTATTTCGCAAACCATACATTCAACGAGTTAAAAATACAGCATATTACTACACCGCCTAGCGTCCGGTTTAGCGCGATTCAATATCTACCTAAATAAGCAGTATAACATTTAATTCTTACGACAAACCACTGTACGAATATAACGGTGAAAAAATATATGTTCATTCCAAACGATAGTGTTCAATTGCTTATTCATATTTTGTTGGACAAAAGCATACACAAAACAAATGTAGTCGCTAGGTGTTCTGAAAGGATCGCAGCGGGGTCGCCGTAAGGTCGCCGTAGCAACGCAGTTATATCTTCTTCAACGACACAGGAGCTCTACCGGCGAATGCTGTGGTTGTAAGTGGCGCTTGTACGGAGATTTTATGACAATCTCAGAGACGTCACTGCGTCTATACGGCGCGTCCACGGCGTTTATATAGAGTGTCATTTATTTTATTGCGTTCTTACAACGACTACATGCTTTAGTGCGCTTCTACCGCTTTCATCGTCGTTTGCATGAAAAAGACGAACACAATTATATACATTTATCAGATTTGCAAATAAACACTCATTTCACTATGGCACCAAGCCTGGCTACTGCTTGCCAATATACAAGTCTAGCAAATAATGTGTGCATATCAATCTGGGACGACGACGGAGGGCTGTTCGAGAACAAACAAATAATTGATGAAGATGTGTTCATTCACTTCGTTTTATAGGAATAGCAAACGAACGTCTTCAGCGCAGTGTGAGCGCCGCGAAAGTGCAGTGCACGGAGTGCAAGCGCCACAAGAGCACAGAGAATCGCCAACAATAAATTTGTAGGAACGAGAAAGAACACAATGGGAGCTCCGTAGCAACGCGTTGGTCGCTGTGTGGACGTCTTGAGATCTCCATCTTCACGAAAAATTTAACAATTTTCTTGCGATGTCACGACCGTAATCTTGAAAATTAAACATTGCCGTGCCAACGCAGTGAAAACAATTTTTCGATGTGCAACGTACACACACTGTCGTTGCGCATCACTTGTCGTCACACGCGTTAGCCCCCAGTGATTAATGGTAAACGAAAACAATGCACTTTAATTTGCACACCTTAAATCTTTCTATGAGTATTTTACAATGTATATGATTTATGTTTCTTTACTTTAACTTGACCTGGGCCCCATTCAAAAACTTAAAAAATTCAGCGGCCTTAGGGTTAAAGCTTAAGATATTGTAAGTCGTTGATAATAGACTTGATGAATTGACTGATAAATATATCATTGATCAATCACTCATCCAGTTAATCATCTTGAACAGTATTATTTATATACTTTCACTTTCTGCTTTCATTTTGAACCAGGAAGTAAGATTTCCATGAATTTCTTGAAACCCCTAACATTATTTTGACGAATTGGCACTAAACATTGTAGACCAGCATATACTTATTTCAGGTATGAGTTGATTTGGTATATTGTGCATGGATTTCAGAGTTCTCATGCAAACGGTTGTCCTTTGTTTTAGTATGTGCTTGGTAATTAGAAAATGGATTAGACTAAATTGAGCTTGCAAACATTTACAACATCCATAGCTAAATACATTTCTTTACTAAAATCTAGGTGGCAATAAGTATTTCCCCAAAAATTCATTTTTGAAATTTAACCTAGTTTTTCGCCATTTGCTATGTTTGCGACCTCTAAAGAGCTGTACCGTCAACACGTTTTACCCAAGACTGTTCCTACCGAAGTATTAATAAAATGATAGTGCCTCTAGCTGGGAGCGAACACGCACCGTCACGGCGACAGCGCCTAGACTGCAATTCCTGCGACGCAACCAATTGAGCTAACCGGGAACCGAGTATCATTTGTTGGCTTTTTTCGAGTTTTGTGAAGTTTAAGTACCTGTTTATGGTTTGTGTATAATTCACATCTGCAGAGCTTTTTAACAAAATAAAGGTTTAGAATACGGGTTTGCACTTAACAGTAAACCTAACTATAACTCTTAACAAAGTAGAAATTGTACCAGTAACATAGATTTTACACCGGCAATGTAAAGGATTTTTACCGCGTATAAAATGTAACCGTTTTACACCTTTTAATCGGAACGTTTTACCTATGGAAATATGTTTATCGTGAATTGATAATTATTTCTATACATAGATTGGAGGAAAAATTTCGAAATCGAAACAGAAAGCACGTATAAAAAGTTGAAAAAAATGGATAAGAATGTTTTAAATCTAATCTTGTGAAATATTAAATGTAACGATCAAGCTGGAAATGGGAAACGACACATCTCAACAACTTCCAGATCAAGAAACATGGCCTATAACTGGATCCATGCTGAGAGAATTTCAAGTAAACGTTCCAAGTTTCTGTTTAGCGCATTTTTTTCATAATTGCTCAAAGGTGGCTTCTAATTGCAATTATTTTATTCCGTTATGCTAGTTTAATTGTCATTAATTTTTTTCCATTGTGAATATACCATACTCAAAACAACTTGCCTCTATAACCTTGGTTCACTTAACTATTATTCAATATAGTAACATTAGTGTATAAGAAGCAGTGCTGTAATAAAATGTAATATTGTGATGAGAGAATTTTAAATGTTTTCGAATATAGTACACAACTTAATATTTTTAATATATGATGTATGACACAAAATGATGAACACATCGTTGCAATTTTGAGAAAACATGCCAATTAGGTGAAACAGTAGTTGACTGATACATGTTGCTTATTATTCTTATTATTTATTTGATATGAGAGGCTGGAAAAATTAAACACGACCTTGTTAATTCCTCTATTAAAGGCGTTAAATCAGATTTAAGTTGTACACTTTAAGAAATGCCAAACTCGTAATAGATTTTTATTAAGGCTTGATTATTGAGTTATTTTTTCCACGAGAGTTTTTGATTTAAGCCTAATGGTTCACCTTTTAAACGAGACGAACAGCAAACGTGTTGTACTTTTATTTCAATTAAAGCGCTTGGTAAAGTGAGCGCCGCTATCCACATTGCAAATGGGGAAACGCGTCATAACGCGAAATGAAAGGGTCCAGGACGTCTTAGATGTAGGCCATAAATATAAAGTATCTCTGTATTTTAAATTTTTAATCCAATCTCACAGTGACAAAAAGTCAAGTAATTATTAATGCAGACAGAACAAACTTATTTAAGGGCATACAAGTTTACACCAAATCATTGGAATTATCACCAATAAATTTAATTTTCATTAAATTTTTACCTTAAAAAAGTGAATAAAAATGCAGACAGAACAAACTTATTTTGGGGCATACAAATGTACAATAAACCATTGGAATTAATTTCTGCAAATTTAATCTTTCATTTAATTTTTACTTTAACACCAATGAAAAATATTTTGGATGTATCACAAACACTGCCCTTTGAGAGCCAAACCGAAACTACATGTATCATGTCATATCTTGCACTTTGCTATGATAAAAGTCTTTCATCAATTTTTTTCCATTTAGTATTGGAATACATTTAGTCCGGAGCGTGACTAAAACAAAACAAAAATGATTTTTTGAGAAAAGAAAACATTAAAATTGTTTAATGCAAGATTTGATTTAAAAGACAAGAGGTAAACCAATTTTGATTAGTGAACACATTGTTTTATCAACAAGTTAACCTATTTAAGATATGTCATAATAATCTACGTAGGCAAACACATTGTAGACGAACACATTGAGACAGATAGCAGACATTTTCTTTTATCTATACTGTGTTCGCAAATGTTATCTTGAGTAAATAGAGTAAACGACTAAATTTTAGTATATCGAATAGAAACAAATCATTTTTGAATCTTCATTTGGAGTTTATTAATTTGAAGATAACAACTGAAAACTTGTGGTACATGTACTACAATATAATACAAAACCAAAGTATTTCATTAAGTAACACTTTCTTATTTAGTAGTGTTTGGTTTGCATGGTTATTGAGCTACATTTGTACATACATTGTAGGCATCATGAAAGAACAACATCAATATTCAGAAACTGCAAAATGAAGTATTTATAATTCATGCGTGTTGGCATATACCATACGAGAAATAATGTTACACCACATGAATGTACTTTTATAAAACCTTTTATAACCCACTTTAAATAATGAATTATTTAGGAAAGTACAAAACTACAAACATCACTGTACTGAATGTATTTCTTTTTATTGCAACATTTTTAAGTTAATCATGATCAATCTATGACATTCAATCAAGTTGAACAATATCCACGATGAAAATGAACAAAAACATTAGGTGTAATTGACAAGCATTCACGTAAAAAACGAGCAAAAGTATATTTTTACAGAAACGCAACACGAATGTAGTGCATTATCAAAGATGGACTGATACATACACATCTTTGTTTAAAAAAAACAACATTAAATTTCATTAATCATTATATTGCCAGAAAAAGATCAGTTGCTTAGACAAGACATTTTTGGACCTTATGAACAGTATCGATGGAGTGATGATAAATGCACAAGTGCTGGAGGACTACCTTCGAGCTTCTCACCAAAGTAACGGTACAGACCTATTGCATTATGTTTCAGAACATTCATTAATAAATTTAGGGCTGACGAAAGAAATTATATTATATTTGCTTATCATTCAGTTTCTTATGGCTGCTTTATATCTTGCCCGCGGATGATTTGGATGTCTATTTGCACACTTTTTTTCAGCCCATGGCAACAATATCCAGAAGAAAGCACATTTAGCTCTTAAAACAATTATAATGCCAAGCTTTATTGTGAAGGGGTTATTATGTGCCAGACGATATGGACATAAGAGACAACTAATGCCGTTGTGATGAAATATTTCTGCATGACTACCATATCGAATATTAAAATAAGTTTATTTGTAACCGCATTTATTATGAAAAGATATTATCTTACAACTTTAGAATTTTGGTAACACATAATTAGTTCTGTTTAATTTGAAAAACGGCAAACTTTGGTTAATTGAAGCTCCTTTCTTGTCTGTGGACCTTTATGTTTACTTTTGTTTTATGTATAAATATGATGACTTTATCGGGAACTACTCTATAATATCATTCTTTTTTCAGATGAAAACCTATCAGAAATAAAGAAACACTGGGTTACCTGCTCACGATTAGCACAAGAGTTTTTGTGGTCAACAGAGGTTAGTTCAAACTGTCTTGCAAGATGGATTTTAAAAAAGTTAGTTACAGGTCATTAGTGTTACATGACGACGGCGTCTCACTGTCATCTATCGTCCATGTATGAGGAAGGCTTTTATCTCCTCAGAAATTCTCAGAAATATTGACTCCTACTTGTGGTTTTTGATTTCGACGTCGATAATAAGAATTGATATACAAAAATGAAATCTTCCTCTGAACAAGGGCTTATTTAATGCCTTCTGCTGATGAAAAAGTAAAAATTAAAAGCCACAACACGATAAATATGAAAATATTGCAGGTTCGATATAACTGAGCCTGTTCATGGGCAATAATGGAAATGCATATTTACAGCCCTCACTGTCTAGCCTGGGTTAATCACAACTCAATATCTACACAAGTAAACAGTACAATTTAAATCTTTCCTAAACAACGGTATCAATATGGCGGTGAACATGAAATCTTGAATGCGGTATTTTCAGATTGATAGCATTCTATGTTCGGCGGTGTATTGTCCGCAGATAAAGAAATGAGTTCGCCCTAAACGAGTAAACAATGGACAGAATTCAAAGTTATTTCAAATGTTTATTTTGCATGTTTTCTGCACCAAATCTTCAGTCTGACTTTCCAATTTTCAAAAATATCAAAATATAAATATACAACTGTATACAAGTTATTTAAGAAACATTGCTTAAATATTTATTTAATCTTGGAAATTTTCAAACGATATTGGTATTACATGTATATGCAATTAGTAATGTTACAGACGTACTGAGATTTGAATTTTATACAGGACAGCATTAGCCATTGGCTAAAGCTATGCAGTTGTCATGTTGAATTGACGAATTTGCCCTAAACGACAATTGGCAGACCAATAATAGATATAATATGAAAAGGGAACTTTGAAAGCCACCAAGCGCGACAAAATTATATCAAAATATTGCTGGCTCGGTTTGATTGAGCATGTACATGTTACTTTAGAAATATTGCAAGTAACGGCTTAAATATTTAATTGAACATAGAACTTTTCAAACGATATTTGTATTTCGTATGTCAGCCATTAGTAATTTTACAGACCCGTTCTGTGTTTTATATTTAAAACAAGTCAACAGCAGCCATTGGCTTAAAAACAATTCTAGCTGTCGTGTCGATTTGACGAATTTTGTGTTCATTTTTGGCTTCCAAAATCAACTGCTTTAAAGCAAACGCATATGTACCAGAGAAAAAGAGATTGTTTAATTTCTCTTTCAATGGCTTCTAAATATATATATAAGATAGTTTTTACCGAATTTTATTTTATCTTGGATATCTTTATATTTTTCATGTAGGAGCCTGTTGGGGCAAGTGAGAGGTTGGTGCACTCAAGACCTGGTTTAAACCCCCAGTGGCAAGTTGTTTGTGAAGACTGTTGTGAAATTGGTCATTTTATAAACCGTTTTATAAAACATGCTAAAGTGGACACTGCATTTTTTAAATATGCAATGATATGTACAAAAAAAGAGAAAATAGCTTAAATGAAGTACCGGAAAACACCAAAGACTAAAATAGACATTTTTCTACAAATACATTATGATTAATTTAAACGAATTACAAGCCAGTCTCAGTTGAACTCATTGAAAACAAATATGTTGCTGCATGACAGCATAACAATCAAACTGACACTTACTTTTAAAATATTTATATTGTTGATTATTTTTAACAGAGTGATAATGTATTTATAGTCCGCGTTAAAAATGTTTATCATAAGCATAATTGGTTCAATGTCCTGCCTCGTCGATTCCCGGCCGAAGCTTTTCTGTTTTTATACTAAAAAATTAGATAGTTCTGTTTAGTACGCAACCTAAAATTCAAAAAGGGCCTAGAAATGTGATTTCGTTGCACCCGGGGGGGGGGGGCGGCAAAGGTTGACTGGTACCGTTGGAAAGCTTAGGATGTCTGCAATAAGAATTCACTTGTTAGACATTTATAAAGTGGTGCATAACCATGGCAACCAGGTTTACATGACCACACCCATAGAAACAACTGTTTTATTAACCACATAGCAACTTGCCTATATCATTTACATAACACAAACAAATGTTCTTTTTATTTGTTGCAATTATATTAAAATGAAAAGAAAACATGTTTGAGTGATTCCAGCAGCAGTTACTGCCCTTGTTTTGTAAAACATATATGTTTTATCAATTATTTCCCTTTTTTGTAGTTACGCCATGGCTGTTTATCTTCTTTTCTGTAACAATCAAGTTATTAATGTCCTTTAAACATTTTTCAAATTCAAAATGGTAAGTTAAAATGATATAGAACCAATTTGCTAGTCATTTCTGGACCAAATATGTTATATTTAGCTGCTTATGAGATATAGAATTAATGCGATTAATGACATCATGGTTTTGTAGAACCATACTCTGAACACATGTTTATGTGTAGTGATAAATTTACACCTTTTATTATGAAAATATAAATCTAAATAACAAACCATTATTATTATTATCATCATCATCATCATTATTATTTTTATTATTATTAAATTAAGACTTTTTATTACCATAATCTAATATGTTACCTTATTGCTAATTCAATCATAATATTCATGTTTTGAGATGAACAAGCATAAAATATAGTGTATAATTGAATAATTGTGCTTGATAACTGTAAGTGTTCTTGAAACTTGCATGACTTCAAATTTTCAACATACATAACATATGTTACTCATTAAAATAAGGCTTGGTTTTTTTTGTTTTTATTTGTTTTTATTGGTGTTAGCTGATATCTATTTGAAGAATTGTGTGTGCTCTTTGCAATGTCCTGGTGTTTGTTAGCCCTGTGTAGATTTGTAATTATATTGACAGTCGTTTTTTAAAATTAATATTACTGATTTAATAAAGTATTTTCTCTAAAACTCATATTGTTATACAAAGAACTGAACACATTTACAAAACTGTATCACAACTATGCAATAATTTTAGATTAAACTATAAAATAATAATAATAGTGGTTAAAATGTAAAAGTATACAAATATTGCTTGGAAAAGTGTTACAAACAAAACTAATTAAAATTTATTATATGTTACCTAATAATTTAAGTAATGTTTTAAAAAAGATGACTTAGAATAAAGAAAACAAATTTCTAAACTGTGTTATAGTTTGTATCTAGATTACCGAAGAGTCACTTATAATGTGAATATGAACTTTCTTTTAACTATATTACTAAAAACAAAGTTGAAAGCACCAGTTCTGGTCTTTTAGAACAATAATAACTGATATTATTGTTAAATAAAACATGTGAAATAAGAAAAATAAAATGTCCTAAATGAAACATTATTTTTTCGATTGTTCAAAGAAAGCAGAATTTGTTAAGAATTTCTTAAAATGATAGTGTCTCTGGCTGGGAGCGAACCCGCACCGTCACGGCGACAGCGCCTAGCCATGCAATTCCTGCGACGTAACCAACTGAGCTAACCGGGACAACGCCAAAAAAACGTTGATCGGATAGCCCTGATATACGTTACAATCACTGCATGACATCGGTAACGGGTTAATTTACTGATAACAGTACTGACTAAATGTACTTGTAGAATTAAGATCTTTGTAGGGTTTTTCTTAAAGACAAATAATTATTAAACAAGAGAAACATCGTAATTTGAAAGACAATCTGTATAATGCAGGTGATGGTTAGCTAATAAACAAACTTATGTATAATAATTTTTTTGGTAAAATTTCTTTTACTTGAGTTAAAAAATTGCTATATATTGCTCATGCTGTTTCAATGTCTTACAAATTCTACACTGAACCTTAGTATTTAAGATGAATAAAAACTATTTTAAAAACATTTCTACCATCAGATAATTTAATCAGCTAATTTGTGTAAAGTTTAAATAAAGTAGCTTTTAAATTTGTTATATATTAACTTTAACACAATATAATTTGATATCAAAATATTTATCAAAATGTTAACTAATTGTTTGCAGTTTCTTTCTTTTCTTTTCTTATTATTTTCTGATTATTAAAGTAAAAATTGGTAACATATTATAAGATGACAAAAGAAATTAAGCTGTAATACAATATTGTCACTGAGCCATATTGATAGGTTTATTGTTAATTTTAAAAGATTTTTTAAAAAGGACGACCATCTACATCATACACATTTATTTCAAGACATATTGAGCAGTACACAGATCATTAACCTCTAAAGTTTAACAATATTTAAATTAAAAATACATTTACTGTTTAATATTACCAGCATCAATACCTTAATTTGCTTTTAGTAACATAATTTATATATATTATCTATTTTAATACAAGATACATAAAGTGCAGAAAGGTTGTTAACCTATATACTGAAATAAGATACTGGTTTATTAAAACAAAACTTGTTTACTTGTTTTATCACAGCAACAGTCATATTACCTCATCTTTCTTATGGTTATAGCAGTGGCTACACATCAATTACAGGTAAATTTAATGGAGTATTGCTTGTCTTTGAAAACAAAAAATAACACAACCAAATGATATCATGAATAAAAAACATTTTTACTCATCATATTCTTGATAACACACTTATAGCTTATCAACGCAAATAATTAATTATTTCATTTTTATTACTAACTTGAATTTCATAATTTCTAAGTCACCTTTATTTGAGAATTATTGATTAAATTTATCACTAGAATCACTATTTTTTATGGATATAATTGTAACTTAAAACAGAAATTCATCTTAAAATGTCTCCTTTACTAACTAAGTGCAGGCTGATTTGTGTTGGTTCTTAAAATACATTATTGTGGTAATTTATCATGAAAGAAGGTTTATGAAATTTATATCGCTATTGTGCAGTAACTAAAGTTGGTTAATATGTTCTTTTGGGTAACATATTTAAAAATGGTGATTTATGATATGGTATTTATTTTTATTATGATATAATGCTAACTAATAATTAAAACTCATGAAGAGGTGTATTTAAACAAAAACAATTGCACCAAAACTTCAAATTTTTTAACCATAGGCATAAGTATATGATATAACATAATATTGAAGTCACATATAACTAAAGTTATGGATATTATTAACATAATGGTTAACAAAATTTACCTTTTAATCACACAATATGTCTCTCAGAGTTTATTTCTTTATCATTTATTTTATTTACAGATAATTTCTTTGCTATTTTTGAGATGTTTTTTTTTCATTTATCAGAGATTTTGGTTTTTGGAATTTCCAAATATATTATTTATTTACATACATTAAACAAGAAGTGTGTCTCAATGTGACTTTATTACATTTAAAATTGCATTCTTATTTACATAACTCCTTAGGAACTTATTTATATTCATAAATTAAACAAATAAAACAGAATTACTTGCAAATGCAAGTCAGAAATGTTTCAAACAACTTCTTAAACTAGGTTTTGATGTTAAGTAACATATCTAAATGACTATTTATAGACCTATACCGAAGGTTGCAGATGTTTTATTGCATTAAAAATTAAAAAAAAACATCTTCCTGGTGTAGAAAAAATAGGTTTATTTCAGAACTTTTATAAATTGCCAATTATTTCTTCATAGCGTAAAATTTCTCAAAGGTCAAATATTCAAATAGGCGTTACAGTAAAACGCCCCACTCGCCAGAAAGCATACAAATTGCAAAATATGTAGAATGGTATAGGCTTTCAGAAAAACATAGCCTTCACAATTCCCCAAGGTGGGGCTATTGGCAGCTCAAGGTCTAATAAAGATTCGTTGTTAAATGGTGTTACTGGAATTTGGTTGAAATTGTACTGTTTTAATGTTTGAAAATATTAGTAATATGTAACTGCATAGCTAAATTGAGAAAAAACATATGTAAAACATGTGTTAGCTAGCTCAGAAATAACATTTAACCATACAAAATATATGATTATGTGGTATTTTGAAATAAACTATTTAGAAAAATCAAATTTGTATCATTGCATTTAATGTAACGTATTGTATTTTAAATGGTAACATAAATTACTCAGAAAAGGGCAAAATCACACCCAATTTTGATAAAAGCACATTACCTAACACTAGTTTTATTCATAACAAATAACATTGTACTGAAGAAAATAGTCTTTTAAAAGATAACTGGTCTTGGGTTGAAGCAATGCCTACAGAACAAGTCTAAAAGTTTATGCTCATGTAAAATGGGTAGTGTCCGTTATCCTTGTTAAACTTTTTCATGCACCACTTTATGAAGGTCTAACAAGTAGATTCTGATTGTAGACATCCTAAGCTTTACAATGGTACCACACAACCTTTGCCCCCTTGGGGTGCAACGAAAGTGAAATTTTCCTGGGCCAGGTTGCGTACTAACATGGACCTGTATGTGGTAAATATAATTTTCCGTTGAAAATGAAAACCTGGAGGGGTAGTTTTCATGTTGAAAACAAAAATAAAGACGTCAAACATGTAAATTCCTATGTATCGTATTAATGATGGACCTTCTGAACCTTAATATACTTTTCCATGACTGTTCTGTTCATCCTTATATCAATACAGTAAACCTTGTTACTAAGATCATTCATAGAACTAACAAAAGTGGTTTGTTTTGGAGAGGTAGTCTTAATATTGACTAAAACCACAAATTTTCACTAGCTGGTTCTTCATAAGTTAAACATGCTCCGATTAGTGTGTGGGGGAGGGGTCTAATTAAATTGTGATGGTTTTAGGCAGGGTTCTACTGCATTTCACCACACGCATAAATTTCTAAATTGTAAAACAGGTAAATTCACTAAGCCCTCCAGTAATTGTAATTAAAGCACATTTATTTTATTTTCTGAGTAAAATACTAAAGTATTAGAACAATTAAAGAAATCTTCATTCTAACACATTCATGTAATTGTTCATCCAAATTTTATGGAGTTCCAAATATAAAATTGCATTATTACAATAACATGTACGTTTCATTTTTACAATTTGGCAAAATCAATTGTTCACAAATCGTTAATGCTAATTAACAAAGGATTTTATTTGTCTTACTTAATAAAACATTTTAATTAATTAATTAAATAAACACTACATATTAAGCGGTTAATTAATGTTCCTCCATCAATAAACATCATTTTTTGTTTTAGGTATCTCTTTCGACCATGCAGAAAAACACATTTGAGTCTGTTTTGGATTTTCTGCATTTTTCACGACAAACAACTTCGGAGTGGTTGAAAACAAATGGAATTAATTTTAAACTTGATAGCTATACGACTCCAGATCGATGTACAAAATGTCACGAAATACTAAGCCATACAGCCCGCTTACAGATTTTAGAAGACCGAAATGAAACACTTCTTATGCAAGAAGAAACAAATAAGAAAACCATCGAATCTTTAGAAAAAATGAATGCCAATCTAAAAAACTGCAGTGCAAAAAACGACGAATCTTTGCAACAACTTATTACAGAGTCTGAATTAGAACGCTTGAATTTTCAAAAACAATTAAAAACTATAAAGGAGGAGAGCAAAAACAAATGCAAAGAAGTCGAAAAGCTGAATAAAGAAATACAGGATTTGCAAACAAGATATAAAACTGACACAAACTTACTTCAAACAGAAAAAACGTTATCACAGAAAGAAGTAGCAAATCTTAAAGAAGAATTATGCAGCACAAAGGCGAGTAATACACAACTTGATCTGAAGCTTAAAGAAACAAACACTATGCTGAAAGAATTATCAGAAACAAAAAGTAAGTTGGAAAGAGAAAACCTTGCACTCGAAAAAGAGAACGATGAGTTAAAAATTCAATGCCAACGAGCACATGCAGAGCAAAGCAGTATCTTTTCATTATCAGAAACAGTAAGAAAGATTTGGGAAGAATCTAGTGCCAAGGATGAGAAAATAATAAACCTCAACACAAAATATAGTACAAAAGAACTCGAAAAGTCAGAAAAGTCATACAATAAACTCAAGTTAAAATTTGCAAACAGCGAACAAGAAAAAAACAGTTTTATTAAACATGCTGAAGAAATGAAACGTAAGGTTAAAGAACAAGAAAATGCTGTAAAAGAAAAAGAAGATGCAATTTTACAACTAAAAGACGAAAAACAAGGATTGCTTGCTGAAAACAAACGTTTAAGTGAGCAACTTGAAAAGGAAAGAATTGCTTATGCCGAAGACAAAGAATGCATTATATTGAAATATAAGAAGAAGACAGATAATGCAAAAACAAATTCAGACACTCTGAAATTGGAACTCGACAGGCAAATCGAAAGTCTGAGAACTGAAAAAGACATTCTCACAAAGCAAATAGGCATGATTCTGTCCCAGTGTAAAAGCGATAAAGATGATATGAGATTAGAAAAGGAAAAGGCAATAACAACATTAAACAACATTATAGATGAAAGGAATCAAACGATCAAAACTCACGAGGATAGACTAGAAAAATTAGAGCAAGAAAAAGAGGAATTAAGAGCAAATGCCGATAAAGGAAACGAAAAACTGCGAATAGATCTTGAAAATACAGAAAAGGAAAATAAGAAAACTATCGAATCCATGCAACAGGAACATAAGCAACAAAATGAAAATCTGGCAATGCAGCTTCAGTCTCTTAAACAGAAAAATAAAGAGCAAGAACAAACGCTGCGAGACTTTGAAAAGAAAATTCATCATTTAGAAGATGAACAAGTTCGACAACTGAATGAAAATAAGTTATTGAATGAAAAGCTTGAAAACGAAATAACAAAGCATGCCGAAGAAAAACAATCCATTATTTCGGAAAACAATGAAAAGTCAGGTCATGCAAAAACAAAGTTTAATATTCTAAAAATTGAACTTAACAAGCAAATGGAAAGTCTGAGAACTGAAAAAGAAAATCTCACAAAGCAAATAGATATGATTCTGTCTCAGTGTAAAAGCGATAAAGATGATATGAGATTAGAAAAGGAAATGGCAATAACAACATTAAACAACATTATAGATGAAAGGAATCAAACGATTCAAACTCACGAGGACAGACTCGAAAAATTAGAGCAAGAAAAAGAGGAATTAAGAGCAAATGCCAATAAAGAAAACGCAAAACTGCGAATAGATCTTGAAAATACAGAAAAGGAAAAGAAGAAAACTATCGAATCACTGCAACAGGAACATAAGCAACAAAATGAAAATCTGGCTATGCAGCTTCAGTCTCTTCAACAGAAAAATGAAGAGCAAGAACAAACGATGCGAGACTTTGAAAAGAAAATTCATCATTTAGAAGATGAACAACTTCGACAACTAAATGAGAATAAGTTATTGAATGAAAACCTTGAAAACGAAATTAAAAAGCATGCCGAAGAAAAACAATCCATTATTTCGGCAAACAATGAGAGGTCAGATCATGCAAAAACGAAGTTGAATATTCTTAAAATGGAACATAAAAAGCAAATGGAAAGTGTAAGAACTGAAAAAGAAAATCTCACAAAGCAAATAGACATGATTCTTTCCCAGTGTAAAGGCGACAAAGATGATATGAGATTAGAAAAGGAAAAGGCAATAAAAATTTTAAACAACATTATAGATGAAAGGAATCAAACGATCAAAACTCACGAGGATAGACTAGAAAAATTAGAGCAAGAAAAAGAGGAATTAAGAGCAAATGCCGATAAAGAAAACGAAAAAATGCGAATTGATCTTGAAAATACAGAAAAGGAAAAGAAGAAAGCTATCGAATCCATGCAACAGGAACATAAGCAACAAAATGAAAATCTGGCTATGCAGCTTCAGTCTCTTAAACAGAAAAATAAAGAGCAAGAACAAACGCTGCGAGACTCTGAAAATAAAATTCATCATTTAGAAGATGAACAACTTCGACAACTAAATGAGAATAAGTTATTGAATGAAAAGCTTGAAAACGAAATAACAAAGCATGCCGAAGAAAAACAATCCATTATTACGGCAAACAATGAAAAGTCAGATCATGCAAAAACGAAGTTTAATATTCTAAAAATTGAACTTAACAAGCAAATGGAAAGTCTGAGAACTGAAAAAGAAAATCTCACAAAGCAAATAGATATGATTCTGTCTCAATGTAAAAGCGATAAAGATGATATGAGATTAGAAAAGGAAATGGCAATAACAACATTAAACAACATTATAGATGAAAGGAATCAAACGATTCAAACTCACGAGGATAGACTCGAAATATTAGAGCAAGAAAAAGAGGAATTAAGAGCAAATGCCAATAAAGAAAACGCAAAACTGCGAATAGATCTTGAAAATACAGAAAAGGAAAAGAAGAAAACTATCGAATCACTGCAACAGGAACATAAGCAACAAAATGAAAATCTGGCTATGCAGCTTCAGTCTCTTCAACAGAAAAATGAAGAGCAAGAACAAACGATGCGAGACTTTGAAAAGAAAATTCATCATTTAGAAGATGAACAACTTCGACAACTAAATGAGAATAAGTTATTGAATGAAAACCTTGAAAACGAAATTAAAAAGCATGCCGAAGAAAAACAATCTATTATTTCGGCAAACAATGAGAGGTCAGATCATGCAAAAACGAAGTCTAATATTCTAAAAATGGAACATAAAAAGCAAATGGAAAGTCTAAGAACTGAAAAAGAAAATCTCACAAAGCAAATAGACATGATTCTTTCCCAGTGTAAAAGCGACAAAGATGATATTAGATTTGAAAAGGAAAAGGCAATAACAATATTAAACAACATTATAGATGAAAGGAATCAAACGATCAAAACTCACGAGGATAGACTAGGAAAATTAGAGCAAGAAAAAAAGGAATTAAGAGCAAATGCCGATAAAGAAAACGAAAAAATGCGAATAGATCTTGAAAATATAGAAAAGAGAAACAAGAAAACTATCGAATCCATGCAACAGGAACATAAGCAACAAAACGAAAATCTGGCAATGAAACTAGAGTCTCTAAAACAAATAAATGCAGAGCAAGAACAAACGATGCGAGACTTTGAAAAGAAAATTCATCATTTAGAAGATGAACAAGTTCGACAACTGAATGAGAATAAGTTATTGAATGAAAAGATTGAAAACGAAATAACAAAGCATGCCGAAGAAAAACAATCCATTATTTCGGCATACAATGAGAAGTTAGATCATGCAAAAACGAAGTTTAATATTCTAAAAATGGAACATCAAAAGCAAATGGAAAGTCTGAGAACTGAAAAAGAAAATCTCACAAAGCAAATAGATATGATTCTTTCACAGTGTAAAAGCGATAAAGATGATATGAAATTAGAAAAGGAAAAGGCAATAACAATATTAAACAACATTATAGATGAAAAAAATCAAACAATTCAAACTTACGAGGACAGACTCGAAAAATTAAAGCACGAAAAAGAGGAAATAATAGAAAATGCCAACGAACAAAATGAAAAAATGCGAATTGATCTTGAAAATACAGAAAAGGAAAACAAGAAAACTATCGAAGCCATGCAACGGGAACATGAGCAACAAAAGAAAAATCTGGCATTTCAACTCCAGTCTCTCAAACAGAAAAATGAAGAGCAAGATCAAATGATGCGAGAATTTGAAAGGAAAAATCAACATTTAGAAGATGAACAGCTCCGTCTACTAAATGAAAAAAAATTATTAAATGAAAAGCTTAATAGGTTGAAAGAACTTACCCGGGACTACGAAAGTGTGACAAAAGAGTTGGAGAAACTGAAGGCTAAAAGGACTTTAAGCGGTAGGTAAATGTTTTAGGTTTTATTAAGCTTATATATTTAACCACATTTTCCACAAACGCAAAACTGACTTTGTTTATCAAAGTTCTGCAGACAATTAGTCGGACGAGTGTCACTTTTCCTTTTCGGACCATAACTGTCATGCATTGAGATACGTTCATTTAACATGACATGACTATGCTCATTGACAACATCATTGGTCTCACATAAATTCGATTTCGCAGCTCTGTTAAGACTTATTGATTTAACATTTTTGTTTCCTTGCAAGGGCAGTAACATTTACGATATTTATGAATTTGTTTTTAAATAACTAGACAAAGCAATACGAGTAAATATTCAGTTTTTTTTATCAAATCTAATATATTCTATTTTGATTATAGGCCTTTTTTGTATAAATAACTTTTGATATTTTTTGTGTTCGGTGGCTCTCGAAGTTTCCTTTTTATCAAATAGTATTTAAATATCACAGTTACTGTAGCGTTGTTTGTGCCGTGAGTTAAATGTTGAATGTCTCATTCATTCAGTGCAGCTGTTATCAGTTACGTCCTTTAAAGGTCGTTGAGCACAATATTTATGTATGTTAAGGGGTCGCAAACATGGCAAATGGCGAAAAAGTGGCTAAAATTTCAAAAATGAATTTTGGGGGAAATACTTATTGCCACTTATATTTTAGTAAAGAAATGTATTTAGCTAAGGATGAAGTTAATGTTTGCAAGCTCAATTTAGTCTACTTCATGTTCTATTTACCAAGCACATACTAAAACAAAAGAAAAACCGTTTGCATGAGATCTCTGAATTTCATGGACAATATACCAAAGCAACTCATTTGAGTGATAAGCAGGATTTATTTTCGCAAAGTCTCTCAAGTCAAGTCAAGTCAAGTAATATTTATTTAAAGTCGGAGGCATATAACACATAACACAAGCTCTGTAGAGCTTTTAAGACCGACTTATCTCTGTCGAAATCTTATTCTGTTCAGTTCCGGTCATAGCTTTCTTGCTTAGAGCACATCAATTCTGTAACACGCCGCTAAACATGGAATTGAATTGATCTTGATCGCATTGTTTACGTGTCTGAATATTGAGTTGTGCTCAACCCGGGGCTTGGCGGCATTGGCATTAAATATGCATTTCCAAAATTTTTCACGAACAGGCTCAATCAAATCGAGCCTGCAATATTTTTTACATTAAATTTTTTGTGTTCGGTGGCTCTCAAAGTTCCCTTTTCGTCTTCTGGAACTAATGAGCACCATATCGATATAAGTGAGGTGTCGCGCAAACAATAAGTTTAGATCTCATGGTGTATAATTAAAAAATGTAACGCTCTTGCATGAACAATACCTATGATAACTAAAAACTATTTTAAAAATAAACTTAGTATAAACGCTGTGTAACCTTATTCAGTGCCTACGTTCCCAAAATGTCACTTGTAATAAAATTGCTAAGTTGCTTCTGTACATTAAGTACATTATATTTGTAATTCACTTTATGAATTTAAAAGGGAATTACCCTTCAAATGGAAATAAATTTCATGATTTTACATGAAGTTGGAGCATATGTATTGGGATTGGACACAAAGTAAGTTGGCTACGGTCATCAAGGTTGGTTCGTTTAGACATGTATTGTCATGGTCACGAACTAAATGACTTCATTTTTGTTCATTTCTTTTTCTAGTTTCTCCTAAACTGAGGACAATGTTATTTCTTAATTATGATTTAAACGTTTCATTTTACATATAGTTCTTTAATACTGCCACTGACAAAATATGTATTTCCCTGTGCGTATTGATAAAAGAGATCAACATTTTTTCTTAAACAAAATGCCGAAATAATCCATTCGCGATAATATAGTCCTAGAATTACGTTTTTTGAGCATTAATCACAATTGCCTTTTTATAGTTCAGCTGTACAGCTCTAACAGAGGAGATTTATTATCCAATGTGGAGGAAGAATTATTAATTGTTCTAAGAAGCAAATTAGAGACCGATAAACTGCATCTAGAGTTCAAACAGTGTGCTAAACAATCGGAAATTCAACCTGAACTTCCTACCATTTTGATGTGCATCAATGTTTCAAGACTGGGAACAGATGTCACCAATGCTATCCAAGGTCTATCCCGTAAGTAAAAAGTAAAAATTTAGCACAAAGCCTACACATATTTAGTTATAATTCACAAAAATCGAACCACAAAATTAAATTAGCTTTCGTAGTGGCTTATTCTGTGTTGTCTGACTGCTTTAAAATTTCCCCGTATTGTCAATCAATTGTGTAATCGTTTCCTCAATCAGGGATGGCATTTGACATGTTTGTCCTCCTCACTTACTTAACCCATTTCAAATACAACACTGAAGGTTGTATATTCGCATAGAGCCTGTTCCGTTCCTTTAATTCGATTTGGATTTATAATTTTTACTCTGCTAGCTCCTACTTGATCAGTGAATAAGCAGGTAGTCGAACGGTTATCAGTGCTGTTGTAGCGATAGTCTGAATTACGTCAAGCAGCATTTCAAGTAAAGTAACTGTAACATTGGTTTTAAAAACTGATTTGCTTACTCCATAATTCATTACGGCTTTCTGGAATCTGTACAGTCTTATATAATATATTTTACTCATGTATTGGTTTAATGTTCTTGTATCCATACATTTAAAAGATTCCTTATTAATGGTCCAGGAGTAGAAAACAAGAAAGGTGTAAAAAACTAGATTTACAAGTACACTGCCAGTAGGTTAATTTACAACTGTTATCTAATATTTACATGTAAGTCAAATTGGGAATCAACGGCAAAAATTAGTTGTTGTTTTTTTAATATCTTTTTATTTATCATAGGTTCAAATATCCCAGCCATTTAAGCTTTTGATAGAGATCAAATATCCAAATGGCATACCACCTGCAATTTAAGATTCGCCTTAAGCGTTCTACATGCTGTATGTGATACGTAGGACTTGAGGCCACAAATCCCTTGTCGAATTTAAAATCTGTTCAAATCTGTCAATTCGAATCTCTTATGGCAACCCCATTTCTTTTCAATTACCCTTCTAATTAAGGTATTACTAATTTGATAGTATATGTTGCTAATTAACTTCCCAACTTGAAAAATTTACTTCAAGAACGCATAGACAGGCAGTAATTCTAAAGATGTTCTTAATGAAACTATATTCTAGCGCTAAGTTAGTTTTACATGTTGCAGTGAATTTAATTCGTTTCGAATGAGACTTTTATTTCCTTATATAATTCCATTGCAATTGTTTCTACTTACTGGTTGTTTCAGTAAACAACAAAATGGCGCTATTGGTCATCTACCACAAAGATCAACATGCTCTTCCCAGTCAAACAAGCGAACGTGTTCTTACTGGACACGAACTTAGCGGACTTGGTGGAATGTTTGATATGGCTTTTCTTTCTGGAAAGGGTTTTTATAACTGTCAGATGAACTGTAGCAGTTTTATCAGTCTTGTAAATTTCATCAACCGAGAAGGAGAGTTGAAGGTACCATTCTAAATTAAGAATGTTGATGTGTTGTAGAAGTACGATGTATACTCTAAGTTAATTCAAGAAATTTTGAGAAATAAAACACATTTCTTGTGACACAGAAACCTTGTGCTTTGAACTATAAAACATGTATGTTACGAAATGGTTAGACGATTAAGTGTTAAGTGTTTATATAAATGAGCATATTTTGATATAATGAGCAACACATTTGAAAGGAGTTGGTTTTTATCATTTATTTAAAATCACTTGATAACAATCGACTGTCAATGTATTGATGGTATAAAACAAAAGTTTGTAAGTAAATTCAAAGTGGTACCGTTTACACGGGCGTAAAAGTTAAAAAGACCATGATCATAAATGAACTTTGAAACCTGTGCGTAATGTTATTTATTCTTTTATACGATAGTTTTGTCAGCTCATCTAAATTGTTTTAACAGCCAGATTAAAAAAATTGACTCAATTTTGAGAAAAACATGTCGCCAGCCTTTGGACGACCAAATCTTCAAGGTTAAAACTCTAAAATTAAATATTGCTATTTTGGTGAGAGATCTGATGTTTGCTTAGAACAAACATCACTGAGATAGCCATTTATGTTACTTCCTTTAAGTTTTATAGCATGCTAAATGTCTAGTAACATCGCTTTTTGCATGTCGCCAGGCAAAACATCAATTTTTGCAGTAAAATTGTTGAAATTTGATGAATGGCAATTAAGAAATTTGCTGTTTTTAATGTTTAAGGCACGTGAAAATATGATATTCGAAAGTTCTGTTGCAATTGGATGCCATTTCAAACAATGACACTGGTTTTAAGTGGTGTCACCAAAAAACTACTTTCCTACCGTAACCATTTTTAAACCTCACTGCTGATGGTATTAAATAAGATAAACACAGTTACAAAGGCATAAATATTTTATAGAATTATCAAATTTTATGTATTAAAAATTAAAACACCTTCGGCTTTTTTATATTTTTTGTTGGTCATTGCCTTAACACGAAATTCTTGATGTCCCATAATAAATTTTTCCTCCGTAACTGTGTGTTTCACTTCTTTTAATCTATGTTAATTCCATGGATCAAACAGTTTACATCAATTACATCATTATCAATTGATTAATACATACCATCACTTAATAAGTATTATTTATTGCAAATATTAGTCAAAAATTGATAAAAAAAATTTCCTCCGTAATTTTTTCTTCCGTAACCAAAAGTATCATGATTGCTTCTAGTGCTAATTAAATTGTTGTTTATCAACTGACTGCCTCGTTATTATCACAGAAGCCGTCAAGTAATATGGTCAGAAGTGGTAAGATAATTAAGTTTACAAGTTTACAAGTTTATTTTCTACACCCAGTACATGAATACATGTAAACATGAGACAACAATAAACATCATACGTATATACGAGGCTCATAGTTGAGAAAAATGTAATAGAGGTATCGTGACATACAATGATAAGTTAACAGATTGAAAATACATTTTTGAGCAATTTCAGTAAAGCAGCGGGAGAATGACCTTAACAATAATCATTTTTATTATTGAATAATTCTCACGGTGTGTTCAAGTACATTAACTATTTTCTTGAAGTGTTACATAAGTATGTAATATTTAAATAATAAAACAAATTAAATGATGTTAGGTGTTAGAATTTCTCTTACAAATTAGCAAAGTTAATTAAATTCAATCATACCATGGTAATGTAACATATTGAAAGTACATGCACAATGTACATTAAAATTGTAATTTCAATAAAGTAGCGGGAGAATGACCTTAACAATAAACATTTTATTGAACAATGCCCGCAATGAGTTCAAAAACGCTAACTGATTTCTTAGGTGTTACATAAGTATGTAAATAATATTTAAATAATAAAAGACAAATTAAATGATGTTAGTTGTTTGAATTTCTCTTACAAATAAGCAAAGTTTGTTAAAATCATTCTTACAATTTGTATTCATTAAACTGTTGTATTTTATCACATTTGGTCTTTCATAATATAGTTTTTTAATGTAATTTTTTCTTTTTTGAGAGAAACATTGACACTCCATGATGTAATGATATTCGTCACCTAAGTAGTTAATACAATATGGACATTTTCTTTGTTCGTACGGGATATTTCTCCATCTTCTTAAAATTTACCCTTGTAATTTTGGGTTACGGAGGAAAGTTACGGAGGAAGCTGGAAAAGTAACAGAGGAAAATTATGCACGATTATCAATTTATCCTCGTATAACTTGTGTCTAAATGTAAGCTGCACACATGAGTTTTTATTAAAAAAAATGTTCCTCCCTTGCAACTGATACCTAAGTACTCATAATTGTTTGTCAAAATTCAAACAAATACTATTATTGTACAGCATAAAAAATATATGCAGGTTACTTTTTATTTTGACTGGTGAATGGTTTTGCTTGAGCTTTGCCTCTATTGCTTAAACATTAAAATTACATTTTAAATGAAAGTTATACAAACATAAGTGAAAATATTTAGCTCACAACATTTAATAAACCTTGAAATCAGTTGAATTACAATGCAGAACCAGGCACGATGAAAATACCCGTGTTGTTGTTAGCACAGAGAGTGATGTACAGTGGTCTGCATTCTGTTTTTATGAACATAGTTCACTTGAAATGCTTGATTTGGCGTTTGTTTGATTGAAGACAGATTGCAAACAGTCCGTTTCAAATAACCGTGTGATATGTACCTTTTAACATCAAGAAAATATATGAACAACATACACCTACTTAATACATTTTCCTCCGTAACTTTTCCTCTGTAACTGTTGGATAACTTTTTTTGTTTGTTTAGCATTGTAAATTCAGAAAAGTTTTATTGAATTTGAATTTTTAGTTTGCTTATTAATACATATACGTACAATTATAGGTGTGTTAGTACGTTACTGGTCTCTGTTTAATTGGTAATGTATCTCTGTATTTGTTATAAAGTTATTTTCTGTAAATCTTGACATACATGTACTCATGATAGTTGATAAAATAGCAGTCGTGATTGTTTATATTCGTTAAACATTGTGTGTTTAATCCATTATACTATGTTTCCTGTCAACAATAACATGTTAAGAAGGTGTATACTGTAATTAGTACAGTTTTTATTATAAACCATGTGTTATAGGCACCTGCAGTTTTCCTCCGTAACTGAACATTTGACACAAAGAAGCAATTGTTATGTTTTGAGCTTATCGTTTAAATGGTGTGATCCATACTTTTTTTCTGAAGTCATACATTATACCCTAAATAAAGACGTATTTCCTTCCCACAAATGCAGATGTTCATTTTGTGTTTTTTTCTTGATCAAAATTGAGTCAATTAATTGAATCTGGCTGTTAAAAGAAAATGAGAAACCAACATATCTTACCGGTGTCTATACAAAACAACATTCCTATTACATGTACTATTATATTTAGTGAAATAAGAATAATAAGAGTACTTATTGGTTCGATTTTAACGTGTTATTTAGTTCGAACATGATAAATCGCCACACTCAGAAGACACCGCCTCAACACACAGCCAAAACTTAAAGAGGAAACGAGAGCATGGTATATAAACTAATCAATTTAAAAATAGACACAACTACATGAAACAATTTACGAAAATGAGAACCCACGGGTACTGTGTAACCGCCTTGATACTGTCAGTGGCAATTACATTACAATCAGAAAAACAATTTCAAAGATGCATGATTGTATTTTAAAAGCCTATCTCAAGAACTTACATATACTTATAATTGGATGTCATAAGTGTTACAAGTCACTACATCTAATAAAAGGCCATGATGTTATCTTAAAATATGTTGACCTTATGTCCGAATAATATCTTCTACACCTCATAATAAAATAACATCCAGATTCTATCAAAAATATTTTGAGTACTTAGTTGGCAAATTCTTTCGTTCATGGTGGTTCCTGTATACCTGTCAGTTTCGATTGCAAGTCGATGTGAACGAAATCTAAAGCATGCAATCAATTTAAATAGACATTTACTTGAATTATACTGAGATTTTCTTGAATCCTAAATACACGAGCATTCTTTACAATTCTAATGTTGACAATTTTGTAAATACCTTTATGATAGTTGTGTATATTAAATTGAACTGTGATACGCTTTTTAGAATAAGTAAGTTTGATCGTTAAATAATTAAAAAAAGGAATGCCAATAAATCTGAAAATTTTAATCCAGTTATTATTTCTTTGATACCTATTTATTTCTAAATACACAAGCTAATGTTCTTTTATTTTTTAGCCAGTTCTTAAGACATACGAACGATTTTTATTTTGGAATCGTTGCACGAAGTTTGCTTTAAATTAAGGTTAAATATTATAAAATATAACAAGCACTTTTAGGTTGAAAATGATTGTTGTAAAAAGTAAGATTAGAACGTAAAACTAGGTATCTTCATGCAATGTCTAGTTTTGTTGTTGCCGGTGGAATTAAAAGTAAGAATGTTATCTGCTTTATAATCCACCGTATATTGTCATTATATATTTGTATAAATGTTTGAATGTTTTGTATCTATAATTATATGTTGCTGCCATCATGTTTGTATGTTTTGTACACCCGTAGGCTTTACTGTTTTTTTTTAATTTTTACATCCGTAATTAACACGATTTATTATATCAACTGTTCATGTCTCTTATCTGTCGTTGTTATTGATGATATTTAATCAAATATACGCTATGTAAAGTAATGAATGTATGCATAATATTCTTTGTAATTATATCAGTTTGAATAAGTTATGTTGTTTAAATACTGTTGCAATCTTTTTCATAAGTAAAGTTAAATACATATGATACAAAAATCTAGATTTGAAACGTAAAACAAAAAAACATTTAATGCGTGTTATTACGATGTACGATATAAAATTCTAAAGAAAAACGAAATTTTTGGAAGTATTTTAAGTTAAAATCACCAAACGCCAAAATAGTATGCTAATAGCCGATTGAAACATTTAATTACAATAATGTCAGTGTTTCTTATGGGGGAAGCTGAATCATTTAACTGTCAACAAATAATGTTCTTCTGTGGGTTTAATTTGATCATCTTTGAATTCCGCTAAAATCCTATTTATTCTTCAGTAATTAACCGGATTTTGACACGGGCTTTTACCCCACCTTAACATTAAATCGTTCCTGAAATGGTTTTTATCCTTGTATTGTTATTTGCCCTTCAGCTGGTCTAAGTGAATAGGTTTGTAATTGTGTATATGACTACCCTTAACAATTTTCAGTTTGTGATAAAAATAAATCAAGATTTGTAATGTGTACATGCAGATATGTACATGTAGTCCCATAAAATGTAGCAGCTGTAACAGTTACTGCAAAATGCATAATTATTTTACTAATACAAGATGCTATACTGGAAATAGGTGTTTATGTATTAATTCTTTTACTGAATATGCAGAACGTGTTTATTGTATACAATATTTTACTGAATATGCAGAACGTGTTTATTGTATTAATTATTTTACTGAATATGCAGAACGTGTTTATTGTATTAATTCTTTTTCTGAATATGCAGAACGTGTTTATTGTATTAATTCTTTTACTGAATATGCAGAACGTGTTTATTGTACTTATTCTTTTACTGAATATGCAGAACGTGTTTATTGTAGATAGTGTAACTGGATTTTAGACTGTGAGTTTTCCACAGTTGATGCTGAGTCTATTTTACTGATTTTATTCTAGTTTTTTGTCACATCTCATTAAATTTTGTGACCACCTTTTGAGAGGAGATATATTTCTTATAACGCCACCCAACAAAAATATGTATTCATGTTTCTTTAAAATTGTTTTTTATTTCAAGTTAACAAACGCAAATGTTGCCATTGTTTACAGTATTGTTCTCCAGTTTGTGATATAACATGTGACGTCATTGCGACTAGAACAGAGCGTCTCAAACGTTATTTTGACTATGTTCACGAAAAAGAAGACAAAATGCATAAATTGTTGACATTTTCAGTCTAACTTGCAATGTTTCAACTACCTTTATCAATCTTTAACAAAAAGCAAAACAATCTTCTCTACTGTAAGCTACTTTGTAGGTTTCTACACAAAACTATGTCATGTTTTAAAACCCTCGTTGTTGCTTATGAAAATACCTGAGAGGTCGCACAAGACTGATGATGGTCTTGCATTTATATCATCATAACTATTTCGTTGCTATGATCATTATCAGCAGCGCTCTTTTAGCATTATTATCAGCATGTTATGCTTTATACATTTTCATATTAATACAAGGACTTTTGCATACGACCGCCGGACATTTGACAGTCACGACAACAGGAAACATATCTTTTATGTACACTTGTCGATTTCAATTTCAGACGGTTTAAGTGTTATGGTTATAAAATAGACGCACATCGGTAAAAATCCACTTAAACTTGCGAACAATTGAATAACTCAATGATAACGTCATTCTTGAATATATGACGTCACGAGCCCTTTCGTACATCGGCATTTTGATGTTAGAGCTGATTGTAAAACTTACAAAGAAGAAGAAATAAAACAATAATCAAAAAAGTTAAACGAGTCTGGAGATATTTATTTACTGGTAACATTAGCATATTTCTTTTATATCTATTTATATTTTTATCCTGAAGTACTGAGGTCACGGGACAGACTATGATAAATGTTTTTGTTTCGATTTGATTAGTGTTTTGATACTTTTCACACAATAAATCTATTGTTACACGTATGAATTTGTTTGATATTCGAGTTAAATTTTGAATGTTTTAGTTAGAAATTACCAGAATGTTAAATCAGTTGACAAATCATGCATTTTCAGCTATATAAGTTATCGTATAGAAATATGCAAAGAGGAGATTATGTCTCCAACACTACAAACATGTATGTAAGCTTTGTCTTGAAGAACTTGAATTTATTACATGTATATTAAAAGTGTAAACTCAGGTTTAAAAAACATGATATATTTATTTGTTACTGTTTGCCATTTAAATGACCATTTTAGAAAAGTCGAAACTGTTTGGAACCATATTCAAGCTATTTAAGCTGAATCATTTTGTGATAATCATGATTTTAGAAACCCTTTAAACTTTAAAAGTGTACAGGTTTCCAGAATTGTGTTACTGTATGCCGATAATATAACAATTATAATAGTCTTTTTTAAATATCCTTTTAAAATTATAATACATGTATTGTCAGATTTCGAATGAGGACAAATGGAGGAAGCTAACATATTTTGTGATATCATAATATTTGGCAGCGTTATAGTCTTTATCCGGAAACATATGTAAATAATCATACGGTTCGAAAGAAACTGGCCGATTTTATAAAAAAAAAACTCTGGAGAAGAAGACTGCAAGTTAAAATGAAAACTTGCACTGCTAGTTTTAACAGCAATCTCGACAATTACCCTTGCTATATAATTTATTTCGGGATACATACAGTACTGTGAACGTTTAATGTTACAAAATTTGCGTCTATCGTGCGTCCGTCTATCGTGTATCGTGCGTCCGTCTAACGTGTATCGTGCGTCCGTATATCGTTTATCGTGCATCGTGCGTCTTTTAATTTTACAGCGCAACGTGAATAAATTTCTCGCATATGCAAATTTATATTATTTAATTCCAACCATTCAATTTATATTTTGATAGCATTTTCATTTTTAGAAATCTCGTACACAAATTATATGAATCGGCAGTATCTTGTATAGTGCGTCTATCGTGTATCGTTCGTCCGTCTATCGTGTATCGTGCGTCCGTATATCGTGTATCGTGCGTTTCGTTTGTAACCTTAAACGTTCACAGTACTGTAGCGGCGGTTGAAAATAACAAAGAAATATAAATATACTGGTAAGACCTGTGCTAACACCTGCTGACAATAATTAAGAATAAACCTATTTGGTTAGCCATGAAACATTATGGGTATGAATATCTATTTAATGATGTTATCTTTTTAACCACATTTCGACAGGCATTTACTTAACTTGAGTCTATTTTATGTTTACCAAGAAAACATTTTGTCTCTGTATGTGTTGATTACGAATGTCTGTAATACATTCAGCCTTTTAGATTCGTTAGCAATATTATTCACAAGAATCCATGCAATTGAAATAATGTGTTTGTTGTAACAAAAATGAGTTTGACGATAAACATCATTTGTTTATGTTTGTCCCTATTAAACAGATTTAAGACAAACGTATAAGCGTTTTTTATTTATTTTGACCCTCTTTGAAAATATTGAATGTTATGTCAATTAATCTCATTTGTTTTTTATGTTTATATTCTCATTAACCATCAAGTTTGTTTGCTTAATCAGCTATCTATAATTATATTGTGTTGTTCCTTAGACTCAATTTCGCCCACGCAATGAATATTGCCTATTGTCAGGGTTTTCGTATAAATACTTTCCACCACAAAGTAAAAGTTTTAATCCTATAGTTTTAATACCGCTATACATTTAGGCAAGATACTTTATCAGCAAACCAAATTTCATTGTTTGTATTTCACCTCATACACTCATACAATATACAAGTTCTAGCATTGTCATTATATATTATATAATACTTTAAAATTCAGTAAGCACTTTACATTTTTAATGATGAACACCGTTTCTGGAGAAACTATGTCGTTGTTAGTCTATGTGTATACTAGTTTCACATTGTAACATGTTGCGAACTAGCAGACTAGTAAAAACCAAAATTATGAGCAACAATAAGTTGTTTGGATTCCTAAGAAGATGGCATTAACGTATTGCTTCGTTTTATTCAAATAACAAGGACTGGAAAAGGGCTAGATTTCCCATGCTATCCCAAGATCGTTTGCAGTATATTATGATAATTTGATGAAAAATATTGACCGTTTAAGTTGTCTTATAAACCACATGGATGTAGCATTAACTGGACCAATATGTCAAAATCCGAATCGTCCAACCGGGATATATTCTAAACGTATCTCAACGACATCTTTCTGTTATTCGCTCGTGCTGGCGCCGTAGCTGACAAGCAATTCTTCAAACCCTCACTTATATCACCAATACTGACAAAATGCGGACAGCTACAGAATACCATCTTTTTCATTCTTCCAGCAAACACTTTCCGCTTCCTCTCATCTCTTGACTGTCCATATTTGGACCATTCAAATCAGTTTGAACTATTTTCAACTTTTATCGAAGCAATTCATGAACATGTATTGGAAAGAATATTATTACTTTATATGTTCTATAAAAGTTTAGTTATTTAACAACCCGTGTAAAATATATGCGATCAACGAAAAACATACAAAGACTATAAAACATCTTTTAGAACTATAAGCCAATAGCAGCCTTGTTCTGTGAAGACGTCAACATGTTTCATTTTGAAAAGAACAATCAATCACTTGCTTGTTTTAATTATTTGCAACTGATTTTTCAATGAAATCGCCGATTCCCTTTGCTGCAGAATCGTTCATAGGGCATCATAGATGCCTTTGTCTTTCAAAAATCCTAAATCAAAGATGCCTGCGAGTTTCCTAAACATTGTTCCTGTTAAGATTCCCCCGCTTGATTGACTTGGAAGTGCATGTTTGTCATTGTGGTGGAAGATCAGTAGAGCTGTTTTACCATAGTCTGAAAACATGTCTTCGTAGATTTAGTATAGAAATCTATAATAATAAATCAGAAACACAATACAAAAATAATTTATTGGAGTAGTAGAGAAACGACAATTTGTCTGTGTGCCCTTTTCATCGAACCTAGATGATTAACATGTATTTGTAAGCACTACTTTTAAATTACTATATTCAACATACGTGTTATAAACTTGAAGGCAGACATGTATTAATGTAAGAGTTTAATACCGATTTTTGTAAACAATTAATTTTTAACAATACTTTTACTTATATGTTGGATATAAATACATATTAAAAGTTCAAAACAAAAATTAAGATTGTGTTGCTTAAAAGTTTTTCCACTCATGAATGTATATAAACTACTGTTGATATTCGAAAATAAGCGCATGCATGTAGTACATGTAATTCTTAAAAAATAGGCGCATATTTCTTTCACAGAAAACTAATACCTTACAATAAGCGTATACATTGTACCTGTCCCTTAAAGTTAAAACCTAGCATATTCGTCATTCCTCTTCCAACCAATAAATGTGTTTCAATTAATGTTTAATTCATGCGTTAGGTATGCGTAATGGTAAATCTTTTAGTGTCATTTTGTGTCATAAATTGAGCGTCGGTCAATCTAAGCAATAAAGCTGTTATCAACAAAAAAGCGCATATTTTGCGGCTTAAATATTATCGCATAAAAATTAAACGCAAACAGGCATTACACAATTTACATATACATTAATTCTTATTTTCGGGATTCTACATCATTAAATGTTATGCAGTATTTGAAGATCTGTGTTCCCTTAATAAAACAGACAATGTTATTCAAAGTCAGAGAAACGTTTCACCTATAACGTATACGTTTCATTAAGTATTATATATTATTACTAAAATTTATTGTTTCTACATCATAAGACTAGTATTAACTTCCAAAGATTTCACAGAATCGTGTACCTTATCGACTTGTTAACGATACATATCTGCGATAAAATCAAAGAAGTGCTTGACAGAAATGACCATAACTGTCTTGTTATCAGAAATGCAGCCCTGAAAAAGAAGATGAAACATGTCTTATGCGTATACGGTGAAACCGCTCCAAACATTCTGTAGTTCAAATATTATTTTCATCCAAATTTATGACGCTGGCTTATTTACAGAAATAGTCAACTGATAAAATGCCCATAATAGTCCTAACTAAACAACTTGAAATGTCTGTAAATGAAAATGGGCGAATTATAAAATGGGTTATTATGCGGGTCTACAGTAAACTTTTACGGGCCTGCAACCTTGAGAGGGGTGATTAAATTAAAGTCATTACTGTTTTAGATATAAAAAAAACGACTTTCTCATATTTACAAAATAAATCGCTATGTTTTTTTATTTAACGCGCTTTTGCTGTGTTTTTATCCTGTAAGTGAATAAGTTTACATTCAAATTATTGGCACTGATTTCATAATGTTCATGGATTACCTTATTTTAGATCTTTATACATGTATTAAAGGTTAAACTGAAATTATTTAGAAGATGATTGTCTTGAACACGTTTTTTACGACAGCTGTGAAAAGAAATATTTGAATTTCTGAACTTTCAATGCTTAATTTGCTTTTAGTAAAGACTTTATAATACATATTACATTTAATATGACAGTAACTTGTTGTACCCTTTTTATAAATCTTTAATGATCCACCATGCCCAAATCAATTGTCATATGCAAGTAATGAGATTACTGATTGATCTCGACGCCCTTTGACAGTGTCGGCAGTTATTCTAGCATTCGTTTGTTTTAGAGTTGACTCATAAATTTGGAAAAGGCTTACCGAGGATGGCCCCTATTCTTCATTTCAGTTAAATGTAAATATGAGAACAGGACGCATTTACGAATAGTATTTTGCTCAATGATAGAAGCTCTTACCAATTATCAAACCACAAGAGCAAATGCGACTATCAGAGCAATTGTCGAATATATTGTGTTACATTCAACTGCATATTCACAACAAGTAACATAAATAGTGACACCGATTGGACGTTAATACTTTTTGCAGGTAAGCAATGGATAGGGAATGTGTGTTTGAGGTCAATAGTAACAGTTCCAGTCTTCGAACGAGACATGCTACACATAAGGAGTGGACGTATGTGTAACAAGAAAGCGGTTGAAGGATGTATTAACAGTAACATCGGGATGACATTTACACATGTATCAACAGATACTTTTGGTTGTTTAAAAGTTTTGTGATACTTAGTTTCCTGTCGCTTGTAGTATCAATAGCTCTTTGACAAAATCTAACCTATAATGCAACGAATATATTTATGATAATATTCAACGCCTTTTTCTTAAACATTTGTTATATTAGTTCATATATTTTAATTCTTAAAAATCATCTGTAAGTACAAATAAGAAGGATTCCAACAGGACACTCTAAAACGCTATTTTGACAAAAATTCAGCCTATAAATATCTTTAAAAGTTCCCTTTTCATCCATTATTGCAATATGACAGTAGCGTTGTTTTTTCCTTATTGCGGCTTTTAAAAATCTACCCGTACATTCAAGCAGTGCTGTTATCAATTACGTACTTTGAAGGTCGTTGAGAACGATATGTATGTATGTTTATGGCACATCTAAAATTGCTTTTGTTTTAATGGTTCGGCCAGTTTTAAGATGGGTGGTTTCAATATCCAAGTCATTGTAGAATTGGATTTTATGTCTTGATAGTTTTTTGTTTACAAATAAAAGCAAGGTACTCACGTTTATAGTTCTTAGAACCGTATATTGAAGTCATTTTTCTGCGTGTACTGCTACAAGATAAAACAACACAGTTTCTGCTGTAGAAGCTACTGACTAGGAAGTTATTTTGATCTATGCGTAAGTGCAAGCAAATAAAGATTTGGTATTGCCTCATTTGACAACAAGTATTTGATATAAATGTGCAAAACTTGTGATTAGGGGAAATGTTTATGGGAGATGAACACTTTAACTCCACCCTTTGAGCAAACTAACTTATCTGATGCATTCTGAAAAGCTTGGTCATGGCTATCTTACTGCAATTTGCTTTTATTATTATTCGGATTGATTAAAATAACGTCATTATTATATACACCTACTAATTTAATTACCTTCAGACAAACTTTTTTAATATATTAAAAAGAGTTCAAAATATAAAAGTGACCAATTTGAACTCCAGGTGAAAGTATTGCATTGGCAATAATGAAACCAGTTTAAAATCACAATAGACTTTACATGTAACAACAAGCCCATCAAAAGTTCATCATGTTGTTTCTGTTGTTTTTTGTATTCATTTTAAAGGTGAACATTGTATTCCTAAACTGAATCATATACGATACCTTCTTGAGAACCGTTATCATCATGTTGATATATAAATCGTTTGCACAATGAAGTCATTTTATCAACAGCATATGCCAATCCAGTTACTGCATTATCCACAAGCATCACCTGTTTCTGTAGGCAAAAGATTTTAAAACGTTTTAAATGTTTTCATTATTTCTTACCTAACATTTTCTCTCTACTATTTCGGCTGTTAAATGTATGAGAGGCTGTGTTTTCTGCGTGTTGCTTTTCTGCAATTTTTTTATTTATGCTGTTGGTTAAAATATCTTATGTATTGACAAGTTTATTTGTGTATTGAATTTAACACTTAAAAACTTAATAGCACTAGGTCAAGTGTGGGATTTAGTTATTTGTTTTACTTATCGCAAAAAACATGAAACTATTGACAAACATGCTAGAAAGTGTTTTGTTTTTTGGTTGGCGTCTAAGGCCTCAAAACAAGACTGTGTGAAAAGTCACATGACATACATGTTCGAGTACATTTTAAGATGATTAAAAGTAAAATGTTTAAGAAAACGATATCACTTTGTTCCTTTTAAGAATAATTGTTTCTGGAATTAAAATCGCATATTTATTTATCTATGATTCAATTGCAATGCTATAATGTGGCCATAATAAAAAACAATGGCTTAAATCACAAACAATAATTAGACGTTCTATTTTTTAACATGTTTTAACAAGATTTTCAAGGCATTTATCACTGTCTCTGTTTTGTTAGCTTTTAACGAGTACAAATATTCTCTTTGACCGGTAACTTCAACATGTACCAAGGTTAAGTTCTAGTACAAAATGTTTTATCTGTATTTATTATACAATCTTGTGCAGATTTCGTTATAGTAGTAATAATTCGAGAAAAAAAATATGCTAGTGTTCAAACGTAAACAACCAAGGATTTAAAGCCATCGTTATGTAATTGAGATACTTAAAAACAAAATTTGTAATACGGATATTCACGCATGCACTCGTCACAAACACTAAATGTGAATTTTAAATCAACATACCTTAAACTCTTGTATGATCGTTTCCGTGAGACGTATTGTTACGGACTCTTCATTTAATTTCAGTGACTGTGAGCTCCCCATGTCTGAAGGTATAAATATTATTCCGAGATGAGTTCTACATATAAACGTGTTCAGTCAAAAGGTGTAAAAACGTATTTGAGTTTTGACTGGCTTTTGCATTTTTAAAGAATATGTTAGGACTTGGACTAGTTTTTATGTAAAAGATATATATGACCTTTACGAAAAGCGTTGACAGAATACTTTGAATTGAAAACACAACATATAATTTTTGACAGTATAAGAAGTGCTCACAAGTTTAACCATGACTGAATTTTGTAATGTTTTCAGTTTAGGTATCAACACCGATCTAGTATGCGAAAATGCAGACTGTGACACTTAATACAACGTTACACTTGTGCTCATCTGTGCCAATATTTAATACAATTGGTTCAAACTAACATTTGGTGAAACAATTGTTATTGCTACTACAATATAGATCATAATTTCTTTCAATCTTGGTACATGTGCATTTACATTCCCGTCAGAACTGCTACCAGTAACATAATCCGTTTCCGATGTCGTGCAGCGATGATATCGTTTATCAGGGCTATCCGATCAACCTTTTGGGTGTGTCCTGGCTAGCTCGGTCCAGAGCGTTGTCGGAATTGCATGGCTCGGCGCTGACGCCTAGACGGTAAGGGTTCGCTCCTCCAGTAGAAGCAATATCATTTATCTTGAGCAAGTAACTCATTGTTTTGCTTTAAAATCGCGAAACTACACCGCATACAGTTTTTAATTACATGTAATAAATAGCTTTGGCTGTATATCTAAATATATATATCTTACCCTTATCACCGCAATTATGTAAACAGACTTACTAGAACATAATTATATAATGATATCCAGATGAGTAATAAAGCCACATTACATATCAAACATTTTGTTTTTCTAAATGCAATTTTTTAAACCAACAGTTGTCTATAGGAAATGGGAGGGCGGAATTGGGGGTGGAACTAATGAGAGAAACTTACTTTAAGCGAGGATAATATGTACTAATGTGAGAAAAAATGGCGACAACTCTTTCGCTCTGGTTTTAGTTCATGATTATTTAACGGCATTTTTGCGGTTGTAGATCTACTAATTTAATGATCTTGGGGAGGGTCAACGTCACTGAAGTCAGATCTTACAAATGTATGATGTGCTGACCGCCCGCAAACACCGTATATAAGCTATAGCGACTTTCTCCTGTAAAAATCTGATTGTTAACAAAAGCAATTTATATTGACTCGTCTTCAAATCCTCATAGCGTAGCGGATTTCAGGAGAAGATTTTAATCAAACTAGCTAGGGGTGTTTTTGTCTCTTTCATTATTGATCAATAAGGAAGTGTAAATAGTTATTGGCGTTTATTGTCATGAAAAAATATGTAACTATTTACAGATTAGAAATAACTAGTTCAAATTCGTAAGAACTCAATGTCTGAACATGGTAAAGCATAGGCATTAAAGTTTTGACCTCTTATGTAACCTTATTATTTGTAAACTGACAAGTAAACTGAGAAGGTAAGATAACAAAGTCACTAGATAACCTAATTATCTGTAGACCGACATAAGATAGCAAAATCACTAGGTAACATAATTATCTGTAGACTGACATAAGATAGCAGTCAATGTAGTTTGATACTCTTTGTATATTAATTCCACATAATTGCTGGATATAATGAATGTTGATATACGGTTTTTGACATATATGCTTGTCAAGAGATAAGGGGTGAAGGTTTGTCATAGGCATTTGAAATGTGCATCATTTCAATGTTTTAGTAAAATTATATTAAATGCAAAGTTTCAATCACATCACTGGTAAATATCAACTGTATAAAAATGTGTGTTTTAATCTGCATGACAAGTAGGTTTAAAACAATTACAGGAACATTGTTTCTAGATGTACATAAAAAGGCGACTGAATGGCAGAATCGACATAATTAAACAAGAAGTAATAGATTTTAGGTTCGTAAGTACACGTTAACATCGCAACTCCATTTTAAAGAGTGTCATAATAAATTTGCTTGATATAAATTAAATACATGAAATATTGCATTTATTCGCAATGAAAGGAACATAATGCAATATATTAAGAAGCAACAACGTACAAGCACATAAATGTGATCTAACGAAGTATTACTTAATGTCATTATATTGCACATATGTAAATCGGCAATACACAAAAGTGCCTAAATACATCTGCGAAGAACAAACAACTTTATAAACTTGTTTACATGGGATATAGATTGATTGCATGATATCAACTAGGCGTTCCAAACTATAATGTTATAAATTTAATATGAATAACCGCCATGGCATCTTCATGCGTTTAAAATGATGCATATACCACTTTATAAACACATACAATCCAAATTGTATTTTCAAACTCGTTTTTAACGAACAATACGATAACGAAATCAAAAATAAACAACTGAAGCTTAGACATGTGATCACCTCATGGGCGTACTAAAATATTCATCAAACCAACTACCTGGAGAAAAAGTGTCACACAAAAATTCGACATGCCGCTTTTTCTTACCATAGATTTTCTCACTTAATTTAAGTTTTTCTTTCACTTTACAACCAATCCCTGGTTGCCATGGACAACATTTACACAAAGTTACATTCATGTTTTCTCCAACAACTGCATACTTACCGTTTTGCGTATTCCTTAAACTGTTTTGGCTTAAAATACACCTAATCAAAGATACGGTCATAAATCATTTTCAATATTTATTTTTCGTAATAAAACCAAGTTTTCTTTTGACAAACTGAGTTCAATAGATAACTTTGAATGTGATTTAAAATATATGGAATCCTGACCTATATTAACGACCTAACGATCTACTTTTTTCTTTACTTTCATCATTTAAGTTGAATACAATTTTAATAGAACTCTTACGTTAAAACTATTAGCTTTCTTTTATTTTAATAAATAAATAATATCTTGTATATATTGACAATAACCGAATCAAATCTAAAGTGTGGTAAAATCCAAGATTTATGGTGTCGAAATCGAAGCTAAAGTCAAAATTATAATACATGTACTTATAAATAGATGAAAAGGGCAGGTAGTTTAACGTATAAAAGCATATTGTACCAAGTAGTCTATGTAGAAGGCTTAAAAAAGACAAAATACCACATTCATTCATATAAGAGAAATGAGCAATGACAAGATGGGTTAAAGATGATATGCTGACCTGCTATGACAGAGTGACCTAGGTGTCCGGCATGTCAGCATTTATACATGGATCTCAGTACTTCTCAATGTTGAAGAAAGTTAGGTTTCAGAGTTAAAAATGATGAATAATTTTTTCAATAAAATGACAGCACGTGTAAACAAGTCAATATATAAGAGTAATTTGGATACTGCTCATCTTTCAACAATTTGAATGTGAATTGTATCCAAGCTATTTAAGGTTTTCTTAAATAGGTCCCGAAATACCCGATAGATTCCGTGATATATCTAGCGTAAAAACGGTCATACTGATCAGTGAAAAAACGTTTAGATTGAGCTATAAACGCTTGTAGAGTCGATTTTCTAACAATGGTATTGATTCTGTACGATAATCCACTGGTATTAATCAATCTCACTGGAATATCCCACACTGTTCTTCCGAACGTAAATGAAAAAAAGAGAAGAGGAACCACGAACCCTCATTCATTCTTGCGTACCTTATTTTCTTAGCCGTTTTCATAGGAAATTCTTTTTATATATCGGACCGTCCTACGACTAGACGGACAAAAGCACGCAGAGGGAAAAAAACGAAAAGAAGAAACTGTAAATGTTCAGAAATAAGTTGAAGAAAACGATTACGCGAAAGCAGAAAAAGCGGAAGAAGCATGTATTAATTGAGTATTATATATCAACAAGGGTGGCTACTCCTGTTTTGCCGATTTCACTTTTGTATAATGATTTCAGTTTCGAGCAAACGACCAGAGAGAAATGTTGTGCATTTCAAGAATCACAAAATTTTAAGTATTAAGAAGAAATTGTTGACCTGGAGAACTAGAAAAACATACATGTTCTTACCTAAGAGCTTCAGAAAGAACGTTTCGACGATAGTTATCAAAGCGTTCTGATAACAATTTTTTGTTAGATGGAAAACAAATAATAATCAAATATTTAGTAGTTCTGTATACTTACATCAGATAGAGGAAACTTTAAAGATGCTGGTTGCACTAAAGGAATTCTACAGACAGAACTCATAACGCAAAGGGAGGTCTGTGCAGCGAAAAATAAATGGAACAAACAAGTAAATACAATAAATATTTCATCTTAACCGACGAGCGCGTAGCTATATAAATTACCGCTGAAAATTACTAAGTTGTGCATAGTAGCATCGTCGACCAGTTTTCAGTATAGTAAGTGATTAGCTTGATTTCCGTCATGTAAATAAACAGCAACTCAGATAAAACCATGACTTACATTAAATTTGTTTATTTTTCTAAATATTAATACAAATTTTATTCATTTGTTCTTTCATTTAAACTCAAAGAAAAGAAAAACCCCAATGCAGTGATATTTTCGGCCATCTTGGAAATACGTCCTATTTCCGTTAACTGGTACGAGACACACAAAACATTTGCAGTTCAGGATTATAAGTCAAATGGCATCGTGCAACTTTATATAGCAGACCGTTACAGGGAAGCCTTTGTTGAGTTTTAGTTCAAACTGTTAGTTTTCTATTGGAAACATTACTTTTTGCTAAATCACCAAAAAAGTGTTACAAAAATATATGGTTAATCGTAACTTCACATAGAAATAATGTTTCTAATCTGAATTGCACTTGTTTTGGACCGTATGTTAGATATGACAGCTTACCACAAAGAGCTATGAAGTTCCATGTTGTTTCTGTAATGTGCAAAGCACTTAACCAACCTATAACGAAAATAGGACGGAACTGAAAACTGGACGTTATACGATGCATGTACATACACATGTATGTTACGCTTGTTACCTGTATACATGTAATTATTGATGAACTATCTTTTGAATGAAAAATTCAAAAACGAACGTTATCGTTGTTCTAGTTTCGGATAAGTTTCGGATAAGTGGTAGTTGTGAATTTCGCGGAAAGATATTTATAGATTTAACGAAAACAATGTGAACTTGGCCCATTAGGAAGACAACGTCAAGACAGATTATATCCAGATTATTTATCTTGTTACGAAAAATTCATGATAATAAACATGACATTCATTGCAGTAACTAAGTCCAGAGTAGAAAAGTAAATGTTTTGACTTCGCAAAATGTAATTTTTGAATACTACCAAACTTATTCTGTTCACTGGCGCTTGACCAGCCGCCCTTCCCTCCCCCTTCCAACCCTTGCTAGTACACCCCTGTTTCTTGTTTAAATGGTGTGAAGTCAATAATATTCCATTCTATAAAAATATGCAAAAATTCACCGTCAAAAATCGTAGTTCTTAAATAAGCTAAATTAAATGTAAAAAATTGAAACATGGTAATGAACCGTTCTAAACCCTACTCCCGAGGATGTTTTACCTACAACCAAAGGGTTCAAATGAAACAGTTGTGTGATTAAACGTAAGATCTAACCAAAATGTCAACAAGTATTTCCAAATGCGCGAATTACTTGTAAATACCACAGAAAAATGCAATGCACTCGTTAATTATGTTCTTTTTACTCCGATTAATCACCTCTAACAGTTTTCAACCGAAAGTTCATTATCTTATATTTCAGACTGACAAAGTATTTGCTCAAATTAAACAAGAAATATCTTTAATAAATATAAACGGCATTGATAGAAAAGAGTTACCTTTATATGAAATAATGAATAAAACGCAGTTACACTACTATTATTATGTGCATCTAGATTTAATCATTTAAATCTAATTAAAATAATTTATTCAAAAAGGTCATGGCATTATTTATAGTATTAATTTTAGCATAGACTCCAAATATTGTTGGTGCATGCTTTAAAAACGGGTTCGGTGATTTTCGCGTAGCATATTCACCCCTGTCCACCAACAGAGCCATGAGCGGCCGGCACATTCAGAAGCAGACATGATTTCTGGAGTGGTAGACGAGATAATGAAAATTTAATCGCGAATTAAATCCAGAAGTTTGTTAAGAAATCTTAAAGTACTGCGTTTAATAGCAAAATGCTCCATAGATCTGCATAAATCTGTAAGCAATGTTGAAATACTTAATCAAACCCTAGCAACATGTGACAGACAGACTTTTAATAAATTTGCTTTGGCTTAGTGAATGGAGCTGGGGTTTAGAAATGGGCAGCTCCACGGAGCAGAAGGGGAAGTTATTGCTATAGACCAGAAGCAGATATAATCGAGTAACGAAATTCGTTTGATGTATTCTCCTGACACGTCTATTGTGTAAAATAGCCAATTATCGATTCGCGCATTATTTTGATTACTTCATTGGTTGAAAAACTAGGTCTAGAATCAGCTTAGACAGCTACAATGTATGCTGAAAAAAGATTCTTCTTTGATTGTTGATGTGCTGCTTTTTTATCATTTTCAGATTCGATTTTTATAAAAACAAATTACCAGTTTCTATTAAAAACTTTGTATTGGAAAATATGTAAATAGAGTATAGCCTACTGTTCATACAATAAATGAAATATTTTTCAATGCATATATTAACACTGTAACTGTTCTAATATTATTTTATAACTAAAACGTAGAAGCGATTACTATTTGCAAACCTTTATATCTAGATAATGATCTTTTAACGCAAAACGTAAAAAACAAAGAGGGTAGTTAGTTTTATGATATCAGTATTTTCAATGTTTTGCCATAGTTAAAAAAAGAAGATTAGAGTTCCACTCAGATGCTATAAAACCTTTCAAATGGGCTGTTTCGAAAAAAATAGCTGGTTTGGGTTTTCCTGTTATAAAAATGTACAACAAACAGCTACTTCCATTTTTCTACTTTGCAGAGGCGTCTCATCATGCCCTACAAAGATTTGTAAAGTTTCATCAAAATAACACCATCTGTTAAAAAATATTCTAAAATAAAGGGCAAAAAATGTCAGCAGTGTGACAAAAAAGTGTGACACTTTTCAAAACCACATTTGTTCAGACCATTATTTTACAAAAAGCTTGAGTAAAAACAAGTTTTAGTGTTGTTTTAGTTAAAGATGCATTTATTAGGCATCAAATAATGATAAAATTAAGCATATTATACTTAAAGTAATCAAAATATATGCTATTAGGTCAATGGTGGTAGATTAGAAAACACCTCAAGAAAATCAATACCTCTTTGCTTTATAAATCTATAGGACTTTTAAGATTAATAGTACATAACAAATAATTGTTGTATCATTTAGTCTCATGTTTCTAGATGCAATAATTATAATATTATCACCTCTATTAAAATAATATTTGTCAGCAGCTCCCTTCAGGGAATGTCAGCTAAATTTGTCAGGAGTGTGACATTATGCACATATTGCAACATTCTGTCAACATATCCTTTACATGAAAACAAGAGCATTTTTTTCCTAAAAGTCTATGTCATGTTATGTTAAATTGTGACAAACAGGAATGGCCATAGTGAAACATTTTTGAGAACACTGCACTTATGTTGTTGTAAGGAGTGTGACACACTTTTTTTACAATATGAATTATTTATCTTTATGCGATGCCACTAGTTCTAAAGCACTTATATTTGATCCTTCAACATGTATTTTAACAAAAATACAAATTTAAATAATAAGAAACAGTAATACTTGTATTTTAAGCACATAAATTAAAATTCTTTGATTTTTTAAATATAGGTCAATAAAGCTCCATAAAATTTTTATTCTGCCACATATGGGTATAACTTTATTGATTTTGATCACTGTAAAGACTGTACAAACATATGGACCAACCAGTTTGGACTTTTTATGAACTTAAATTATTTAAATTTTTTTCACTTCACTTGCCATTTTTCAAATGACAATATCTCAGCAACCAGTTGACCGATTTCAAAAATCTTTCAGTTTTATACTCAGTTTCAATAAGCAAAAAAATCAGAATAACACGTTTGGAATTTAAACGAACTTTAATTTTTCACTATTTTTTCACTTTTCCAGCCATTTTTTTGAAACAGCCAAAATAGCAGAAGTAGGACAATTTAAAATCGAAGTAAACTTCTTTGCGTGAGAACCATTGGTATAAAATATAGATTTGTGTAAAACCATAACTTAAATTTCCTATGCTCTACGGATGAGCTATGTTTCCATCCTCTGCTTCTAAGTGCCCCTTTGACAGCATGAGTTCATAGTAAAAAAAATGCACGTGTACCTTCATTTCATAACATAATTTATTTTTAATTGTAAATTTTGCCTCTAAACAAAATAGTATATAATATTATCGCACTGATATCTTTAATTTATACACATAAGGTGAACTACGTACTGGGCGCATCTCAAGTATCGGTTTGAATAATTTAACGATAAAGAGAACAGCTATCAGAACTCTTAGATAATACTCTGTGTAAACAAATGACTTCGCCGATCATATAATGGTCTGGTCTGTTTAAAATAGGATTACTGATTTCGGTAGGTAAGTTGCACTGAATTGTTATTTTTTTTTTTGTATTGATCCATTCAACTACGTTTAAGTTATTAAACATTACAATAAATGAATACAAAAGTTAAGTAAAGAACCAGAAAGAAAATAGACATAATGGTTTCAAATTATTTACACATTAAAACAATTTCGAAAACGAAAGATTTGGGTTTTATATAACTATGCAGTACAATAATATCATGTATACACTCTTGATATGGTGTCTGTTCTTTGAGTTAAATGAGGTACATAACTGTGAAAAAAAAACACGATGAACAAAATGAACTAAAGAGGGATTTGAACTTACCATGTGGTCACTAAATGTACGTGTAGGTGATGTCAACAGAAGAAAAGATTAGAGAGAAATATTATATGGATTTATTGCTGACTTTAATCAATCAATATTGAAAACTTCTTATTTTATTTAAAACTAGGATAACAAAATAAATGTTCGTCAGGAATTCTGGCGGAATGGGTGGTTCTATTAATGCGGTTTCATTATTTAATGTATACAGATTATGAGTTTATGATGTGGTATTTTATCCCAATACAAGTGCATTACATGCACTAATATATAATACTCATTGTGTGTTTTCAATAAAACTGAGATTTGTTTCTAAATTCATGATATGGAAAATTCTAGATTTCTATATCACAACATTTTTGTTTCAGTCTGTATTTTTTAGGGGTTCCATGTAGTGCAAACTTGACCTTAATTACTCATTGCCGCCAATTAAAGTAAATAATCAAAGCTTTTTTTAATGTTATTACAAATTTTATAGTCAAAAGAACATCAGGAATAGTCAAAAGAACATCGGGGAAAGATGAATATTTGTTTCATGAAGTGTGGTATCTGTTATGCAGTGTATTTTCAGAATCAAAATAAAACACTTCCCACTCTTACGAATAAAAACCTCCATGTTCGATCTAGTGCCAAGTTTTTTTTAAGATTACATAAATATGCAAACCATTTTTACATTTGAAACTATATGACCTACAAGTATTGTTTTTCACAAGGTTCCCTTTGACTTGATAATTTATATGCTTTAAATATGAATAAGTTCTAAACACTTCAGCGGAAAGACGACAACAATGGGAAGCTGGTTTGGAAAAGGAAAAAAAAAAGATGATGAGGACATTTTGGTAAGCAGCATTAGAATGCATTTGAATGCAAAATAAGACTAGAACAACCTTTTCCAAAGATTAAGATATATTATATCGTTTTAATATTATAACAAAAATAAAATATTAATATAATATCTTAAAAATAAATGTTGTCATGTCACCTAGCAATTTTTCGCGAATAAACTTGATCTTTTTGTCAACGCGGATTAAATATTTTTGGGAATAGATTTTGATTATCTCGGTTGGAATGAATTACCAACGTTTCAGTATCGCTGTACTAAGCGAAAGAAATGAACACGTAAAGCATTTTCCGATGTTTTGAAGTGATGAAAATATACTACAATTACCTCACTAGTCATAAAATGAGGCTTTTTGCCAAGTTTGATATCGAAACAATTATTACAAGTTAAAAGATGAAACCTTTAGACAGTTATTGACACAAATGACTACAGAATGATAAAGAGTTAAGCCAATGTCTGACAAAAAATTAAATAACAGACACAGATTGACCAAATCGAACTTAATCAAACATGGATTTATTTTTAAGATGAATCTCTGATTCGTTTTCGAAATTTAAAGTTAAAACCATCATGTTGTATCCTCTATAAAAATGTTTTTAGCATTATGAGGTGTTATTTGTTGATTCAGATTTGACTGATGAAACATGTATTAAAACGTCTTGTATCATAATACCTCTGTTTTGCATCTTATATGCGTTTCTTATAATTTTTATTTACAGTTTAAGTGTGCGTATGTTCTTATTGTTAAAGGAAAAGGCGGATGACTCGGTGTTTAAGCTGGCAAGAGCTATAGATATGCAGAAAGGAATGATAGACTGTCTTGTGAATCTGCAAGGTGACCTTGATCACAGTAAGTATTAAAGTGGAGAATAAAACTAAATTACAAGATGTTTCTGTGTAGGACCAATCTCTGACGGCGGCCTTTTTGCATATATTTTTGTTTCTCTAAGTATTATTTGCCCTACGGTTGGCATATTACAAAACTAATGTTGGTTATTCTTTTGTTAATGTTTATTAGTAAATCTTGACACTTTAGCGCAACTTTTATTCGCAAAACCGTTATTGTCGATTTTTAGGTGCAATGATGAGAGTTTACAAAACTTCACGAGATCTTCAAAAGTGTATTCAGGTGAGCCTAAAAATTTTATGAGAAATTCATCATGATGACATTAACAATCGTCCAATATATAAGTTGGGAAAATATAAGTAAAAGCTCTTTGTCCGATTTTGTTCCAAAAGAAAGAACTGTATTAAAACGTTAAAAACTTATTAATGATAAACGTAACGGTTATACCATAAGTGTCTTTCTGTGCGGAAGTATTAAACACGAAATGAAGTAGAAAACTTAATATTATGCTATGTTAATATGTTCGAGTCGTTACACATCAATCACCAAATTTGTTGATGATTGGGAATGCGGTCATTATACCCTAAAATTTTATTAAAAGAACGATTTCTAAATTATTGGCATAAATGATGTAAAAACCTTTATTATGTGAAATAATTTTATATCACATTTAAAGCATGCAAAATATTCAATTTGTGTACTTTTAAGGTCGTGTTTAAAAACAATTGACCTATTTATATGTTTGGCGTAGATTTTAAATATCATATTGTTGAAATTTTGATTATGTATTAGGAAAATGTAATGACCCAAATGAGATCCACACTGTCAAGTATATGCGAGCTACTCCACATTGCACAAAAGAAATGGAAGAAGAAACGCACTATCAATTTTAAAACAGTCGCCTATCTGGAAGAAGAAAAATCATTAATAAACGTCAGTGTAGGATCCATCCAACATGATAGTAAACAAAATAATAAAAGTACGTCAAATCCGATTAACAAAATACAAGACGAATCTTCAAGCCTGGATGAGTCTTCGCCACTTCTGCCAAAGAACGGCAACCGAAACGACGAACGTATACAAGTAATTGATAATAATCCGATCGTAGCAGAACAAACAGAAAACAATCAGCTGGTGTCTCATTGTAGAACAACTGCTGATGTTGTTCAGTCAAAGATAACAGACAAAGTTGATTCGACAAACCAATTTCCTGAAGACAAAGACGAAAACCAGTCGTACTGTTTTAAAGAAGTTAACATTTCTATCGAAGAAAAACACAATTCTGTTTGCACAAAAAGAAAATGCGAGGAAATGCTTACAGATATACGCGTTCAGTTACAGGAAGAACTGCAAAGGAATGCACAACTTGAAATTTTAGTTGAAACATTAAAACGTAGTTTGGAAACCAAAGAGGAACAAATAGAAGTAGTTACTCTTTCCCTCGAACGCGTGAAAAAAGACAAGGCGAACGCCAGTGAACAGGCTAAAGAAGTTCAACTTGCGCGTGAAACGTTACAAGAAGAACTAAACAAGAACAAACTACTTGAAAATTTAGTTGAAACGTTAAAACGTAGTTTAGAGAACAAAGAAAAACAATTACAAGAAGTAACCATTGCCATAGAAAGGATGGAAAAAGAAAAGTCAAACGCAAATGAGCACGCTAAAGAAGTTCAGCTCACACTTATAAAATTACAGGAAGAACTGAAAGAGAACAAACAACTTGAAATAACAGTTCAAACATTAACACTTAGTTTAGAAAACAAAGAAGAACAATTGCAGGACGTTACCGTTTCCCTTGATCGCATGGAAAAAGAGAGGGCGGACGCCAATAAACATGCTAAAGAAGTTCAACTTACGCTTGACAAGACAAAAGAGGACTTATTAAAGACCGAAGCAAATCTACAGCATGAAAAAAATAGACGTGAACAGACTGAAGCGGAAGTAAAAGAGATAAATATTAGTTTGAGGGAAAAGGAACAGATTATTCAGAAAGCAGATAAAGAGGTTGAAGCTCTACAGAAAGAGAAAACAAAATATGAAACAACAACATTCGATCTTCGTCAAATTATTATTTCTTTAGAGCAACAAAACAAATCTCTGACTGAAGCGAATGAATTACTGGCCAAACGAATCACAGAGCAAAACGTTTTGCGAGGTAATTCTTAATTCACAATTTTATGATTTATTTTATTTATAGCAATAGTCACGCAATGTTTATGACGTAACTGCAAACAGGTATTTTAGACCATATTTTTAATGCACTACTATTTTCGTCACTTTATACCTTTATCAACAACAGATTCTGTTGATACAAAAATGCTACCAAAAATTATAGTCTACACAGCTGTGCATGCATGGTGACTGGTAAAGAACCTATCTCGGGCTTATTTCTTAAATGTAAATCTTTTTCTTAATCTTATATCTGTAAATTTTGAAAGAAAGATTACCAACATGATATTTTACAGCGCTCTGCACATGCTGCAGGCCTGGTGATTAACCAATCTACAGTTGATCGTTATGCTTACCTCTTTGGTTGCACGACGGTGGTAGGGGTTTAAGGGTTTATGAAGGTTTATGGGGAAATCTTTTCTTAAAAGAAACTAGAAGCTCGATTTCTTACTTTCATCCCTGTCATCGTGTTCTTGCTGATTTTACTCCATGTGCTCTGGTCTCGGTTAGATCATTGAGTACCCGCCCTTTGGCTTTGCAATGCTATTAGCTTCTTATATTGTATATGTTGGTGTGCTTTTGCATGCAACATTGTTGAGCCGATTGATGGGTTGGAGTTATTTTACCAAGACAACATGTACTTGTTTTGTGATACGAGAACCTGTCGGGGCAAGTGTGAGGTTGGTGCACCCTAGAACCTGGTTTAGACCCCCAGTGGCAATTAGTTTTGCCACTGACCGTTCCAATGCGTGAATCCCTCGGATTCTCACTTTCACTAATTGTTTGTGGCGTCCATTTTGAAACTGATTATTGTAATACCATGCTCTCTTTTCCTCTCTACTTTTTGGCCGTATGGGGAGGCTGTGTCTGCTAGATGTGGCCATTCCTGATAACATATTTCACTTTTTACCTCTTTGCTTGCATTGCGGTAGCATGGGTTTAGAAAATTATTATTTTAGTATTTTGTTTTAATGTAAAGTTGTCGAGCTAATAATTTATTTGGAGCTTTTATCAAGGCATCTTGTGTTCTTATGAGTTGGGACATGTTTGAGTTTGTTGCACCATATAACCTGGTTTTAAACCCTTGTGGCAAACTGTTTGATCGCTCTAATGCGGTTAACAATCGGGTACTTCTTTTTATTAAATGTTTGAGGTGTATATTTTGAAAGGTATCATTTGATAAACCCATGCTCTCATGTACGCTCTGCTTTTGACTCTAAGGAGCCTGTGTCTTCTGCTTCTGGCCATGCCTGATAAGCTTGCGTGTATTCACATATTTTGCTGTAAAATCCTTGAGTTTCTGTCAAACGTGTTAATCAATTTTATAACCGATATATTTTCAATATGGGTTTTATTATGAAAATTATGTTAACTTATGCATATTTCACTTTTTATAGATAATTTCGTCCATGTATTGACTTAAATGCATTTTTAATCCACTGCACGAACTTTGATTTTGTTTCTTTATAATAATCAATACAGTTATATTCTAGTTCAAGTTTACTGTCCGTCTCAAAGCGGAATGATGATGGAAGTGGAAAGAGAAATGATGAGCCTTATTCAGACAAAATTAGAGAATCGGTCCAGCGAATTCAAATTCGTTAAATGTATACACATTGCCGAAGTCAACCAAAGTTTACCGACTTTATTGTTATGCATTAATACATCGAGGCTTGGTACAGATGTCTCTACGATCCTACAAAAGTTTCAAGGTAAGTTCAAAAAGAGTAAGCATTATTTTCTAAAAATCACTTCCTATTGCTAATATTAAGTTGCCTATTTCGGCGAAACAAAAATCAAAGTTTAGAGCTAGGCAAAGGCACAATTTTGATATAGAAAAAAATATTATTTTTCGAATTTTCATTTCAGCTAACTCAAAAATGGCAGTGATAGTGTTTCACTACAAAGATGCCCATGCCCTGCCAAACGAATCCAGCAGCAGAGTGTTGATTGGTCAAGAGTTTAAACAACTTGGTGGAATATTTGATATTGCTTTTATTACGGGAAAAGGGATATATAGCTGCAAAATGAATGAAGACAACATATCAAAACTAATCGATTTCATTGTTAATTTTTTATAAATATACTTAGTACCCAACAGAGCGATCAGTTCTCACACTTATCGTTTTTATACTTGGTGCAATAGGCAAAAAGTCATTCCTGTTATGTTTTAACAAAAACATCGTTAAAAATGTTAAACGGCGTTTAGGATTTTACGATAAATGAAATACTGAATAAGACTCACTTTCGTTATTTGTTTCCTTCATTTCATTTAACATGTAAATTAAATCATAGTACTGAGAAATCAAGCAGAGGCATTACACGGCACAAAGCATTCGACTGTACAACTAGATCATACGTACACATATTCGGTTCATGCGAAATCACTAAAACTGTGTCAATATAAATTCGAAAAACTAAACAATACCAAACATTATTTTACATGCCCACGTGAGTATTGTGATCGTGACAACAATATGCGGTGTTCTTTTTAAAGAACCGATGACAGTGCAATGATGACTGAAGACGGCTTTAATTGATCTACTTTAACATACTGATTTTGTTCGCGAATAAGCTCTCACACTAACAACATATAATAATAAAGTCCAAAAGAAACGATACCATTTGTTTGCACTTGTTTGCAAGGACATACAATTTATTGTATGCAATAGAACATTTGAATTTGTCTTATTCATTCGAAAGACCTTTTAATAGCATCATGCATGTGTACAAAAAACAATGTCATCAATTCTTCACAAGCACAACAGACTTTACAGATGGATCAGGTCTAAAACAAACATTTTATTGAAAGTTTGGTATCGTTTCTTGTGGACACTAGTACATTTGTATATATGTCCACCCATTCTCGCTATACAGACCTCTTTGGTCTCTTGGTTTTATTCTGGTACAAAATGAAATATATTAACTTGTGTTATTATTGAGATTCTTGTTTCATAAAGCAATATAATAATAAAATTAATTTATTAATAAATAAAGTTTAACGACATTTCTCAAAAACACAAATTTGTTTAATAATTGCAAGTTGTAAAATATTCCCTTTCAATTCGGGTTTTAAATTCCGGTGGCAAAGTGTCGGTCTTAAAAGTTCAATACAGTATAAGAATACATGTATCGAATTTCGTCCAAATTTATCGGAAATATTTGAAATGAGACTTCATCAATGACCTTTCATATACATGAAACTATTTTTGTGTTTCTTATTTTGCACTGTTCTGAGCTCAATACAAAAAGAAAAGGCTTCGAACTTGGAATTAAAAAAATATTTAAAATCTTGCATCCAAATATATTATAGCTGTCTTTATTATTTTAGGTTCAATTTTTCACAAAACGTGTAATTTTTTGTTGCGTATTCTGTTTTGTTCAAAACATTCTTAACTGCAGTGTGTCCGATTTTTGATCGATTTAAATGTTACGCACGTGTATTTAACTTTACGTTGGAACATAATTGGTGACTGTGGGATAGTCTATGACTAAGTGTGTTATTTACTGCAGAAAATTAACCCTGTGTACATATTGACACTTTATAATGTTAAAGATCAGCATTCACTAAATAAAATCTATATACATATGTGTGTTTGTTTTCGCCGATTTCTACTAATTTTTACTGATTTCTTTCCATGACTGTAGAAATAACAACTGATTTGTTGTTTTTTTGTTTAGCGTAACTCAATATTTACACCACCAAACAAAACAATTTCGATCCATCCCATATGATGGTATGCATGTGGCGGTAAACATGAAACCTTCAATGCGGTATTTTCAGATTATTATTATTTGGTCCCTAGAAAAATAGATTTGCCCTTAACGAAAAAACAGTCTGAGGAACTAAACAAAATAGAATTTCGACAGGGGGTCTGAGAATATAAATCCTGCGTATCACAGACAACATTAAAAGCAAAATTTAAAAAGCAAGAATTATATCCTAAGTGTGATTGAACAGTATCCAAATCTGTATTGGCTCGGATATTGAAAACATTCATTTATGAACTGGCCGAGGTATTAAAACAAAAGTAATTTTAGAAGTACTATTAACAAAGTACGTGACTACCGTGTTCAATGACCTTTAAATGACGTAACTTATAACAGCACTGATTGAATATACGGGTAGACCGCCACATTACACAAACAAAGCAGCAAATAGATGAAAATGGCATTTCAAAAGCCACCGTCCTCGACAAATATGAAATTATTACAGACTCGGTTTGATTGAGCCTGTTCATGTGCACTAATGGAAATGCATATTACTGCCAACGCCGCCTACCCCGGGATAAGCACAACTCAATGTTTACACAAACAGTAAAATTTAGATCCATCCCAAACGATGGTACGAATATGGCAATAAACATGAAACGTTTACTGCGGAATTTACAGATTAATAATAACATTCTAAAAATTTTGGTTGACGGTCAATGGTATTTTGGGGATTAGGCATAAGGAAAGCAAGGCGAATAACAGACAAACAGCTGATTATTATTAGCTTATGTGAAAAAAAATGGAGCCCGATTACTTAATCTATAATGATAATATAGAAGAGGGCAATCTGTTACTTAATAATTAACCTTGTCTGGGGAACTTTTTAAATCCAAACATGGACATGTAAGCAGCAATGGAAATGTGTGTTATGATTATTTGATAATTGGCGAACAGTGATGGTGAAAATATCATTTATTTGCATTTCCACAAGCATTCGATTCAACAATCAGGTGGGTCTCATTAACCCATGACATGCACATAAAAAGCGTCTGAGAATTTTTCTCCTCTTTGTTTTCTATACTGTTTATTTTAAGTTTGGATTTTTCTCTCCAATTCTATAGATAAAATTAACAATTCTTATGAGGTTTGAGTCGTTCAGAAGGCATTTGTAAATTCCTGTTTCTGCCATATATCCGATGTCGTAGATTCCTCCAAGCGAACTAAATTCTTTGTCCGTTAGAACCCTGTCGCTGTGCTGTACCGGAAGTGCATGTTCGACCTTCAGATGAGTAATCTCAACGGCTGTCTTTTTAGTAACTGCAATCATTAAATAAAATAGTTTTAATTTAATTTTCTTTTTTGTATACACGAAATACATAGCTTATTATAATTATTAAAATGATTGTAGAGGGAAAAACTAAGATAAACTCAATAGGGTAGAGCAATACAACCAAAATGTGCGATAAAACAGCTGCTTGAAAATTTTGTCACTTTAAAGATATATTAATTAATCGTGTTTTCTGTGTATTTAGGCTTATTACACATGTATATGTTCAAAAAGATATCCACAGTGTACACTCGAAAGTCCGACCCTACTTCCGATAGCGCTGACTACACACATAGCCATCACGAAGGAGCTGGTTATAAAGCAGGTAAGACATTGAATAAAGAGTAATTATTTAATTATTTTACTTTAAATACTTAGACTAGCAAGAAATAGAGTGCGTCGAGATATAAAATGAACGTGATACAACGTTAACTTCGAAAAATACGATCGATCACCAAAATTTACAAAAAAATGTCAATCGTGTCATTTCAAACGTCCATTTCAAAGCTTTATTTACATTGTTTGGCCGAAATTCGTTGTACTATGTGAAGTGTATTCATTACTATATCCCTTCATGTAGTTAAATCTTGTCCCAACCCGCTAGTTTTCGAAAAACTCGAATTTTCATTTGCACTGGTAGTGTAACAAGATGGTACGGCTTCTAGCAAAGTCTAAAAAACAAATGGTCCGGCTACTAGCAGTCTCTACTAGGGTTGACTAAATAATCTTTTCCATCAATTTTGTTGTTTTTCTGACGTCATATTAAAAATTATTATTAAATATCTCTCAAATAATTTGAATATAGGCAAACAATGAAATATTTTGATAATTTTCATCGACTATTATCTCTGTAGCAGTATGCCGCAGTCCCCGTTACAAATATACTTTCGATTTCTCTATTTTCGTAAATCATATAAAAAAATCCGTCCATATACGTACACAATAGACTTGCTTCACTATTTTCTTTCAGCAGAATAGTCGCATTTCGAAACATACTGCATAGAAAGTATTTGATGTAAAATGATAACAAATTTTGAAAGCTAGTAGCCGGACTGTCAATTGGCTAGTAGCCGTACCATCTTGTCACACTACCAGTGCACATGAAAATTCGAGTTTTTCGAAAACTAGCGGGTTGGGAAAATATTTAACTACATGAAGTGATACAGTAATGAATACACTACATATAGTAAAACGAATTTCGGCCAAACAATTCGTTGACATGTTCAGTCTTCCTTGCACTGTTTTAACAACCTTAATCAATCTTTTACAAAAAAAACACAATCTACTCTACTGTAAGATACTTTTTACACAAAACCATGTCATGTTTTAATACCCTCGTTGTAGATTATGAAAACACATGAGAGGTCGCACAAGACTGATTATGGTCTTACATTTATATCATCATATAATTATTTTGTTGCTAAGATCATTATCAGCAGCGCTCTTTTAGCATTACTAGCAACATATTATGCTTTATACATTTTCGTATTAATACAAGGACCTTTGCATACGACTGCCGGACATTTGACAGTCTCGACAAGAGAAAACATATATTTTATGTACACTTGTCGATTTCAATTTCAGACTGATTTAGTGTTACGGTTATAAAATAGACGCACTTGGGTTTAAAATCCACTTAAACTAGCGAACAGTTGAATAACTCAAAAATAAAGTCATGCTTGAATATATGACGTCACGAGCCCATTCGTACATGGGCATTTTGACGTTAGAGCTGATTGTAAAACTCACAAAGAAGAAGAAATAATACAATAATCAAAAAATAAAAACGAGTTCGGAGATATTTATTAGCATATTCCTTTTATATCTATTTATATTTTAATCCAATAGCAGCCTTGTTCTGTGAAGACGTCAACATGTTTCATTTTGAAAAGAACACTCAATCACTTGCTTGTTTTAATTATTTGCAACTGATTTTTCAATGAAATCGCCGATTCCCTTTGCTGCAAAATCGTTCATAGGGCATTCATAAATGCCTTTGTCTTTCAAAAAGCCTAAATCAAAGATGCCTGCAAGTTTCCTAAACATTGTTCCTGTTAAGATTCCCCCGCTTGATTGACTTGGAAGTGCATGTTTGTCTTTGTGGTGGAAGATCAGTAGAGCTGTTTTACCACAGTCTGAAAACATGTTTTCGTAGATTTATTATAGAAATCTATAATAATAAATCAGAAACACAATACAAAAATAATTTATTGGAGTAGTAGAGAAACGACAATTTGTCATGGCCGCCTTGACATCGAAACTGAATGTTTTACATGCATATGTAAGCACTACTTTAGAATATTAAACTCTATCAACTTGACGGCAGAAGTTAAGAAGATTTTAATACTGATTGTTGTAAACAAATAGCGGATATGATTACATTTATTAGTTTAAAACAAAGAGTATTACTCATGACCCGGTGTCACGTATGTCTGAGACAGACGATAACTTTAAATGATTGTCTACATATGTATGTGATCACAGAATAATCAATACTATCCGGTCGCTTCTTATGAATTGTAAAGTATCAGTGTAACTATGCAACCAGATATTTGTGTTGTTATGATCCGTTTACCAATCATACTATAAAAACATAGCACAGGCATGCCAAAACAAATTATTTAAGAAATGCATGAAAACAAACCTTTGATGCCTTGGATGTAGTTGTTAGCATCTGTTCCGAGCCTTGATGCATGAAGACACAAGATAAGCAGTGGTTGCATACTTTGTATCTCGTCCGAATTTTCCCGTCTGATAAGTTGGAGTTGTATGTTCCGATCTTTAAGTTGCTCATTTAACAAACGTGTTAATTCTTGCTCAATCATAATCATAAGGTCATTATGCCGTTGGTAAAGCACTTGGACTGAAATCAAAGCTATACAATTGTACGCAAAAGAATGCTTTGTATTTTTAGTTGAGAACCATTAAATAACGAAAACAATCTAATATTTATCCTTAATTGGTTTAACTCACAACATCAGATTTAATACGGAATTAATAAAAATACATGTATAAATGTATAATTGCAAATGAAGAAATGTTTAAAAGGGAAATATACACAATGCAGAATTGATGTAATTAATTACATAATATAACAAAAAAATTGTAAAACAACAAATCATAATTTTAAGTGTTTATGCCTTCCACTCTCAGAGAGTCAGTGCGAGACAACGAAGATGATCACTAAATTTATTCAAAAATTTAAGAAGCTTCCTGATACCACAAAATTCTTCCCTAACGCAGAAGATTATTTCATTTCGTTTGCAGTAACGACTGGTTAGCATTGCTCTACATATTCTGATATAGTTGCAATTTGTTGATTTCGGGCATTTATAATTCAATTCAATAGCATATGCTTTGCATTCATTTTCATAATTATTGTATTGCTGAATTAAGGATTAACGTTCGTGTTTTAAACAAATGGCACGAAGCACAGTTTTACCTGATATTGTTTCAATATGCGGCGAAAGCGCTTCTTGTAATTCGTCAACCTTCTTTTTTAACATGGAATTGTCTTGTTTGAGACCAGTATTATCTTTTGCCAGTCGAGTTCGGTCAGATTCTGCAAGTTGAAGTTTAGTTTTTAGCTGTTTTAGTTCGTATTCTTTTTCCTTATTCCACCTTTCTTTCTCTTCTAAAAGCTCCCTACATTTTTTATCTAACTGGTCTTTTTTAGATGTCAATTCTTCAAACGATTCGTCTTGGCTGCTAACCTCTTTCTCTAACTCATGTTGTTTCTCAGACAGTTCTTTCAAAAGTCCAATAATCTTGTTTGGTCTTAAATTGTGTGAGGAAATAACGCCTTCACTGCGGTTTCCATTGTCTTCCCCTTTAGCTGTACTTCCAGCGACTTCCGGAAACTGACTATGATATGGGTTATTTGTTTCCCCAGGAATTAATGTGGAAGAGAATTTTTTATCCTCGAACTCTTTTAAGTAAGTATCTATCGATAAGTTTTTCAAAATATTTGGAGTGTTTGTATCCGATTTGCTTGTGAGAAATCGAGCAAATAGACTCAATTCATTCAATAACGCTAACTTCTGAACATATGAATGTTTCTGAAAAAAATACTGCATACATAAATGACAATTTTAAACATAAATTGTTTGTGTTACTGCTTCAAAAGTATTATGAGTCAAAGATAACTAATACCAGATAAATTCGAAGTTACTGATATTTATGCGCGAGAGGTACTTTTCTCGGGTAGGCAAGTTATCCACTTAATGATTTAAGTTTCTGAATATTTGAAATTTGCAGTTAAATTTCTGTTAATTGTACTAAACATTTGCAAAATATATTAGTTTGAAGATGTTGAAAGTCATATTCTATCAGTAATGATAAAACTTAATATTCAAACTTTAAGGTATAATGTTTTTTCTGAAGAAACATGCGGTACATGTTAAAAGTAACTTGTAATCACTGTAACCTATTGAATATTAATTGATATTTGTTCCAAAGTGTTACATTGCATATGATTGTTTTAAACAATGAGTGTAAAAGTAACGGCTTGACATTACCACCAATTAACCCTACTGCATCTAATCTAAAAATACCTCAACAATTTCCAGCAAATCCTTCAACAGACTTTCCGCGCCCATGTTTTGGTTTCGTCCCCCACCATATTCTGAAATTACAATTATAATTAACTTTGCAAATATATGTAATATGGGGATTTCTTAAAACAGATACAAGGAATGTTGAACATGACAAATAAAACACTTGTTCAGGTTTACTAAGTGTTCATTAAGAGTCATTTTACTATATTTTACTGCTGCTTCAATCTGCAAAATCCACAATCATTTCACAAAAATGAGGTTTAAGAGAAACTCTCATTTGCCGATTACAAAAGGACACAAAATATTAAAATATTCAACACAGTATGACACGTATTATCTTTTATAAAAATATACCCCAATAAACATGAAAGTATACATATTTCAGTGAGACGGTTGTTACTTGCACATAATATAGTGTTCATTTTGAATTAAAAATACCTTTAAATTAGTTATGTTTTTAAAATATATATTATATTAAAATGCGTACATATATAATTTGGCCCCGAATGGTAACCACATAAATTCACTTGACATATATATATGGAAGTTAATGTTTGTATTAACATGCTGGTGACCATATAAACATTGCTTTGATCTCGTTTGATTATAAAATGATTGTTTGAATGTACTTCACGTATTATGCATATGTGTGTATTGTGTTTGTTTGCTTCGAAAAAAAAACACGAACTATTTAAGAAATAAATAAAAGGGAAAATTATTTATCAAGCAATAAAGTGCCATTTTTATTATTGTTTTTATTGTTGTTTGCATCAATTTGTTGTTCATTGTCTTTTATTGTTACTCTAGTTTTGTATTCATTTAATGAATGTTGTTTGATATAAAAAAAACTCTCATTCACCGTTTACAAAAGGACACAAATTTCAAAATATTTAACACAATAAGACACGTATTATATTTTATAAAATATACCACACTAAAATAAAAGTATACATATTTTCGTGAGAAAGTTGTTACTTGCACATAACATTGTGTTAATTCTGAATTCAAAATATCTTAGTTATGTTTTAAAATATATATATATATTATTAAACTGCCTACATGTAATAGTGAAATTATCCTAGATTGAGTTTAAATATAATTTGGTCTCGAATCGTAACCATATAAATTCACTTGACTTATATATTTGGAAGTTGATGTTTGTATTAATATGCTGATGACCATGTAAACAAGAGCCAGTCGGAAACGACTGCAAGCTCGACTATTCGAAAAGTTAGAATTATTAAGCACATTGTAACTGGGCTTCATTTAAACTGGGGAGTGATTCAGGAGTTTATGACGCCTCCAACAAACACACATGAACAAAAGTTTCTTAATCCAAGTTAGGAAATCAATAAATTACACTTAATTTATTCTTGTAGATTTTAGTATAGTATAGTATAGTATAGTATAGTATAGTATAGTATAGTATAGTATAGTATAGTATAGTATAGTATAGTATAGTATAGTATAGTATAGTATAGTATAGTATAGTATAGTATAGTATAGTATAGTATAGTATAGTATAGTATAGTATAGTATAGTATAGTATAGTAATAGTATAGTAATAGTAATAGTATAGTAATAGTAATAGTAATAGTAAAAGTAATAGTAATAGTATAGTAATAGTAATAGTATGGTATAGTATAGTATAGTATAGTATAGTATAGTATAGTATAGTATAGTATAGTATAGTATAGTATAGTATAGTATAGTATAGTATAGTATAGTATAGTATAGTATAGTATAGTATAGTATAGTATAGTAATAGTATAGTAAAAGTTTAGTAAAAGTATAGTAATAGTATAGTAATAGTATAGTATAGTATGGTATGGTATGGTATGGTATGGTATGGTATGGTATGGTATGGTATGGTATGGTATAGTATAGTATAGTATAGTATAGTATAGTATAGTATAGTATAGTATAGTATAGTATAGTATAGTATAGTATAGTATAGTCTATGCCCCCACCCACCCCACAATTACTCAACACTTTCAACCAAAGTATGTTAAGTACATCTGTTTTAAACATTTTCTATAGCATTACATATGAAAAACACTAACATTGAACCTTTAAGAATTATTTATAAGTCTTATTTCTAATTTCAAGTGAAAAGGGCAAAAATCAAATATAAAAAAGCAAGGATGAGTTATGGGTCTTTGAAAATAAACCTGATGTAAGATAAAATAAAGGTATACAAAGTTTTAAACCTTAATTTTTAAGTCTAAAAAGGGCAGTAATTTGAAAAAATTCAAAGAGTTATGGTTCTTGGCATACATAGTCAGGGTCATGATGATGAATAAGTTTCAAAGCTATAGTACAAGAAGTATGAAAGTAACTAGCTTGCACGCAAACTTTAACCTGAAATTCTAAGTCAAAAAAGGGGCATAATTTGATTAAAAATGAAAGAAAGAGTTATGGTTCTTGGCATACATAGTCAGGGTCATGATGGTAAACAAGTGTCTTAAGTTTCAAAGCTATAGTACAAGAACTATTTAAGTAACTACCTTGCACGCAAACTTTAACCTGAAATTCTAAGTCGAAAAAGGGCCATTATTTGATTAAAAATGAAAGAAAGAGTTATGGTTCTTGGCACACATAGTCAGGGTCATGATGGTAAACAAGTGTCTTAAGTTTCAAAGCTATAGTACAAGAAGTATTTAAGTAACTACCTTGCACGCAAACTTTAACCTGAAATTCTCAGTCGAAAAAGGGCCATAATTTGTACAAGATGAAAATAAGAGATATGGTTCTTGGCAGACAAACTTGAATTATGATGATGAAGAAGTGTTGAAAGTTTCAAAGCTGTAGTATGAGTAGTATGGAAGTTATGGGTTTGTACAGTAGCTTGCACGCAAACTTTAACCTGAAATTCTAAGTCGAAAAAGGGGCATAATTTGATACAAATGAAAGTTAGAGTTATGGTTCTTGGCATACACACTTGGGATATGATGATTAACAAGTGTTGAAAGTTTCAAAGCTGTAGTATAAGTAGTATTAAAGTTATGGGTTTGTACAGTAGCTTGCACGCAAACTTTAACCTGAAATTCTAAGTCGAAAAAGGGCCATAATTTGATCAAAATAAAAGTTAGAGTTATGGTTCTTGGCATACACACACGGGACATGATGATGAACAAGTGTGCCAAGTTTTAAAGCTGTAGTACAGGTAGTATTGAAGTTATGAGTTTGTACAGTAGCTTGCACGCAAACTTTAACCTGAAATTTTAAGTCAAAAAAGGGCCATAATTTGATCAAAATGAAAGTTAGAGTTATGGTTCTTGGCAAACACACTCGGGACATGATGATGAACAAGTGTGCCAAGTTTAAAAGCTGTAGCTATAGTAGTTTTTAAGATATAGGTAGGTTGCACGTAAACTTTAACTAAAGCGGGACGGCGACGGCGACGCCGACGCCGACGCCCAAGTGAGTACAATAGCTCGACATATTCTTCGAATAGTCGAGCTAAAAATACTTCTGTCTCGTTTGATTATAAAATGTGTTTTTTTTTAATGTACTACACGTATGCATATGTGTGTACCCTAGTTTTGTATTGAAGAATGTGGTTTATTAGGAAAAAAACTAATTGGGTTATCCTGTAAAAGGGGCCTGAAAAAGTGTCATTTTATGTATAATATTTTAAAGTTCACGTTTATACATATAACTATCAGGAAAATCCATGCCTTAAACTCATAGATACTATATTAGGTCGCAAAACTATTTTACTATTATTTTGGTACATATATAATATGTACGCGTGTATCTCTTTGTGAGAAATAAATTAAATACTTAATGAAATGATAAATAAAATGTACACATATACAACTGATTCAAAAGTTTGGTATCTCCGTAAAACTATTCTTGTTGTAAAGTCGTCTACATTTTAATAAATATATACTCAAGTGGTTAGAAGGTAAACAAAATTATCAGTACGGGCGCTTTACTTTAGAGATATTAGATAAAATTTAAATGATTACCAAGTTTTGAAAATCTCCTTAGGAATAGCAGGGTCTTTTCGTGAACCTCATCAACAGAAGTAGCGAGAGATGTTGCCATACCATCAATCTGACGGATATGCTTCTACAAAATACAGCATTATATTTAATAGCCGCTCTTCGAGTTTTACAAATATGAAAAAGAAAATTTGAAAGTAAAGGAAATGCATGCCAATTAGCTCCCGGTTAACGCAACTCAATATTCACACACATCCACATATATGTCTACTGTTTTTTTTTTCAGTAAATCGGTGGAACATTCTGGTGCCTGTCCTCTGAAAAATTGTGTTTCATACACTTTTCTAGGCTTTTTTTATATTAAAGTGCATAGTTATTTAGAAACGTGTCAAAATTGATGAAAAAATATCGCACATCAGGGTTGTTTCATGTCAATAAACTAAGAAACTTAATGGTTAGTTTGATAACTTTTTCATATTTCCATTAAAAGTTAGGCTTTATTTTGTTGCGTACTTTCAAATTGGCCTTTTTATTAGCTTATGATCAGCCTGTCTCGTCGGGCTACTTTGAACATCTATCTATGTGTTTGACTAATTGCATAATATTGCACTTTTAATTACCGTTCTCATAATCGTGAGGAAAACATAATAAGCATCACAATGCGAATCGTAAGCTTTTAAATAAAAATTCAATTAACATTTGATACACCCGATACAACCACAGGTGGGATGGGTCGGACGAGATTTGCTTAATATTATGTAAACTCATATTCAAAATACATGTTAACTTAAAGATAATCGCGCATGCATCGAACAATTGTTGAAAAATTACAGCTGATTGTTTACTTCTAATCACATTTTACAAAGATTAACATTTATAAAAGTACTTTTGCTTCGGATTAATTGTGTCTGAGATATTCAAAATTAAAAGGCTTGTGCTTCGATCATTTAAAAAGTGTGCATTTATAAATCTCGGATCACCCCTTCGAGAATACATGTATCAAAATGCTTCTTCTCGTTTAATTAAGGTGGTAAGCTAAGAAACAAAATAAGTGACACTGTACAAGTCATGTAGATGTCGAACCCTGGCTGGCACAATCTTGACATTTCAGCAATACCTTATATTAACATCAGTTAAAATTAATTGCAATTATTAAAGACACCAAGAATATCATTTTAGCAAGCATAGGCAACTACAAAAAAATAAAGAAGATGTTGACAAAAGAATATTGATAAACCTGCAACTCTGTTCCACTGTTGAAATATCACACATAAACGCAGAACATATTAAGGATATCATTATACAATTTATTATTCGTACACGCAAGTGTATTGATCTTTTCTAAAAGCAACTGACAAACACCAAAACAAGAAAAGAACAACAAATTATGTTATACCTTGCAATCTTCTAGAAGCCTGTTATCGATTTTTGACGAAATTATTCCCATTCTGCTCCTAAAAGGACTTAAAGCAATCGAGAAAAATACCTTGGCGTCTTTGTCGGTGTTTGGTCATACTATAATAAAAATAATATCTACCGAATCTTACTGCATAGTATTACATATATATTGTAATATATGTATTAAGTATGTCATAATACTGTTTTATCGGACGACATGATTTCAGCACGAGTCTTGTATATCTTTAAAGTTAGTTGTTAAGATGGTGTTTTCCCTTTTGACTGCTCATATACATGTATGTAATACATTTTTGTATATGGGTAAAGCCGCGGACTCCTGATCCGCTGATTGTGGGTTCGAATACAGACAGGCAGACATTTTCAAGGCAATTTGTTTAATCCACTTGCGATAAGAGTACTTGTCAACAAGCAGCAGAACAGCAACGGAGCGTATTAATTGATTTCAAATAGATGAAAAGGGAACTTTGAAAGCCACCGAACACGACAAATATGAAAATACTGCAGGCTCGGTTTGATTGAGCCTGTTCATGGGCAGTAATGGGAATGCTTATTACTGCCCACGCCGCCTAGCCCCGGGTTGAGCGCAACTCAGTAATTACACCATTAAATAGTACAATTTCGATCCATCCCAAACGATGGTATGCATATGGCGGTGAACATGGAACCTTCAATGAGGTATTTTCAGATTAATACCATTCCATGTTCAGCGGCGTATGGTCCCCAGATAAAAGAATGGGTTTGCCCTAAACGAGAAAACAATGGGCGGAACTAAACAGAATAGAATTTTGACAGGGGATCTTAGAATATAAATCCTGCATATCACAGACTACGCCAAAGGCAAAATTAAAAAACCAGGAAGTATATTCTTGGGGGTGATTGGACAATATCCAAATCTATATTGGCTGGGATATTGAAACCACCTATCTATAAACTGGCCGAAATATTAAAACAAAAGGAATTTTAGAAGTACCATAAACATAGTACATAAGTATCGTGCTCAGCCGACCTTCAAAGGACGTAACTGATAACAGCACTGATTGAATGTACGGGGAGACTTTTTACAGCCGCCACACGGCACAAACAACGCTACTGTGATATTGAAATAGATGAAAAGGGAACTTTGAAAGCCACCGAACACGACAAATATGAAAATACTGCAGGCTCGGTTTGATTGAGCCTGTTCATGGGCAGTAATGGGAATGCTTATTACTGCCCACGCCGCCTAGCCCCGGGTTGAGCGCAACTCAGTAATTACACCATTAAATAGTACAATTTCGATCCATCCCAAACGATGGTATGCATATGGCGGTGAACATGGAACCTTCAATGAGGTATTTTCAGATTAATACCATTCCATGTTCAAAAGAGAATCATTGTTTCGTAATCGATGTAAAATAAAGACGTTCAAAATTGTACAAACTGCTCAAAATTAGAATATAGATAAATAAGTAATATACATTATGAAGTTATTTTAGTAAAAGATATCAATCAATTATTAAACATTGCATATCGGAAAAACCACGCCCAGAAAAAAATTGCACACAGTCAAAAGCAGAGAGACAAAAGAGCATGAGTAAAATTTACTTTCAATTTGATACTTGAATCTGAACAAACCAAGATTTCAATATTTTTATGTTTGTCTTTAAATGAGTGAATAATCATTTTTAAGGTTTTAATTAGTAAAAAGGAAGCCCAACTTGGAAGCTCATGGTAATAGTCTCCACTTCTATTATCTCGCCATCGTTTGGGATGGATTAAAGTGTGTAAAAAATGGCTTGGCCTAAACCAGGCGGAATTGGTGGTACTTTTTTTCTTGGTGTCTGTGCACAGACTGAATCAGACCGAGTCTGTAACACGTTTGACAGTCTTGAAAGTTTATAGTTTTTATGTTAACAGTTAAATTTGCAGAAAAAATCTTAAATATCTGTTTCCTAGAGGATTTAGTAATTACATATCAAGCAACAAGGTTGATCTCTACATGTACATCTGTACAATGTAGTTTAAAAGTGACCGCTTTAGAGTGCAGACTTCATTTAATGTTTTGTCATTGTTCGAACCTTAATTATGGGTTTTTGTTTTATAATTCTGCAATATTATTGTGAAAAAAGTGAAATATGGATATCTGGAATCGCCAAACTAGAAACAAACACAGCCTCGTTACGCAGCGAAAAAAGAAGACAGGAAAAGAGAGCATGTTTGTTATATAAGTATGTCAATTCAAATAAGACGATACAAACAACTTACGAAAAAGAATACCCCTGGGGTACCCTTGAAGTATAAGAAATGAATGTAATAATATGATAATGCGCTTGAATGTATAAAAATGATATTGCAACGAGCGTATAAATTAGAATCTTTAATATCGAATGGAACGACAATCTAAAAGCAGTTTCGTTTTCTCGAGGAGTTTCTCATAAAAGCATTTTTTCAAAGCAAATCAGCTTTGTCTGTCCTCATTAAATGTTAACTGTCAAACTATTACATTATATCTTCATGTTTTAAGATAGTATGCGTGTGTTGTTCAGCAACTTGTTAAATATTTCGAAGCTACTAAAATACAGTCACTGGTTACAAATCGAAACCGAAATTAAAAATTGAAAAATACAGTATATTAAACATGTATTAAAGAATATGTAGTACAGATTCAGAAATAACCACGTTGTAATACTACTGTTGAAAATATGCAGACAAACTGTACAAATCATTTTAGACATTATACTTCTGAAAACTGCACATTTGTGGAGAATTATAACAAACACGTTTTTATCAATCCATTATAATGACGACAAGTAAATATTAAATAAAGATTAATGATAAACATGAGAAAAACATATGCATGATTCTTTCTTTTTTTCAATCATATATTTCTCCCAAATTCTAAATAAATTTATCTTACCAATTTTAACCTCTATTTTCGATTTCGATTTATTTCCAAAATCCCTATGGTTGTTTGAAAATATATAAATAGATACATGTAAGATTGACTTCCAAATATAGAATAAGTAGATGTGTGTTTAATAGAACCTTGAGGAACAAGTGGAAAATGTATGCACCTTTTCTTTCAGTTTCCCGAAATTTATATTCAGTGTTTATGAATTGGTTCTGATCGATGTCTATTTGATTGATCATGTTAACTATTTTCTTTTTGCTAGATATGTGATTTATTAAAGAGGATGCTTTTTATGTATATTATTCTTTCCGGAGGATATTATTTAGTAAAAGCCGTTTCTGTTGCTGAGAATATTGCAGTATTCTTTTCTTTGATAAACATGTATATTGACATGCTAGCCAGTAAAATTTGTTTTATTGTTATTTTGTGGCACACATAGCCCTTTAAGAAACATTGACGCTTTGTACAACTTAGCTTATTCTAATTATTGTAACAATTGTAACAATTGCACCAACCCCGGAGTGGCAGGTTCTTTCCTATGACTTTTTTTCAAAGGCCTCGGTATTCCCCGGGATTGGGGCCATGGTTATAAATCACAGTCATGTCCATTACTAACACGTTCTGTTTTTAGATTGACCCTATTCTCTTATGCCCAATAGTTGTTAACTTTATTACCATCACAATGGTTACTATGATATTTATAAACAGTTGTATGTTGTAGTATGTCTTTGGCAAACTTGAATGATATAGGGAAATATTTAGGAACTAGCACATTGACTGAATTCAGTCAAGTAAACTTTTACATTATGCGAGGTTTTGTGTTCACTTTTATTTAGTCCAGTCTAAAATTGTGATTAAAGTGTTAAACACGTATGCAATAAAAATAACTTAAAATTTAACCGAATTTCATATTGTGACTGAATTCAGTCATTAAAAGTTTTCTGCTTTCTTCAACAACTACTCTCCGCGAAAAAGAAAACTGAAGTTGAATTTGTATCATTTGACCAAATTCAGTCAGGTAATAGAGAATGCTTGTTGAGAACTAAGACAAGCGGATAAGACTGTATTGTTCAAAAGTGACTGAATTCGGTCACTACATAATGCGTTTCACTTCCGATTACACAAATTTTGAGCTTTTCCAGTAGCTTAAATTGGTAACCTCTCGGTTAAATATTGCGAATTCGGTCTTTAAATACGTTTTAAACGACCTGCTAACTTGGAACTTTTTGCAACGGACATGAAATCGAGTAAAAAGTGAAAAAGAATTAGATAGATCAATTGGTTTGCTTCACAATTAAAGCAATATTCTAATTCTTTGTCAGAATTTACCTATCTAAAACTTTAGTTCAAGGTTAAGTAGACACAAACAAACTCAATTGGTTTGGTTTACAATTAAATCGGTATAATTAAATCATTGTCAGAATGTACCTCTCTAATTGTCTGTACACAGAAAATTAAGACCGATATTAATGATAATATTTTAACCACTTTAATTTGTACTTGTATGTGTTTTACTTGTTTAATGTGGCAAAGTTGTGCCTTTTGCCAAATAAATCAGTTTTTAGGCGTTGAAAATCTCCGCATAAACGATAAATAATTTGTTTTTTTGCGTCGATGCTGTTTTGCGTCGTTACAGCGCATGCTCAGTCTTGCCCCTAAACCGACCCCTGTACTTGCAATTTCAGCTCTAATTGGAATTTAGCTAGTCTCCAATCATAAATCCAATAATTACAACTAAAATTACAAGCTATATACTTTCCGCGCCCGACCCTGTTTTCCGGACGGACGTCCGTAACGTATTTAAACGTGACAAAATTTTGACTTCCCAAAACCCGACCCTGTTTTACTGGAGAACGCCCGAAACGTATTTACACGTATGTTTTTTTCACGATTTTAAAACCCATGACGTAAATCTGCGAAAATTTTTAATGCCCGTTGATAAGTGTATTTTTGAATTTAGCATATACGCTTTTTTTCGTTACCGTTAATCTACCTTTGAATGAAATTCGGAAATTTCAACATGGTAAGAAACCCGATAAATAACTGCAAAACACGTTATCTAACGTTACGGTCTTTCTTCTGTAAAAAGGTGGAAAATGCATATCAAGAATAGTGTGTTAAAATCATGAATTTCAACGCTATTTTACGTAATAGGTGAAAAATTCTGTTTATCGCAGGAAGACTGTAACGTAAAATTCCGTAAATTAATTAATCTAATTAACAGTCATTAATTTTTACGCCATTGCAAAAAAATGTCATTTTTAAGTTATTACTAGGTAGATATAGGTATTTTTTAAAATAACTGTTTTGGAGACACTTTTTTATTTTGACAATGAAAGATGAAGAAACAGCAACACATTAATAAGATTTTTTTCTTAAAATTGAACTTTTTAAAATTACTAATTTTCTTTTCAGATTATCTAAGTCACATGTATTTAATTTCTTACTAAATAATATTTGAGAGAAAATATGCGATGCGTTCAAAGGACTAATAGTTTTAAAATACTGATCGATGATTCCGTGTTCTTCTAAATAGCCACCAAAGTAAGGACTTTTTTAAAAATGAAAATTAAATCGACGGGTTTCCGACGAAAAAACATGGTCGAGTTTTGAAAAGCGATTTTTTGATAAGTTTAAAAAAACGTTTCGGGCGTCTTACCGTAAAACAGGGTCGGGTTTTGGGAAGTCAAAATTTTATCACGTTAAAATACGTTATGGTCGTGGAAAGGATATAGATCTTAAAGATTGTTGTGTGTAATTAAAATACCTCAACACTCCTTTCAGAATGGTGTAAACTGACTTTCCTTTGTGCCCCATGCGCCTTTGTTTTGAAATTTCTAGACTAGATTTGTTGCAATCAATATGCATTTGTATAGGGGTTTAACTATAAGACAAATAGCAAAATAAATGCTTCCTTCATTAATTGTTTCACATTCCAATATATTAACTCTCATGCATAAGATTTAAAAGCTTATCGCTTTTTTGTAACAGTCCGTTCCGAATGGCGTAAACTGCCTTACCTTTCGTGACCAATGCGCTTTTGTTTTAAAATTTATACACTTTATTAATTGCAATCAATTCGCAATTTTTACGTGAGGTTGCACATTTTCAAGAATCATTATAGGATTTACCCATAAGCCAAATTACATTTTAAATACATGTACATTCAAATATATTTACTGCGCATGCACGAGATTATGATGTAGTCTTGACGAACCTACTCACAAAATACAAATACTGTATTGCAGTGGGCAAGACTTTCGATTTTATTGGAGGACAGAGTTCTTCACATATTTAACACATATTGTACTTTACCATGTACTGATATAATTCATTTCTAAATTCTTATTTCATGATTTTGCGAGACACATTTACGTCCTCGAAAATATTTTACAATGTATATATAATCAGAATAACCAAGTTGCACAACCACGATCACTTGTTTTTAAACCCCAATATGCACAGCTAACTTTGCTATGCTGCATATAAAATTTTCAGTGAATGTGCTCGTATATCCGTCATAGGAATGCTGGCCGCCCACGTAAAACCCCCTTCCTTTGGGAGGAACCGTGTATCCGTAGCAAATGCACGAAATTCTATATCTTTTCGTTCTTTTCAGAACAGAATTTCTCAGACCATTCCTCAGAATATTGGAACTACGAATTATGTCCAAGTTGTGCACATTGATTACACTTCAACAATATTAAGTAACCAGCTAAGACATTCTATTAAATAAATTAAATGTTATATTCTTATCAATTTGAATAGCTATAATTGTAAAGTTATCAGTACGAAGTCGAGCCGTAGAACTGAATTTCATTACCAACACGCGGGTTTTACTCCCGCGTATTACCACGTGACTAACCACACGAGTAATTCGCACAAATCCTTCCGCGATTTTGTGCACCAGAACGTTAAGACATACGTTCTTCGCTTTACTCCGTACCGCGAAGAACTTCAAAGTCTTAACGAACCTACTCACAAAATACAAACACTGTATTGCAGTGGGCAAGACTTTCGATAGAACGGTACAAATGTTAGATTATAGCTATTCAAATTAAATTCATCCCGTTAATACCTAGTGTCTTCGAACTTGATCATTCTTACAGATTAAATTAACTCATTGTAAGAATCTGCTTCTAATACACAAAATCCTAGTTTATTATAAATGTAAATTTCTAGTTATAAAAAGCCTCTTATCTAAAGAGTCTTTAATATATGAATCTTTTGCAAGATCGCTTTTCCAGCGTCCGTGTCTTTTTAGACATCTATCTGAAACACCCGAGTTTGCTGCTGTAGTAGCGCCGCTTGCCCTCAAAGAATGAGTTCCCAAATGCAATTCTGGCGCAACCAGCCTCAGCTTCTTAATAATACATTCACGTGCTTTACTATAGCTTAACTTTTTATCTTTTTCCAGCAAAAATCATTTACTTCCTGATCTACATGCGGGTTTAAACAAATATGAATCAGAACCCAATTTTAAATTAGCACATGCTATGTATCTTTGCAACATTGTAAAAGGACATGCGGAAGTTGAACCTTTAGCGATTACAATATTATTAACCTTGCCTATAGCAATCCGATTTTACTTTTTCTAATGTAAATAGAAAGATGATTTGATTTAAAATCTACTTCACAACATTTTAGACAACTAGCCTCACTGAAACGGAGGAAACATGAATAACATAAAAGAATCATAGTTAAGTCCCTCAAATCTATAGGGTTGTTATTATTCTGATACATGTCACACAATTTAACCAAATGTTCAGTTGTTATAACATCCTTCTTAAGCGTGGGTTTCGAATTTATACGCTTGGCACATTCCAAAATGTTCTTTACTATTGAACTATCTGTTGCATCCTTTAAATCATTGATGTTGTGATACCACTTTATTGCATAAAACATCGCAGAAATCACTTTGTCCGATTTTCCAGTGTCGATCATAGAAGACAAATACATGGCAACATGAATCGACTGTGCTGGTAAATACGAAAATCCTATCGAAGCACAAAAATCTTTAAAATGTTTTACATGGTGAGAATATTTATCTACAGTTGTGTCAGCTCTAGAAGCTAAAATGTGCGTTGCCATCCTATTTATAACCACATCGCTGTTATTTATTTCAACACCTGCCTCGTCAAACTTCCTTTTCAGCGTGCGTTTTATGTCAACACCTGAAATTACATATAACTCATATATATCAAAATTAAACACTTGTTTTTACGTAAACTGTATGCGTAGAGCTAGCATACGAAATGAAAGTGGTACGGAAGAAAACACTCCGTTGTTTTATTTTCCTTTAACAATCGAACCTGTAACAGGTAGATAATAAAACATTTTAATAAAGTCTTTAAACATTCCATTTTCATCTACAATTAATGACCAAAAAGGCGCCGATTTCCATTCTGGTACAACTAAAGTAGCTGTACTATTCTCATACTGTAACATTGTATGCAATCTGTTGCTAACCTTGGTGGTGGTACCAACCAATTATTTTCTCCTATCCAAGTCTGTGCTAAAGCATCAACAGCTTCCGCCCCTGGTACCCACCATCTACAGTTAAACCGTTTACATTTGTTATTATAATGGGACGAAAACCTGTCTACCGTATGAGGACCCCATTGATTATCTAAAACGGAAAATACGTCTTCACTGATTGACCAATCATCAGCATCTAAACATCTGCTTAAATGATCAGCGACATCGTTTTGACGTCGGGGAATCCAATCTATGATCAATTTTATATTAGCTGAATTGCATAATTCATATATTGCAAGTGCTGTGTTATGTTACTCCATGTTGCTGCTACCTGAATTAATAATATACAGAACATTTTTATTATCAGACAAAGCCTTCACTGTTTTGTTTTCAAGACAAGTTTTATTATGACACAAAACTCTATAAATAGCCTGTAATTCACGCCAGGTTGAACTTTTTGTCTTTTTTTGTTCTATCCAAGTACCTCGAACCTTAGATCCTGAAACAATATTACCAATACCTGTTTTGTTTACAGCAGTTCCTGTTCTGTCGCTCTCTTTCGGGAGTACGGACCTGTCTGGGTTACTGAGTATACTAATCTTCCTTTTACACCTACCTATCTTATTCCGGTCAGGACTAACTTCCGGTAGTCCTGGAATACCTGCGCTTTTTAATGCGCATCCGCTCATTTCCGGGAGCCTTGCAATTACTGCACTCCTTTTGAGTGCGCTGTGTAAGCTATCGTACCTAATTAAATGAGTACTCACTTATGGGAGTACAGATATTCTAGCGCTATTGTATGCGCAACCGCTCACTTCCGGGAGCATTGAATTCCCTACAACCCTTTGGTCTGCATTACTTTGCATTGACAAACTATCACCTAATATGAACCTAGAACTCACTTCCGGGAGTTCGTATTCACCTGCGTCATTTTAGCTACACCGCTCACATCCGGAAGCAAAGTCGGAGTCCCTGAAAATAAATCTGCTAAACTATCATCATTTTTGCACCTAGTACTCACTTCCGGGAGACCATATCTACCTACGTAATTTTTAGTTACACCGCTCACTTCCGGGAGCAAAGTACGAGTCCCTGAATATGAATCTGCTAAACAATCAAACTCTGCGGACAATTGTGATATCGCCGTCTCAAAACAACATATGCTTTCGTCGGCAATATTTGCCTGGTAATCTATCCGTTCAAAAACAGGTTGTACGCTCTTACCTACAACATAACCGCCGTATCCAGTGGCGCTAGCATCACTATACATAAATGCTTCTATCTCTACAAGATTACCGAAAGATTTCCCCGTTTTGTTCAATTGTCTTGCATTATTTTTCCAAAATACGAGTTCTTGTACAGCGTCTACATCTACCTGAACTAAGGAGTTCCAGCTGTAACGCGCCATTATGCACTTATGCAAGAATTTGGTTTTAAGACAAACTAACGTTATCTTCCCCATAACGCTCAACATAGAGACAATGTGTCCAACAACTGACGCCAGAAAACGCACTGGTATGCACCGACTACTATCTAGCGAAATCTGAGCTAATATTGATTCTAGCGCAATCTCTAAACGTTTAACACGTTCTTCTGTAATAAATATACGATTGATACTGAAGTCCAATGAATGTCCTAACCACAGACAGTACAAAGATGGTTCCCATTTGCATTTTTCTTCTGCTATTACGAAACCGAAATCCATGAGGCTATTCCGAATGAAATTGCTTAAGATTAAAGCATGATCGTAACTTACACTACCCCCGATCCCATCACCCAGAAACATGATCACATTATGACCGAGTGATCTCCAGTATTTTATTAACACTCTTAATGTTTTAGTGAAAATGTGCCCTGCAGTATTTAAACCAAATGGCAAAGAATTAAATACAAAATATCTGGAAATATTGTCTTTTTCGACAGAAAACCCCAGATAAGTTCTATGACTGGGAAAAATATCAATGTGATAATAAGCTCCTTTTAAATCAAATGTGAAAACAAATGATGAAAAATCAAACAATTTCTCTGCTACCTTAATATCTTCAAATTTAATCTTAAATTAATGTATAAATTTATTGATGTGCCTACAATCCAGCACCAACCTAGGTTTTCCTGACTTATTATACGCTACAGTAAGCGGATTAATTACTGATGGCATGGTTGTTACTTCTGAAACAACCCCCTTTTTTAATAATGAATCTACCTCTAATGCAACGAAATCTGGATTATCTCTAGCCGACTTGTTATTTCTCAAACATACTTTAGTAAGCGTCGATTTAAATGGAATTTTGTAACCTTTTTGAACCGTTTCTAGTATTCCACTTACTTACACAAGCGCTCAAACGGCCAACTGGCGAAACTATAACTTCTGCAGAAATATCTATATTACTAGCCCCCGATTTGTTTTCTTCGGGCTTTTCCGTGACCTATTTCCGACAGTTTATTGAAAACATTTTGTTTACACTGCCTTCTATACCCATGTCTTTTTCATAAGACATACTGTCGGCAGAACTTGAATCTCCTAAATGAGCGACGTTATCGAATGTACAGTTACTAACAGTATCCTGACTGACAACCTGAGGTCTTACAACTGGTTTATTTAAAGTTGTTCGAACATGATAACTGCCATATTTACCTTACATAATATTTCTTTAGATACAATCAATGTACTTAACTTAATATTAGACCCCGAGTTTTGAACTGCAAAACACTCCTTTTTCCAATGTCCAAGCTTGCCGCAAGCAAAACAGGCACCAGGCCGACTATGCGCTCGAGCACTTCCAGGTGCAGCCGGAGACTAAGAAGGTCGCTTGTAAGGGAAACTTCTATTCGGTTTCTTTTTGTCCTTACGTGCCTTGCGGGATGCCCTCGCCTCCGCTTTATAGATCCTCTTTTCGTCTTCCGAATCGCTCGCCAAAGGATTAGATTCGTATTCGTTTACAGTTCGCCATCCCAACGCGGACGAGTCTACAAGTCTTATCAACTTTTGACGTCTCTTAATCGCCTCCTTGGCTAAAATGATAAAAAAAATCTTTTACAATATACATGACACGCTAGCCGAGCGACTTACTGTGTATGATAACAGTTATATGATAAACTGCAATGCGAGCTTATTCAACCGTGCGTATTGTGATTATGTTGTAAACACAACGCACAATAAAAACTAGAGAACTTAATTTATTAGCCAATTTTACCTTACAAAATTGACTCCTTGGCTTGAGGAACAATGTCCGAGTCAAGAGCTGTCTCTGCCTCCTCAATATGTGCATTTATCAGGTCTAGGAAACGGCTGTTTTTACGGACTGTCTGTAAATTTACAGACTGTCAGTTTATTTACAGATAAATGTGTCCGTAAATTTATGAACAAGGGTTGATACAAAAGTTAACACATTTTAGAAATTCACAAACCTAAAGTACACCGTTCAACCCGATAAGATGAATGCCGTGGGTAAGACGACGGCAGTTGCTTGTGTACATGAACGTTTTTCGGCGAAACTGAGTATTGGCCTGATTTTTACATTTTCCGGCAATATCTAAGCAGACAAAAATATACATATTGATTCCCTGTTTGTTAAGGACTCTACTGACGAAATCTTGACGCACACAGGATATTATTTACAGAGAAATTGCAGAAAAGGTGTGCAATTTTTTGACAAAATATGTCATTTGACGAATCGGTCGCAAATATCCTTTTTAATTACCAAATCTGAAATATTTGAAATATACCATAATAAAGTTCAATTATTTCCCTGTAATTATTTGAAACCACATCTTCCAATTCGCTTTCTCTAGAAAGATATTTACTTTTAAACTTGATACGTCGTAGTGATTTTGGTAATGACAACGGCCGTTAACACTAAAATATTGGTACAGTTAAATACAGTTTCGTCAGTGGATTGGATAACGTAAACGGCCGTCAATATGTACATTTTAGTCTGCTTAGATATAGCCGGAAAATTAAAAAGTCAGGCCAATACTCAGTTTTGCCGAAAAACGTTCATGTACACAAGCAACTGCCGTCGTCTTACCCACGGCATTCATCTTATCGGGTTGAACGGTGTGTAAAGCATTTTTGTTAATTCTGATAGCAAAGAGCATGACATAGGGCATAAACAAAAAGAACAGAAGTTTGTTTACACTGCTATTTCTTCTCCAAAATGGTCATCAATGATCTAACAACATTTCACACAATCATTTGAACATAAAAATGATCTTTAAAACAAAGTTATGTTGATTTACAATATTTAATACTAATTATTTTGTAGATTTTCATTCATTTTTATCCCAATGTGGTGTAGAACCAAGATTTACACTTTTGACAACTTTTGTAACCTCCCTTGTCCATAAATTTACAGACACATTTATCTATAAATAAACAGACAGTCTATAAATTTACGGACAGTCCGTAAAAACAGCCGTTTCCTAGACCTGTTTATTTTAGCGTTCTGTTTAAATTGTTCCTCGTTGATCCTACGTTTAAATTTTGGCATGTCTAACACCGAAGAACTAGACGAATGACTTATCTTATTCATCATTGCGCCGATATCCTTCAGCAAACTCTGGTTGTTTCTCTCAAGCATGCTTTGCACCTTGTCTTCAGTTTAATCATGCCTTCTATGACCTCTCTGTCCTCCGCCATTTTGTAAAGTTATCAGTACGAAGTCGAGCCGTAAAACTGAATTTCATTACCAACACGCGGGTTTTACTCCCGCGTATTACCACGTGACTAACCACACGAGTAATTCGCACAAATCCTTCCGCGATTTTGTGCACCAGAACGTTAAGACATACGTTCTTCGCTTTACTCCGTACCGCGAAGAACTTCAAATTCTTGTTTTATGTATTCTTTTGCAAACTGTTACATTCATTAGTCTTTCTGTACGAGAGACCGAGGACCCGAATCTCGAGGTGTGTCCGCCTTTCTTGCAGGATTTTATGGCTACGTGTGCACATCTTCGGGTGCAGATCGGTGTCAGACACAGCTGTTGGTTTCGTCCAGAAGCAGCAGTAGTGTCGGATTTTTTTCTGCTTAATAAGATTGTTAAATAAAACAAAAAGATTACAAACAGGTTATTTTAAAATCAAACTCGAGTCAAAAGTTTTAGGCAGCCAGATATTAAAGTGTCCAAAGATTTTGATACATTTTTATTTTCAGAAATTGCCACTGGCTCACCTACTGAAATGTACATGAATTTAAATCGACTGCATCACTTTACTGCGAAAGTCTTGAGAAATCTGTATATCGGGTCATTCACATTAACAAATTATTCAAACAAATAACAAATGCTGGAAAAAATACTTAAATACATCATATTAAAAATATATGTGTCCAAGCTGCATGACCCGGCATTCCTTATTGTGGTAGGCCTGTTTAGCAACAAAATCTGATAACGCCTTTAATTATTGTTTATAATGTACCGTTAAGGTGATTCTTTCAAATCATTAAGGGGAAGCTTTTTAAGACTTACCTATACAAAAAAAATGTCTTCTTGCAGCCTTTTATCTAATTGACATCAAAACTAATTATTATAACCAACTGATAATGCCTTTAATTATTGTTTATAATGTACCGTTAAGGTGATTCGTTCAAATCATTAAGGGGAAGCTTTTAAAGACTTAACTATACAAAAATGTCTTCTTGCAGCCTTTTATCTAATTGAGATAAACAATAATTATTATAACCATTAGCGCCTTAACATGTATGTGTTTGTATGTGTATCCCATTGACAAGAATAGAAACCTCAGCACTAAGAAAAGATTGTTGTGTCGCTATTACATTTTTGTTTTATTCGTCAAGACAGACAATTAAAATCTCTAGTTTATCTTACATGTATGTTTCTCTCATTTTTGTCGGAAAAACTTTTCCAGCTAGAAGTAAGTAAGCATTCTTATTTGTTTGTTTTTTTAAATGACCATTCTACAAGACAAACAATAAAAAAGCTAGAAATTCAATGATTAACTACTAAATGGAAATATGAATAGGATGGACAACAGCAGACGTTTTTACACCACTGTCTTGGAGAATAAGACGAAAGCTGTGTGCAACAATAACAACATATTGTTAACAGTGTTTCAATGACCTCTAAAACTGAAACCAAAATGAAAAACCCAAAATTATAGTTAAATGACTGTCTACTGTATAAATGCGATACCACAAGACTTAGCAATACAATGTTTAATATTGCACGAACAGTGTCATTTATATTTGGTACGATATGGTCGATTTGAAATTAAACGAGAAACAGTAAAATGCATGTTATAATATGATGCAATAGACATGAATCAAATTGCTTTGGTTTGAACGTTCGATAATTCTAACGCTATAAGCCTAATAAAGATGAATTTATCTTCAACAATTATGAAACAGTTTTATTTAATACATTATCACTTTACATGCATACATGTATGTATTCGATTTGATATTGCACTGATTATCTCAGATAATATATTCAAATTCAAATGAACATTTTAAAACAAATAATACAAAACAATTATTATCTTGTAAGCAACTATAAACATAAGATACGTGAAACATTTTAATATTGGGTACATCAACCCCAAACACAGAGTATTTCAAAATGATTAGGATCTAAGGTATAATTACTCCGAAAATTACTCCTGCGACCAAAGATTGGAAAATAAGATAAGTATTAGTACAATAACTGTTCTGTAAATAAATTTATGAATAAACTTCTTAATAAGCATATTGCGTTTAGCTCATTATGTAACAAATATATAATAAAAAGTAAAAGACATTTTAACTCGCTGCAAAGCTTATAATTATTAAAAATATTTTATTTAGCCCAATTGTGTTGAATTGTTATTTAGAATCTAGATACATAAATCAACGTTAAAACGCAGAAAACCAGCTATAATTGAATGTTAAACAACTATGTTTTGTACATGTATTGTACATGTTGTTGCCCTGGACCCAATATCACAAAAAAATACAGTTGGATTTCAAACTCAACTCAGTATAATAATTTTTAATTTCTGACGACATAAAAATACTATTTTTTTATTAAGTATCTTAAATAAGTTTATATAATATTTTTGCTTGAAAAGCAGTTTTCAAATTTTGTTATCTGTATAATATATATTTGAAAAATTCAAAAATCTGTTTGAGTAAAAACTCAAAAATCTGAGTTTAAACTCAAACATAAATTTTAGAATATCTCACTAAAATATAATGTGATTTTAAAGATTTCCTTGATTGTAGCAGATTTTATTTTATTTTTGTAAAGTATACCAATAAATCAACCAATTTTAATCAGATTTTGAATAAATTTGTTAAGTAAAACATTGAGTTTGAGCCTTACATCGTTCGTGATATTGGGGTCTGATGGATTTGATTTCGATCTGGACTTTTTTATGTGTAGGTTGTTTTTCGTCATTGTCGTTTTGATTAGTGATCAGAGATTTTATACTGGCATGAGCTCTGGCAATGGTTTTGCTGATTTCATAATAGATCTAAGCATGTATAAACAGGAAATGTCATCATGATATATGACATAGCTGGTTTGGTTTTCGATGTGAGTGTTAATAGGTAGGATGTATTGCCAATGTGTGACTTTGCAATTTGTATGTTTTCAAGGCACGCAATATTAAAGCCGCAACCGTATTTGATATACGCAATTGATTTTTGAAAACCTCAAGTACAATAACTCCCCCTAAAACTGTCATTTTGCAACTATTCCACAATAATGTCCCTCATTAGGATACATTGATATGAAATTAAATATTTTAAGAAATGTGAAAAATGAAATAATGATTATATCAAATATCATGATAACAATTTAAAACATAAACACATTTGTGAAAGCATATTTTAATTTTGAAAATAAAATTTAAATATGTTTAAATTTTGTAAGGTAAGACAATAAGTTATCTGTGTTATGTTGTTTTTTATATTTATGAAAAAAAAACACGATTCTCTGGTTGATAGTGAAAATTTGATTGGTTAATGCCATTTTAAAGAAGGTATTTATGTGACAACATTTTTCATCTTCTATTATATTCTATTTCAACTATCATGGCATATTTATTCAGAGCAATTAACATTTTCAATAGTTTAAACATCTGGTAAGAAATGTATTGCATATTAAGAAAACGTTTTTGAAAACAGCCATTAATGAATGAATTTATTAAATTAAAGAAAATAAATTAGTTTTTATATTACGGGAACGATTTTTTTTCAGATGATAGTTATGGAAGAGACAATCAGTTGTATTGTATGTCATGATCAAATCACTGGCGCAGCGGTAACACGGTGCGGACATCGGTTTTGTAGACATTGTTTAGAACAGTGGTTAGAAAGAACACCAACATGTCCACTTTGTCGTCATACGATCGAGAGAAATGAACTTGTAAACGACCCTAACTTTGACGAATTGACTAGTGAGTGCGATATCTTTATTTGTATCTGATTTGTAATATCACATGCTGATAAGCGTCTAATAATGTAATTACAGTGTGACAGATACACTAAATCAATATTAAAACTAAAGAGCTTAATAGTACTAATGCTGATACAATGACCTCTGAAAAGTAATAATGCTATTGTTTCTACATACACTCTAATAATTACATAATTCAGAATCAGGGTTGCTTCGAAAAAAGACAAAATACCAAGTTGAACTATGTATTGGTTGCCTTAAAAAAAACTTTATAAAAAGCATGATTTGTCGCTAACTCTAGTGCTTGTACACTTAACAACTGGGGCATTACTGGCTTGATAATTGAGCTATTGCTCTAAAACTCTTAATGAAAATGCAATAAATACTAACTGATATATTTTAAAAAAATGGTCGAATTTAACAGGATATTGAAAAACTGAAAGATAGGCAACTACATTGTATGCATTTAAACTGATCTGCTCAAAAAGTGGGTTGTACTATAAACAATTATAAATCAAGAAGATCAGAACGAAATGAATTTAATTTAACAGTAATAGAAGAATAGCATATTTGTAAGTTCCAAATGTTCATTTATGTGTACGCCTAATTCGTTTATTAAGTTGAACATAGTACGCTCTTTTATCATGTTTATCTGATTTGTGAATGTATTTTGTAGGTGTCAGTATTTTAAATGATTTTGAGCAGTCAGTTGTCTGTTCTCTGTCATTTTGAATGAAGTTTTACTAATAATAAATCAGTTAGTATTTATTGCATGGTTTATGATAAGTTTTAGGACAATAGCCAAACAAATCAAGCCAGTAATGCCCCAGTATATGTAGTAAGGTGTATACTTAGAAAAGTTGTTAATTTGATAGCTACTAAATTATCTATGCTATAAACGTCTTGTATTAAAGCCATAAAATAACATGTAATTATGTATTTTTAAACAACACGTGGCAAACATCTTTGTTAGACTATTGAAAGTTGGAGTTTGAAAGGCGCTTACAGTAGCGCTATTTGTACAGTGTGGCAGCCGTAAAAAGTCTCCCCGTACATTTAGTCAGTACTGTTATCAGTAAATTAACCCGTTACCGATGTCATGCAGTGATTGTTACGTATATCAGGGCTATCCGATCAACGTTTTTTTGGCGTTGTCCCGGTTAGCTCAGTTGGTTACGTCGCAGGAATTGCATGGCTAGGCGCTGTCGCCGTGACAGTGCGGGTTCGCTCCCAGCTAGAGACACTATCATTTCAAAATTTTCAGACGTTCTGTTTATCTACACTTCACTTCCGCATAATTTAATAAGAGATACGATCACAAGTATCATTACAGGTAATAGGCACCCCTATGGGAACTAACTGCGCTACCTTGTTTCTCAAAGTTTTATACTGCTATGAAAGAGACTTATGTTTCCTCTTTTTAATGAATATCAAAGCGTTTAATAACACGTCTAAGTACATGTAGCTTGGCGAGTTGTTAAAGATAGATAATAACAATTTTAAATCTTTTGGTCAAGAAAATATATGCTGATGAACTAAAGCTTAGCAAAGAAAAAAATTCAGTAGAAAGCAAATTTTCTTAATTAATTTTTCTATTAATATTGGTTTCGTAACTACTAAAATGTATTATAAAAAGATGATTTTCTTTAAAATATTTCAAATTTTCATTTTTAGATGATATCCCTAATTCAACACCCAACGGTGTTTTTTCACAACTTGTTCGTTTTTCTATAGCTTGCAACAATGTTAAAGATTTTAATGAAAGTAAAATTATATCAGAACAACTTTCTAAAAAGGGTTATCGTTAACACCAGAAAAGCCTTTTGCATGTTTCATCGCCGATACTGAGATTAAATTTAAAAAAGTACATTAGGTGCAGTGTAAATCGCTAAGTACTGCAACATGGTTTTTCTCAGCAACACATTAATGCGAAATCAGCAAAAGAAAACGTTACTAAATTGGATGGTTGTTTTTAAATAAAAATTCAGTAGATTATAACTGACTGTGGCGTTATATTCTAGGTGAATCTTATATCTATATTCTAAGTATTTCATTGACTATTTGCAGTGAACAGAAAGTAAATATTTTGAGCAGTATCCTTCTTTACAAGTCACTGCACAGCGCAATTTTAAAAATAGATATTCAAAAGTGCCAATTAATTATCAATTCAAGCTTTTGTATTATTGTCTTTTCAAATATTTCCAATACGACTTATATTTCGGATAACTGAGTTTACGAATAAACTGGACTTGCAAAGATAAACCGGAACTATAATTTTTATTTCAGCCCTAATGCAAGAAGATACTCAGTCTACCACGAGCGACAAAAGAATGGTAAGTGGCGCAGTTATTGCCCTATATGCTTCTTACATTCACCTTAGACTGACTTGATGATGAAGAGAACCAGATGGTGTTTCATCATTGTTTTCCAAAATAGGTGTGTAAAGTTAAAAATAATATTTCATGAATTCCAGCGCGTATCTGCCCATCTGACATACCAGTAAACCTTTTTTTTTTTATTTTATGCTTTCTTTTTTATTAAACTATAGAGTTTCTTTAATGCAATGAATGTAAATATCCGTAGTTTTAAAACAAATAATAATTACTTTAACTTTTTTACTGTGTTCACATAGGTACTCATATGATCATTAAGTTCCAGATATGAATGTTAAGAAATTCAGTTCAAGTTTTAGAATATATGTCAGGGCATAACCTTAAAAGCAATACTTTTCAATTTTTAACATTTTATTAAAATCGTATGTAAATATATTTACCAGTAAGTATTAATTAAAAGCATAAAATAAACATAAAAGTTGTTTATGAAAGGAAGAAATGAATTTTACTCGAAACTTTTCCAAAAATATTTTTACTCGTTGCTAAGTCTCCCGTGAGTCCGGAGTCCAAGTCGCCCGTATGTCCGGAGTCCACGCGACAAAATGCAACAGTTCTGTTTTGACTGGTGAACAACAAATATCCTTTATTCATTCGTGGATCCAACTGTAAAATTTTATACAGTTGCAATACAATTAGGAAATGATTATCGAAGGTCATTCAAACGTTCTTGTTTTTTTTTTAATTTAAAGTTGCATGATAAAGATATTACACGTATATTCGAAACGGAAAACATTGTAAACTATGTTAAAATCAATTTAACTTTAAATTTTTACAAATTACATTTCAAGAGTATTTAAAATTGTTGAAACAAAATAATTTCATTGCAGCGCTCACTATTAGGACAATATCAACAGGCAACTACTCTATTTTATTTTAGCGAGAAACCTTTGCTCGAGTGTGTCGTTGTTATTTATGCACAAACACCTTGGACGGGGCAAATTTAACAAAATGCGGACACCGTTTCTGTGCACACTGTATTCGACATTATTTGGAGCAAACGAACAGATGCCCATATTGCCGACAAGCATTGGAAGATACTGAACTTATTCCAGATCCGAATTTCGACGCTCTGACAGGTAAGAACGTGTTATATTTCAATTATGTTAACTAAGGTTTCCGCCAACGTAGAGAATAACAAATCTTAACAAAGATTTGGGTCCCAGATGATTTCATCAACGCTTAAGATATTAAGCCCGCATTTATGTTTGAAACACTTCGGTTACGTTATCCTGTTGTAGTAGCATGTTCGATTCCCAGCTTGAGCTTACAATTATACTGACTGCTAATGAAAAGGCAACACTTTTTTTACCAGAAAAGGAGCTGAACACCTTTAAATTTTATAACCAATAAGTGATAAATTTTGCAAATCGTCTGACCTGTGAGTTACAGTATTCAACACGAAATATGACTTAGTATAAGCTTGAAGGCAGAGTTAAAAAAAGATCAATAGGTTGTTGCAAACACGAAGAAAACCACTATTGCCAAGCCAACCGATACTGTTTCTGTGTGCCTTTCCTACATTTCTGAAGGATGGTGTTGACAGCTGTTCGTGAATTTCCTTGCAACACTGATTTCCTAACAACAAAACATCCAATCAAGTTCATGTTCTTTACCAAATAATGCTTCCCTCCATTGTGTGCCTGTGTCAAAAGATCTGTGTCGTGGCAACCTAATAGGAAAACCAGATTGATAAGCCTAATGGAAACACAGACTGAGATTTCCAAAAGAAGAACAGTGCCTTTTTCGACATGATATTGCATGATTTTGTTTATCACCTTACCTGTTAAAATGAATGTAGGAAATATAAATGGATGGAAGGACTGTCATGAAAAAGAAAACGCATCATTTGCAAAAGCATTTGGTTCAGCAAACAAAGATAAAATCTTGGACAACTGTTTATTTAACCTTTATGCAAATCAATCATTGTTTAAAGTTACGAGAAATGTCCACATAACCTGTTGAAATTTGACTTTTCCTAGCACTAAGATACAGAAAATTGGAATGCAATAAATTGCCACTAACTTTAAATAATATGGTTAAAGATTCTGCCAAACTCCATCAATCATTAGCTGACTTTTTGGACTGTTGATCACAGCAAACCCAATATAAAAGTGATGCATCAGTTTTACAATGATAATGTTCTTTATTTGATATGATCAGTTTTCCATTTTGGTCGAGATACTATCAATCCACCAATATACATATTATGTTCATCGAGACCCAAAATTTTATCATTTTCTAAAACTAAAATTTTCGTATGTTACAAAGGAATTTGATTTCTTAAGATTTATAATAGGCCTAGATTTACAATTTGGTTTTGGAACCACAAACATACATTGTATATGAAATTAATTAATTGTCTTCCTAGAAACATTCTTTAATTGCACCTTTACTTTAAAGTTCTTGACCCTTTTGATCTGGGAAAATAGCGATTTTTGATGGAATGAATGTTTGCACAGGCAAGGACTTACACTCTATTTTATAATCTTGTATGGTTTGAAAAATCCAATGATCTTCTGTAAAATGTTCTCAAACATCAATGTACTGTTTTAATTTAATACAAACTAGTATACTCTTTATTCTTTCCTGTTTTGGGGCTGCCGTAGCAGTGTAAGGATCTGGTGCCCTTCCTCTCCTGGAATTATCCCGGTTATAAACGGTCTGTATTGTGCAGGTCTTGAAAATAAGGGTGGTATCGACCCGTCTTAAACCTTTATGAGACCCTCTTCGACGAGAGGGTCATTTTGATTGACTTGAAAAAGCTAAATATACACCTGCATCACAGTTGTTTAATTTCCATTGCCTCGTCATCCCCAAATAGTTTAGTGACATGATTATTCAAGACCCGGCGAAACAGTTTGAGCATCAGTAGCCATTTTCTTGGCTTTTGCTTTCTTAAACATGGAGTATTTCAACAAAGACGCTAAACCAATAAACAAAATGAAATTCAATATAATTAATTATCATTACTTTCTATTTTTACCTCAGATTAGGCCTGGAAATATTCATAGCCCGCATCAAAGTCATTATAATCAGGGTGAAATGTTGACTCGTACTCGACAAAAGGATCCATTTGAACCGTTTGAAAAACTAATTTGCATTTTTAAAGTTTCAATCTCGGTTCTTGACAGATTCTCATTGTCAAACGATGTTTTTATTTTTTAGACATTTTATGTCTCTTTTCTAAGGGCTCTTTGTCTTGGCCGGTTTACATTTTTACCAATACAGTTCTTTTTTTGAACGGATACATGAAAAACAATATGGAACCAAAGTGATCTTCAAACCCCAAAACTCGGAGCTTGAAGACATGTTGTCAGAATGACCATTTTTAACGTAAGTTTCCTCGTACTCGCTAAAGCTTATGTTTTTTATCCGAGACAGCATCATTAAGAGAGCTAAACAAGAAAATAGGATGGGGTAGAAGAGGGATAGCAATTTACCGTGACGGTCGTATCCTTAAATAACTAGAATGTGTTCTCGGACACTGATGCCCCCACTTCTAAAACATTTTTTTAAAAAGGTCATAACTCTGGTAGAAATGATTGCAGAAAAATTCCTTTTTGTACGATCATCTACATATCCTACTTGATCAGCTGTGCAAGTTTGGAAGAAGTCCGCCTGATACATGTATAGCTAATGATTGGACGTACGAACTTACGTACGGATGAGTGCAAATCTATATGCCTCCCACTACGTGTTTGGGGGGGGGGGGTTAACATTAGTTACCAATATGTTGACTAAAATCTTCTCAAATACAGTGAATACGTCTTCACACTACAAACGCAAAATGTCGAATGAAATCAGATGGGGTTTACTTCTGGTCAACGACGGTGATGACGTAGTCAGCTCTTTAGAAATAAAGTAATAACTTTAATATCAGAAAATATTACCGTCGACACTTTTTCTCATGACTTGCCCCAAATAAGATACTCCTGTTCCCCCATCCCTCCTTTTGGATTCAATATGACATTTCAGACCAACAACGTTCGTAATGATGCTTTTGTAGCAGACATCTTAAAGATGAAAAGCACAAAAGCATTTCAGTTAGCGATCTCATTTGGGAACATCACGAACTTTAAATGTTTTTATGAAAAACAAATTTTGTTTTTCGTAAATAATGATGCCATGCAAAGAAAACAAATGGTATATAATCTGTAAAGATTTTGTTTTTCTTGTTTCCCATAGCGCTAAAGGAAATGACACAAGTTGCAATACAATTGTCGAAATACGACATTTCGTGATTTTAATTTTTTGTGTTCAACAAATAGATTTCTACAACTTCCAGCTCAGTTAAAGAGGCAGATTGAAGGGTCTCAGATTGCTACTATGACAATTGAAAATCAGGCGGCCACTATGCTAACAAGGGCAAAGGCAAGCTCAAATGATGGCAACAGGGATATCGAAGATCGTCCGGCCAGTGCTAAAGCAAACAAAGATGCAGCCACAAGGGCAAAATTACAAGTTGGCGGTATAAGATTATATATTTCATTTTCTTTGGTTTTGACGAGATCAAATGTTCTATGTTCGCTTATCTCAAATTTTGTTTGAGGCGTTTCGCAAAACAGAATAATTAGGGAAGTTATAGAATTATCATTTTTTGTAAATATACTTATGGACAAAAGTCCGATATGGGTTTCAATAGTATTTTTGAAAGTGTGAAATCTAAAATCCCCATCGCTCTACCCGCATGAATTTGGTATCAATGAAAAGAGGACATATTCACAATTTGAGCCACTACTGCAGGAAGAGCAATTTGTTGTAACTGGCTTGCAAAAAGTTCCAATCTTCCTACCGTACAAGACTTTTGTCCATTAGCATACTTTTACATGAAGAAAAAAACAGATTTAAGGAACTCCAAAAATACGGATTTAAAATTGAAATAGTGTGTCTGAACATGTTGGTTTAACAAACCAGTCGTAATGAAAGTTTGCACAATTGTTCTAAGACCGCCTATAGTGTATGTTATTCTGTCTGCACAATTAATTTAATTATCTATGGTGTCATTTGATTCTGTTTTACATATCATTATACTTAGTATGTTTGGATATAATAAAGAACAATTAATGGTGTTTATTCTAACGGTAGAAAAACTCAGATGAAAGTAAGCATGCTGACATAAAATGAAAATCTGGTTGAAATTTCATTAAATGTTAACATATTACAAACAACAATAACTTTGCTAAATTGTATGTACCACAACAGAAATTGCATTACACGGAAAACCAAAATCAAGATGGATGACTCGTGATAGCATTCGATTAGGACCAACTAATCGGGCTGGATTTAATCAGGGCCATGCAGCAACTGCTAGAGTAGGAAACACGTCCATTTTAACTGCTCGTTTACCAGGAAATCACACATGGAGAAACCAGTACGAGCAAAGGAGGAATCCACTGCTAAACACCATACAAACACCCCGACCCACAGAACATTATAGTTTACAAGCAAATACCGCGGGAGGTAACCTTGCAAATAGGAATCTACCAGTCTTAAACTCTAATATAAATCGTTATGGACTAAACACAAGGTCACAAGCAAACACCCTAGAAAGAAACCAGTCTCAGAATAATATGACTGCTCAAGTAAATAACTCGCAAAGGAATGAGACCAATACAAATGATCAATCATGTTGCACATGTGAGGTAGGATTTCGTCTTTGAATAATTATATAGATTATTACTGTTTAATAAAAACACATACAAATATTCCGTTAGCTGACTAAGCGCCGATTGTTGCAATCGCTGCTTGCACCATTTCGTCCTTACATCTGTATATACGAATTGTAGTGAAAATTCACAATGAATTTGAGGCTCGTTTAATAACAATTGTCGAGAGTTCGTTTATTATATTTTTCAATTAAAAACAAATCACATTCACTATTTGAAAAACACGTACGAGTTGTCATTGCAAATAAGCCCCAACCTACATATCAACCGATGTTGCATTCTACAGCACACAAACATAAACATAAGACGTTAATGACATTATCAAACGAAAACGTAGCTAATTAATGATCTTACTGATATCAGAGCACATGGAGTTAAATAAATTCGAATTTGATAGCAGAAATAAAAAGAAACAGATCGAGCTTCCACGTTCATTTTCATGATTTCCATTTAATATTTCACAATTTGTTTAAATCTCCTTCACCGTCAGAAAAGGTCTGCAAAGCGATCAACTGTGGATGCGTTTATCACCAAGCAATCAGAGTGCTGGGTGGACATTTTTTGAATTACAGATGGATTTTACGAATCAAATGATAAATTAACATTACCGTTTGTTGGTTTAATTTATGAAATAAATCTCAGTAAACTACGGAGCCCCAAAGGTGACATTTAGCATCTTTTTTTTCATTCTCCATACTTATTTTAAGGATATTATTTTGTTATTAAAACGTTATGTTATCGTTCAAAAATAAAAATTAAAAAAAAGTTTGTATCATTAATAACTTGTGTTAATAAATCACAAAATGCTCTATATACTGTAAACTGTCTTACTATAATAATAGATGAACTTTGAAGACCCTCGACCACGACAAATATGAAAATATTGCAGGCTCGGTTTGATTGAGCCTGTTCATGGGTGGTAATGGAAATTTATGCTTTTTACCGCCCACGCCGCCTAGCCCTGGGTTGAGCGCAACTCAATAATTACATCAATAAACAGTACAATTTTGATCCATCCCTGTCTATGTTATTGCCACAGTTTTAATTTACCAACATTGAATTTGTTTCCAGCAGTCATTTGAACCGTCGAAAGCTATATGCCGCGTGTACTAGTTAATATGCCAAAAAGTGAAATATGCATTATCAGGAATTGCCACATTCACAAAACACAGCCTCCCCACGCAGCGAAAAAGAAGAGAGGAAGGGAGAGCATGTTTGTAATAAGTATGATTATTCAAATAAGACGCCACAATACCTTGCAAAAGTGATTTTAAACTGCACCTTTATTATTTTTGAATTAAATCTGGGTATAAAACTTGCAAAAGGCATGTGCCATATGCAAATTTATGTCTGTAGTTAACCACTAAAAGTATGTACAAAATGTAGAATTATGGATGTATAGTAGTTGTAACTGCAAATCAAACCGTGATACATACAGCCGGTACCTATAATCTTCCCTGCCTGTAATGTGTATGTGAACGTGCCAGTGGATGGTATATGTATATCTACCAAAAAATAGTCCGCAAACATAAACATTGTTACGTTAGAAGTGTCACACTATCTTAGGTCCACTGTACGTTTCAATAATAGATTGTCATCTCCGTATATATCTCACATCTATATGCTTTTATGAGTATAGTTATACATTGTAAGATTTTGACATTTATTCTTGGACTTTGTTGATAGGTGGACATGCCGTGTGATCTACGAATAGGCATGGCGTTAAGCGCAATGGCGATTGTTACGGGCATCTTGAGTACGGCGTTACCGTACTGGGACACTTTTAGCGATGATTCTCATTACGTTATTAGGGGCCTTTGGAAAGTGTGTCTGAAATACGATTGCTTTAAATTCGAAAACCGTACGTATAAAATGTTGTCAGTTTTCCTTGATATTTAAAGCTGTATCTTAACTCAATTCATAACTTTTTCTTTAACAGACCGTCTAAATATGTTACAACTGTTAGCGATTCTTTAAGTTTTCAGCCACTAATTTGTCTGTAGCGCACGATTCAAAAATAAGAGGTTAAAGCACAGCCTCTGCAATCAAAGCTTGTGACAGAACACAGTCCGCGGTATAACCCCTGTTATTCGCACAGTCAAGTATTAGCCTCTTACATAACAACCGGCAGTGTTATACCAATCATATGCTTATGATCATAAAACTGCAACATTCGGACGAATTCTATATCTCTGTTTATTAATTGAAATAAGTTCTTAAATACGTTATGAATCCAGCTCAAATGAGGTGATGTTTATGTTTATTTACTGTTTTCAGCGCTTGATGTTTATTTTTTTCAGAATTATATCAAACTTTACCATAGTAAGTAAAAACCACTATAACAATTACAACATTCTGTTTCGTATATTTGCAGCTCCAGTCTGCTTGCAGACAATTCAAGCATTCTCTGTTATTGGTGTGCTTATCCTCACGTTTGGAGCGTTTTTTGGACGGATGTATGCTAGGACGCGGCCAAAGTATTTGATAATTTCTGTATTGACAGCTTTAATTAGTGGTAAGTACATCTGACACCTCTTACAATCTCCGTGCCCAATGGTTCACTCTGAGTAAACCCTTTCATAAATTAATTTAATGAGTTTATAATTGTTAATAATTTAAAACAAATAATTAGAAACTTAATAAAACTAGGGTTTTATATACAAACGTAATGTTTAATATTAAAAAAGACGAAAAAGGGAACTTTGAAAGCTATCGAACGCGACACATATGAAAATATTGCAGGTTCGGTTTGATTGAGCCAGTTCATGGGCAGTAATGGAAATGCATATCACTGCCGACGCCGTTTAGCCAATATTTTCACCAATACACGATAATCAAACATCTGCTCTAATGCATGAAAAGAAAAACCTATAATTATACTGCAAAGAAATGTCCTTGAATTTGATATGATAATTTGCCGTTGATGTTTAGTCCAAATTAACGGATTGGCCGTAAATATGAAATGCACGAGCCTTAAATTCACCATCTGGCCTCCAAGTATATAGTATTGACCTCACTTGTAATTTAGAGACATCATACAGGCGATTTTCTCAACAGGGTAATTTGCCGTTCGAAAAAAAAGCAGCGAAATAAATGAACAATAAAAAAACAATGTTGTCTAATTCCGTTTTGCCAGAAAAACAGGTTTGCAGTATAATAAAGCAATAATTAATTTTTTTTTTCAAATTTGATTGCCGATACCAATATAATACAAAAATACAGGGGAAGTTTAAAATACCAACAAGGTATTTCACAGCCAGTTTTATGGAGATTTAATTTATAAACTAAACAAGATAAAAGACAATCTAAATTTATCCCTGTTATTCGTAAAAACCATCTGAACATTTAAAAAGAAAGATTACCAACATGAAATTCTACAGCGTCTACATGCCTGATGATTAACACATCTGTTCTACAGTAAATCATAACGCTTACCTCTTTGGTTGTATGATGGTGGCAAGGAGTTTTACAGTTTATGAAGGTTTATGGGGAAATCTTGCATAAGAACCTAGAAGCTCGATTTGTTGATTTTAATTTATCCCTGTCATCGTGTTCTTGCTTAATTGACTAAGAGCTCTGGTCCCGGTACGATCATTGAGTACCCACCCTATGGCTTTGCAATGCAATAATTTTCTTAATATGTTTTATATATTTGTGTGATTTTGCACGCAACATTGTTGAGTTGATGGGTGGGTTGGAGTTGTTTTACCAAGACAACTTGTACTTGTGTGTTGATATGAGAACCTTTTAGGGCAAGTCTGAAGTAGGTGCACCCTAGAACCTGGTTTAAACCCCCAGCGTCCAATTGTTTTGCCACTAAGCGGTCCAAGGCGGTAACCCAAGGGTTCTCTGTTTTGTAAATTGTTTGTGGCGTTTTATTTGAATTTTATATACTTTAAAAAACAAGCTCTCTTTTCCTCTCTTTTTTTCACTGCACGGTTTGTAAGGCAATTCCTGATATGCATATTTGACTTTTTTTCGAATAAATGAAGTTTCTGCCATATGCCTAATATGAACTAAGGCACTGCCTCTTATCGAGCTCTAGCTTTAATAATCTCGGATAATGATTTATATTAAAAAATAATTTGTTTCTAACATTTGTTAGCCTACTCATGCACGATAAAATTATGTGATTTTTGGAAAGAATTTAAGTCTATATCAACTTTATTCAGCTGGACAACTGGCAATCTGACTTTTACTAAACATTTGGGTTTTAATGTGTAAACACAAAGGCTTCTTGCTTAAATTTACAACCCAAATGTTTTACATTACCTCAATTAAAGCAATATTGAATATTGATAAATTCTTCATTGATACATGTTATTTCTAAATATTATGTTACATTACGACATGTGCATGAAAATTAATATATTATTGTCTGAAAAATAAATTTTATTTTTTAAAATGTTACCTTGATTACACTTGTATTTGTAACTTGCAATTGCACAAAATTGTCCCATGCTATTCAAAAAATATATATGCATGTATATGAATAAAGTTATAATCTAGACCTAAAAAGTACTGTTTTAATATACATGTACATCACATTAACACCACATTGAGACTTCAATATGTAGTGTGATACATCACCTATTCATTTGAAAATATCTCCAGGAATGACAATGCCATAGGAGTTTTCAGTTATTAACAACAGTAATTTGAAGCTAAAGATGCTGTGTGAAAAATATTGTGACAATATGGTACATATTTGGTGACAATAAGGTACATATTTAAGCCAAGTTACTTGGATGTGCATGATAGAATTACTTATTTAAGTTGAAAAATAGTTCAGCTATTGGGCCAAAATGGATGAAATAATCTCAATAAATTAAACATAAACATGTACAATGTCATGTAGTCTGATTATCCATATGTAACACTCCTTTACAGGTCTTAGTAACTGATTTGAAACAAAATGCTTCTTTATATCTATTTTTATTACATAAATGAATTGCGGTTGCCAATCAAATCATGCATTAAAAATGTTGTTGGTCCATTTTTTTAACATGTATAATAACAATGTAAAGAGATTATTGTTTGCAAAAAAATTGTAAACCCATGAACACATCAATTAGCAATAAAAAATGCCATTATTCATAACCACTTTTGGATCTCTGTGTGGTAAGTATTTTATAAATGTAATATATATACTGGAAAATGTGAATTTCAAATTCTGAAGCTCATTCCAGTTGGTATTTTCTTGATTTTGTATTTTTCATTGCAGAAATTTAGGCAAAACTACTTTAAAATAGGTAAATTTCTCTTTAAAAAGTACCATATATTAAAAAATGTAAACTTCTCCACTGTAACAATTGCTAAAACATAAACATACAAAAGAAAAAAATCATTGTTTTTATTATGAGTGCAACTTCCATTTTTCTGTGTAAAAGTCCAGCTTAAGCAGATCAAAGTACCGGTATATTCAGATTTTTACATGTATTTAAAGAGGCCAAAAACCCACTGACATGGCAAGAAATGTTTTTCTTCCTCTTCACAGCAATCTACTTTTTTTTCAACAATTTAAATGATTATGAAAGCTTTGATTTTTTTTATTTTCTAAAACACAACTTTTTGATGCTGAGCAAATTTAGTGACACCATGAATATTTAACAAAATTTGCAAAAATAAAACAAAACAAAACAGACACCTTGTAAATAGTGTATTTGATTATACATGTACCTCACATACATATTTTGATTATGAAATCATGCTGAAATGTGCACATGACAGAAAATATGGTAATAACTTTTAATTCCCAAAATAAGCACTAACTTGATATTTGATGCTATTCTTGGTACACATGTATTCTGCTTTCTGGTCAAACTTTTTGGTCCCAACTGATGACAATATATTGGAGATTAATTCTTTCCTCCATGTAAACACCTTTATGGCATGGAAAAACTGTGTAGATTTAGATCAGCCAGCACATCCATGATGTCTGATCAGGATCTGCAATGTTCACTTGTTTAAATCATTAGGTTATTTCTGACCAAAAAGTGAACAGTGTCGATCCTGATCAGATGTGCCAGCTAATCTGGATCTACACTGGTCTCACATGGGTAAAAAGGCATGTCTGTAGAGTAAAAGGGTAAATTTCTCTTTTATTTAAAATCTCATATTACTGTGTATTAAAATTTAAAAGGTAATACTCAGTAGTTACTTTGAGAAAATTATTGTCTATAAAATTTATAAAACCTGAAATTTCATACATTTAGGACAATCTGTCATGTATTTGGCCAAAATATAAAAAAAAATAAATTGTTTCTGGAGGTACCATGTCAAATAGGCCACAAGTCAATTCAGGCAGTACTTGTAAGTCTATTGTATATGGCAATCACTGTAAAGAGTTAGTTTTGTTTTTAGATTTACACAAGCTTTTAAAAAATAGTATCATTGTTTAATTGATATCTAAAATTGTGCTTGTCATCCTGAAACCCAAGAACAAATAAAAACATCATCTGATTGTGATTTTTGCTTTAAAAATTGGACTGTCATCAAAAAGTAAATTAATTTATGTTACAGTCATAATCTCTTCCCTACTCCTACCCAAGGTGTTGATTCAATCAGTTTTGTCAGGGTGTCACACTGTTATATAAGATCACAATTTACAACACTTGCAGTAAAAGTCAGAGGTGCTAATGCAATCAAAGGTGTCATATTTAATAAATAAATAAATTTATTTCTAAACCAATTTCCATGTTGGACAATGCAAAATACACAGCTTATGTTGCAACCATCAATATTTGATTCTGTTCTAGTGTAGACCGAGTGACTTTTGTAGACTAAGGTCATTGATCAAAAGAGCATATTGACATATAAATGATGTCTTTTCTTTTGTTGCAACATTTTTTTAATTGTTTTCCCACCAGTTTAGTCATGATAGTCTTGCACAAAAATCCGGAAAAAGTACATGTTGCTTTGTACAAAATGTCCAATCTATGAAGCAACTTGTTCATGAAAAATATTTTATAAAACATCATAAACTGACATAGAACATTTTAAGACAATGATACTTAAAACTTTATAAATAAAATAAAAATGTGGCCTATTTTTGAGGCCTACTTGAGCTTTTTCAAAATTAAGTGTTGCTCATTTGACTTGTTTGTGGCCTATTGACTGTAATCCATATACCAATTCCATGGTATTTGATCATAAATTTGGTGTGAATAGACTGATAACGATCCCAATCTATCAACCAAAACAATAAACATTATGTTTATGCAGTGTAGACCCAGTGTAGACCCTCATTTTTTTTAGGGGGAGGGGCGGCGGCCAGTTTCTTTTTTTTTTAGAAAACAGAGTCAGTCTTCAAAGCCCCTGTGGTGTAGATTTGCTCTTGTGCCATGTGTTTTATAAGAATAAATAAAAGAAATCTCATACCTCGTGTTCAGCTGTTCAGTACTCTCACAAACAATATCTTCGACTGCCATGAGCTCACATGTCTGAATGACGAACATGACCAGTGACAAAAAACTCTTATAAATACAAAACTGAATTGTGGCGCTGGTCTACGCTAAGCTCAGTGTGTCTCACAATGTGACTGTGAGTGACTGAACATTGCGAGGTCCATTTCACAATGCAACTTCACATAAAAGTTGGTTCTCACCAGCCTTACATCTTGTTTTCAAGAAAAAACTCCATGCATCTGATTGTTCCGTCACTGGGCCTTATGCTCCTTTGAATTTAAAGGCCTAATAATCCACTGACAAGCTACCATTCAGTAGTTTTCAACTTGATTTCCTCAGTCTAATTTCTAAAAATGGCCGATTGCTAGTATTGCTGCTATTGGTTACAACGAACGACAACCTACTCTCTAAACTGACGATTTAATTTTTTTTGCTTTCCAAAATGCTAGTCCGATAACAATGCTACCGAATAATAAGTTTTAATTTTTAAAGATATTTTGCAATTAGCGATTTATAAAAATAAAGCCAATAACAAAATTTGTCAAAACAATACTTTGCCGTAAGTTTTTACCGGTCAGGTTTTTTCCCGTGTTTACATGCCCTTATGCTATTCACAACCAGTAACCAGCGCAAACGGAAGGACATCGTTTTTTTAGCCTTAGTGAATGGGCATTCCTGCGACCTTAAGACGAGCTTAACGCTCGGGTCGCTTCGCGACCCGAGCTAGAGCTCGATATTATATAATATTATATTAATTTTACATCTATTAATATGTTACTTTCAGGTGTTTTGTTCGCACTGACTGTGATCATTTTTAGTGCTTGCGGCCATCTTGCTGACTTTTCTTTAGGTTCCGCTTTTTACCTAGGGATTGTGACTACAGTGCTTACATTACCAGCCGCTTGGTACATTTTTCGATCAAGGAGAGACGCTAGATACAACCCTTTGAGCTGAAAAACGGCAAAGACAACATTTCACATTCAATGCTTTTTCAAGAAAAATTGTAAAAATATGATGTGAATGTTTTATATTTTAAGATGTAATTAATATCGAAAAATGGCACATGTCATCCTTGATTTGCACCTCTAAATTTAAAAATTAAAACAACTTAAAAATTGGTCTTAATTATAATTGTTAAGAATATTGATAACTCTTTCTCTTGGTGTTAACATACTTTATAGATTTTGAATTAAGAAGAGCTTACATAAGCGTCGACTGTAGTAAATGCACACCAGTTATCAAAAATTGAGGTGATTTATTATCTTATGGAATAATACCAGGTTTCAAACACAAACGTTTCCTTTTTTTGTTGTTTTTAACTGTTTTATAACGTGCATACAAATAAATATGTTTCCTGATTTTTCCTCGTCAGGTTTAATTTTTGCTACAAGATTTTTTTCTAATTTAAATCTTCTTCAACTCAAACTTGTCCTTATTTATGTCATTTTCCACTTAGCGTATCATAGCAGAAGGAAATACAAAAATAGCTAACCTATGCGCGTCGCATAGGTAAGGAAACACCATTGATATATCTTTTTTATAAAATATTGGTTTGAAATATTTCGGGTGTTAATCAATATTTGATATTCAACTGATTAATAACCCTTTTCGCAAATCTGTTCCATTCATCAATCTTGCACACTTCCCTTTAAATACCTACAATACTATTTGCAATCAAACACTTAAAATAAGCAAAGCATTTCAAAATTCAAATGCCCGCACGTGTAAAGTGTAACTGACAACAATATCTAAGGTCCATGAAAAGAACTTTTAATTATGCACAGATAAATCAACATTCTGTAGAGTGTCATCCTTTTTCGCGACCAGGAAATTGAAGGTCAAACACACGATTACAAATATCTCATATTCATATTCATTTGTTACACGAAAGGACCTAAGATATTGTTGTCAGTAACTCATTACTCACAAAGGCATTAAAAACATATGTATCGTGGTTTTGTTTATGTTTGATTACAAATAGAATTTTAGGGATTTGTTTCAGTATAACTTTTTGTTTACTTTCTTACACGTCTTAAAGTGTGTGAAATAAACATAGGGTAAAACATTGATTTGTGCAAACTTGTTTTGAACTGCATTTTGCTTTTAGAGTGATTTTGATAATTTTCTTTTTCACTGACAGTAAAATGACATCTCCCGTACCACCTTAAGGTGGAACGCGACACTTTGCGAATTTTCGAATTTCTCTATTAAATTTGGTATGGTATTTATTGACGATGATTCCAGCATGAATCCGCAAACCGTTTTTCGATTTATCAAATAGTTGTTTAGATACATGCCTTCAAAGTTAGCTATCAACGCCAGTTTTCTGCAGTGACGTCAACGACGCTCGTCGGACACTTTTTGGGGGTTGGCTGAAAATTGGGGTTTCAAACTTCATTAAATATTTCTCTGATGAATTGGCGCTGAAAATACCTTTCCGGTGATATAAGATTTAACATAATATGACCAGTTTTGACAACGTTGTGTACCGTTAAACGCCGTTTTTGCGTTAAAAATGACGTCGAGTTTTGCCTTTTTTCTGTCGACTTTTTCAAAATTATTGTGAAAAATTCCCGAATTTATTTTTGTTTTGTTTTTTGCTTAAAAAGTTTGAAAAAAGCAATTACAATCGAATTAGCGAATAAAATTTGGGGATCACCGACTTCGTTTTCAACACCCCTCCCCCTTTTAAAAAACGTGTAAAGAAAAGTGACGTTTCTGTAAATTTATGACTCTTTGTTCAAATTCTACAATATTACAGCAGCTACAATGACTTATGGTAATTTAAGAAGAACGAAAAAAAAGAAACAACATGTTTGTACACAATATGCGCTGCTTTAAGGGCTGGTAAATGCGCACGATAATTTCACAATTTTTGGAATTTTACATTGTTAAGAAACGTTTCCTCTGGTGTTATTTTGTCAGCGTGCCTTACATACGTATGTTGCACGATAATTTAAAAGTTATATTATTCAACTCGGCTTTTTGGTTAAATCCTCGTCATAAGGCTAACTGCTATGAGAAACCTCTGGAGATACTGTCGTATATTTCACCCGGGTCTAATTTTCGCGTAATTCGCACTAGAAAACGTGCGTAAAATGAAAGTGCAGTGGAATTTAACCATATGTGAGCTTATCGTGAATGCTTTTGAATGTAATATATATGTAACTGAGCAATTTCGTGGCACCGCAATGGCTTATGCGCGAAAACTGGTCCCCGCGAAATAAAATGCTACTACAGAAATAAAATAAAAATAGCAACACTTGTCTTTATACACGAAATAATAAGTTGTATTTGCTTCAGTTAGCTCGATGAACACTACAACTGACTCGTTATGAAAATTTTGATGCCGCAATAAATCAAATTTATTGACACACTAGGTATTTTCGGGGTGGATGAAAAACAGTCTATAACCAATATGTGTAAAATTTTTACAACTTATTCATATAACGCGAAATCTCAATTAATTTATAATGAGGTAAATAATGCAATGTTCAATTATTGCATCACAGTAGTTTCTGTTATAATACAGAAACAAAAATCATAGGACATCACAGACTGCGGTCTATATTTAAAATTGTTTGTAGTATTGTTAATTTAAATGTTTAAATTTCACTTAACGCCTTTTTCCATACAAACGCCTATATGGAATGGACGAACAGTGTAGGTCCCGAAGGATCTACACTGTTCGCTTTTGATTTATGAGGTTATTTCTGACCAAAAAGCTAACAGTGCAGATCCTGATCAGACAAAATATTAAAAGAGGAATCGATTAGATCGGATGTGCAAGCTGATCTGGATCTACGCTGTTTGCTAATGCGATAAATGCGTAAATATATATATTATAGGAAAGGGTTAAACGAATTTCGGAATATTTCTAAATCAATTTTTACAGTAATTTTCTTCGTCTGATGCTGCTTCATTTCGTGGTACCTTTCTATGTTGATTGTCGAGACAGTAAAAATCGTATATTGCGCATAACCACAGACACGGCACATAAGAACGGAATCAACGGTCTTAAACTTTTTAGCAATCTATGGCGGAGAAAGTAGATATAAACAAGAAGAAAATGAGGGAACGTATTCTATACCTCTGCACCGCGGCCTTCGCCGTTGTTGTGTCGTTTCTCACTCTGTGCGATTCTCACTGTCACCAAAAAAGGTTCACGCAACATACCACTTACCAACTTGGCTATTGTTTTGCTAAATTTTCTTTGACGCTTTTATGAGAAAACTGTGAGCTCTTCGATAATCATAAAAGAATTTAGAATTCGCACAATATGAAGTACAATGTATATGGGTAAATGAAATACAGTTACGACCGCGCTAATGGAGCATCCCATCTTGGAACTGTAAAACTACCTAAGATGAAGGTAAAATCAATTACAGTCATTTGAAATTGCAGCTTACAAGCAAAAAAAAGATGTATATTTGCAGAAAATAATGGGAACAAATCAAACATTCGCACTGCTGTTGGATTATTTGTCATCCCTTTAACTTTATACAAGACAAAATAAGGCCGTTAGCTAACTAGAATTGATAAATGTTCCTTTTATAGATCTGCTGGGGCTACGAAATATATTTTTTATATTATTTTAGGCGTCACCGCGCACAAATTTAGGCGCTACAGTATTTCTATTACGTGCATAGACTAACGATTTAAACAGTTTTAATCAAATATCTGTAACTACACAAAAATCTTATGCGTTTCTTGACTAATTAAGAACACTATTAAATAAATTTAGCACGCCTTTGCGAAAATGCTTTGACAATATAACAAGAAAACAGCACAATTTATGAAATTGTAAGTATAACATCGAAATACTTGATAATTATAAGTGTAACATCCAAATAGAAATAATTGACGTAAGTATTATATACGCATTTTGGAATGTTCGTTTTTCCCCTAGTTACGTTTTTAAGATATTTTTGACACATTAAATTACTTACAAAATCAGCTGGGTCAAAAATTTGCATATTAAAATAGAGAAAATTAGAAATCCCCACGAATATTATCCGTTGTACAGTAATTTTTTAAGCATTATCGGTTGCAACAAACCTTGAAATTTAAAAATATAAATAGAAGGTTCCTTCGAGGCATAAATACTTACTGTTAATTAAATTGAACTTCTTTTAGAATGGTATCGAACTATATTTTCCGCGATAAATGTTAAGTTATAAATTATTGTCATAAACACATCATCGTTTTGGGATGACTTTCAACTGTTTAGGAAGTTACTATGTTAATCTTAACTTGCGTCCAGCCTGCATGACAATTGAATTAAATGCATTTCGATCTCGGACTTTTGAAAGGCTCAATCAAACCGATCCAGTAATATTATATGTTCATTTATGTTAATATGTTCAATTTCTGTCCATGAAGTCTCCATAAATGTTCAATATCTGCCTTGTTTGTAGAAATCAGCGACACATAAATAAACGTTGTTTTTGTTGTTGTTGTTGTTTTGTTTTGTTTTCGTAAACTCAATCAGTCGTTGATCACGATGCTTATGTAAGCTTAAAGTTCTCCTAAAAGTAATAAGTAGTAAGTATTTTGCCTTTTTAGGACCGTTTTTATACTGAGTGATTTCATTAATACACCTTCGGCTTATAAAATTTTGCTAGACACACATGATTTCATTTCTCACATTTTTTGTCAAAATTATTTTCTTGTCAGTTCCAAGACCGTTTTCTTCCTCATTTGGGACAAACATATTTTTTTGTAAAATATGCCGCTGATCAGGAAATGGTTTTAATCTAAAAATACCAAACTGAAGAATCTATGCTCACAGTCATAAACACATCATCGTTTTGGTGGATCAAAGCTTATCCGTTATATTGGTTAGACACTGAGTTGCGCTTAATCCGTAGCTAGGTCGCCTAGAATGTCAACCAAACTGTGCCTGAAATGCTCTTGTATTTTAATCGTGTTTGATTGCTTATCATCTATTTAATAATGGTATACTCAAAAGATTTACAAAAGACTAGCAAAACAAACGAGTGTATGATCTCGTTGTAGTTTCAATATCATTTCCTTGAACGGAAATTGTTGACAGAGCAGATATAACTGCAATAAAAACGAATAAGCTTTGTCTGATTGATTGTTATAAATTATAAATAATCACAGACACCATCTTTAAGCACATAATTGTCCTTTCTCAAAGTTTCTGTGTTTTGTATGGTTACAAATATTAATTATTGATATACCCAAAATTGAATAAAATACATATAACAATAAAAAAAACTCAACAATGTCTTGTGAATAAGACGGTGAGTACATAATGTTTCATATGATTACAATTAACCCAATATACTTAGCTTAAAACAACAATAAAATCACTGTAAATTGTAAGTTCAATGCAAATCCACGAGAGTCTTGAAACTTTAAATTCAAATGCTGCTCAGCATTTGTCAAAAGGTCACTAGTGATATAATATTGCAATTGTTTATCGAATATGCCGTTTAATCAACACATGTCACAAATTTGAACATAACTTAGAACTGTGATTCCAATAGTTTTCTTTTTGATAAGTACATACATGTATTAACTAAACACAAAACTCAAATGCAAAGTAAAATTTCGAAACCGGTTCACTCACAAAGACATAATAATTGAAGAACATATTTGTTACTAACAGCTACTCGATTAACCTTTCTTCACCTGTTCTCATTCATAACAGTTGACTTGACTGTGCAAAGTTTCAAGTTTTTATCACAAATTGCTGTATTTTTCCAAGAGCCACTTTGCTATACTTTGATAACCTTGTTTACAAACATATAAAACATGTAGTAAGTCACCGATAAATTGTCAGTCACATTGCAGACAGGTTAATCAATATGATATTGTTACAGCAAAATGCTTTACAATTGAAAGTGCCTCTAGCTGGGAGCGAACCCGCACCCTCACGGCGACAGCGACTAGCCCTGCAATTCCTGCGACGCAACCAATTCAGCTAACCGGGACAACCCCAAAAAATATTGCCTTGTTATGTTTTTACCATGAATATATTAGCCCATATTTGTAATAAGATCATTCTTCGTTTTATACCCAGATCAAACGATAACAGCAACAATTTCACGTGACAGTACTTATCCATAGTCGAATTATATCCAAGAAGTAGGCTACTAGGCTATCCATCTGTAGCACTTCATACTGTTATATCGTTTGCTGACAAGATATGTGCCTTTTCAAAGCAAAACAATTTTCACTTAAGATTTTCAAAAAAACGTTTGAACAACAAATTGAATGTAAATTTCACGCACTCGCGAATAAAAGGTAAATGACACGAGAATCCTCAGCAACGCAGGTTTGACTATATATTTTCAGCATTGAATGATCAAACAATAAAAAAAATAATCAATCATCGTCTTCGTTGTCAAAATCAACATCATTTCCTACACCTACACCAACAACACCATGTTCATCATCATTATCAGAACCCACGCATGCAACGTTATATTTTATCAATACGTATTATTAGCCTCGGCAGAGCCTCGCCCTGTATATTTTTCTCCAACTTGCCTAATATTCAAGCTTGTTAAGACAGTAACCTAATACTATATATATATATATCTTCCAAAGCCGTTTTACTTGTAATATAATGCTCAATGGGTATCGTTCTTAATTAACAGCCAAACATTCCGAATAACAGCTAGATTAAGTTTAAAGTGTGTTTGGAACTATATTTTAGATAGCTACTTTTAGACAATTACAATTATCAATGAATTTGGTGTTCAATTCAAACACAGAACAGCATAATCGAAAATCTCATTGCTAAAATTCAAACAGGCATAGAGGAGGATGGTGAAAATAAATACCAAGAAGAAGTGGAAAAGCTCAACAAGGAAATAGAAAAACTCACGACTAGTGTTATCGAATTTACAGCAACAAACACAAAAGAAAAACAATGAACTTGAATCATCGAGATTCAAAAGGAATACAATGATAAAAATAGAACTATCACGGAAAAGGAGAACTACCTTTATAACCTCGAGAGACTGAAAAATATTCTTGCTGATAAGATTAAAACATTAAAAACAAAAAAGAAAATACAAGGTATGTAGACTTCATAAACATTCTATGGTATTCAAACTAAAACGTGTTAATAAAAGAACTTTTCTTCTTCTATAACACTTTTAGAAAAATGCATCATTGACCAAAATATTTTTAATTTAAGGTCAAGCTTCAATGCAGGCAAGTCGAAAAAGATATGAAGGCCATAGCAGAAACGCTTTCCGATGCATTGATTAAATCGAAGAAAATTTCAGACCTTCATGTAATTACGTAAATGAAGGCTTCAGAAATTCAAGACGACATTCTATTGCTTCTTTTATGTATTACCACCAGTTGCTTGAAAAATATCAACTGCACTAAAGGGAGTTTCCGGTACAATGAACAGCTTTGCAAAGCCTTCATTTACCTAATACATCTATTATCATATGACCAGTTTTCAAAATGGAGACACAAAAATTAACAATAACGAAAACACAATAAAATGTATTGTATCGATTACTTCAAAAGAAATAGTGTGCCTATTACAATGTTATATCCCACATTTGCCTACCACTCATTACCGGGTAATTGGTTTTTATATTAAATTTCGTATTATCCCGCACAGATGGTTTCGTTGCGTTTTACACTCGGTTTAATGTGATACTTGTGCGTTTTTACAGTTGACATGTAAACACTGGTTCAATGCTCTAACTGCCAAACCTGTTTCGCTACTGATAATACCCCAGGATCTCCCCTAATATATTTTAGTATGGCGTATGTATTCAAAAAGATCGTATTATATAGTTATACTTGCTTTTTTTTCTCTATCATTTAGCTGTGTGCATGTGTTATCTAAATTGAACATTGATCTCTTTTATCCAGTTTTTTCTTGTATATTTTTGCCGATGAATATAACCATAATCTACGATTTTAAGACTGAATTAAAGCCCAAATAAACTTGCCAAACAGCATATTTTTTATTAACCTAAACATTTTAGATTTCACCTGTATGCATAATAACACAAAAATAAACCTTACAATAAGAAAATGGTATTATCTTATTGATTTACAGCATGTTTTGGGCGTTTTTTCGGATCGTTTATTTTGTTTTCAAAACAAACAGCGAATCTTTCCGAGCTGATTTTCGGCAACTCTCGGCAGGCGAAGGTCGCTCATTATACAGAATTACGTCACCGCGTTCTTACGACCCACTTACGGAAAAAACCGATAACTTTTCGCCGAGTGATTGTAAACATTGGTTAGTAATTTTGTGGGCTACACAAATACTGTTCGGACCTGGTCTCAATGATTGGGGATTATTTAAGGACATAAATATTTGGTCATTTATACTTTAATAGCAAAATATGTTTCTCCAAGAGACTACAAAAGGAAAATTTGACATTCATGTTTGCATTGTTTATAACTATTGTTCTAGTAAAGTTTATCGAACTAAATTCAAAGACATTGTTACCCTTGATGTAGACAACCTTCCTGTGACTGTAGTTTAATACTATGGTGGATAATTTGGAAGTTTGGACTCCCGGCAATAAGGCTACACTCAGTGAGAGAAATTGTTTCATATTTCTAATTTTTTATAATTCCTGATTGACTTGTAACATTTATATGCCCTATAATTGATATCTGAAGTAATATGAAGATTTATAATTATTAAATAACATGAATTTTATGAAAATAGGTCACCACACTCCCCCCTACTTTTACAGAATATTGTGACAAATGATACCACCTTAACAATCTTCAGTCACTGGTGTCAAAACTATTTTTGCATCCAGTGTGACTATAGCTCGTGGTCGGGACCGTGCTGGATCGAGTCACGGTCTGAACAAGTACTATTTGAAACAGTCTATTGAAAAATGGAAATAATTAAGCCACTCATGTATCGCAATATATTCTCCAGTTCGAATTGTTAGTAATACATATCTAATCTGTACAAATGTGTTACAAATATGAGTTTGGTATACTTATTATGCAATTGTGAACAATTATATGTATCAAGAAAAACATTCAATTTGTGATTTTGTTTTTTATTTGTGCATTAATTTGCAGGTATGTTATTTAGTAAGTTTAATGCTGGTCAATGAATCCAGAATTAGTTCGATTCGAGTTTTCTCGCTTTGCACCACAACGTAGAAATCGGTGCGCATAAATAGCAAAGTTATTCCGCGCTGCGTGTTTCCTGTAATAGAAAACCCGGGATTTTTTGTCTGTGGCGTAAAAGCGAATTACATTAAAGTTGTAAAAACGAAGTAGCTGCATTGTCATCCTGGCTAACCTATTACGCTTCGCAAACGGCACTACACCGAGATCACGACATAAAACAACGCTAGATGGCATACATGTAAACGATGACGAAGGAGATTTTGTGGAAGAAGATAAGAAACATGACTTGATAGCCGTTAAGGAGTATAATGGTTCGGGTATTATTTTAAAGTCTAGTTAAAACGCTGAATTTTTAGCCCACTGCAATATATCCTTCGTTAACACCCTATGTGCCAGTTAAGAGCGTTGCATTTTCCGTGATAGCCGCGTTGTACCATTCGTGATGCGTACCTGGTTAGCCAGGGTGATTATCCATAAAATATGAAGTTTTATTTCTTTACAATTAAACACACTAACAAAAACTATATACAAAAAGAAAATGTTAAAGCCGCAAAACACAACAAATTATTAAAATTGCAGTCTCAGTTTGATTGAGCCTGTACACGGGCAGTGATGAAGTATATACTACTGTCCACGCCGCCTAGCTCCGGTTGATAGAAATTCTGAAATTACACTGATATATGAAGTGTGATCGAAGGCTTTTAAAATGCGAAATTGATACAAACACTGATTGATTGCTTTAAGTGCGTGAACAAGGTCTTCATCCTTACTTAAAGATGTTTTTCATATCCAGACAAACACGATTAATTATTGATTCAATTTTTACATTTAAACTCCTACATATTCTTTGTTCTTAGCAAACTATTGAGGAGGTTTTTTGATATGAAGGCATTTCAAATGTCTGTTTAAACCCATAGCAAACGACGGCACGTTTATTCGCAAGAACCTGTGGTTAAAAGTGCGTGTTCGTCACAAGACAAAAAAGAACGCCGAGTACAGTCCAATAGTTAGAGCGCGCCCATTGTTGTAGCCACGCCCCTTACCAAATTTTTTCCAACGCTGAACGAAACTGCGTAGTGCAACATGAGTGTTAATAGTCAGGGGCGTAGCCAACTTTAGAAGTTGTAGGCACATAGTGGCGGTTTCCTTTTTGATAAGGGGGTATGGGGTGCACCCCCCCCCCCCCCAAGAAGCAGTTTACAAGTGGAGATTTAATGTAGCAAAATGCAATGCAAATAAAGCCTGACAAAACAGATTATTGGAAAGTATGTCTGCAATCCTATCTAGAAAAAATCTTTCCGAAAAGGCATGCAAATCAAAGCCAGAGATCTATTTGATTCGACTAAAACGGCTTGAACCTGCTACCACCCCGTTCTATTTCATTGTATTTTTGGGACTTTTGAAAACGTCATTTTTCTGCCCAACTTGTAGGCCCGGGCCTACATGGCCTAATAGTAGCTACGCCACTGATAGTGTGATATATGTTTATCCTTTTTAAGTTGATTATGTACTATTATTAAATGTATCTATCCGTTTCTCTGCTACAGTATTTGGTTTGTGAAGAGACTGTTTTTTGCGTGTGTTTTTTTTCTGTAATGCATATTTCAGTGTTACTGCGGCCCGCGCTACCTTTAAAAGTAAGGCGTAGATTTCTAGTTCTTTTAAGATACAAGCTTAGGGAGTCACCGGGTCAAGTACCGTTGGCCGATGGAATATTAATATGCGTCATTGCAAAATACGACTGTCTGGCTAAGGAAGAGAAGTTAAAATGTATGTGGTAGTAAATTAAAATAAAATGTATTCAATATACACTCAACCAACGTTCTAATTGGTCATAAATTCTATATGTTTACAATGTATGCTAGTTTCGTTTCTTCCCTACGTCAAGAGAGGTTGTGGAAAGAACTGTTTTGTCTTGAAATCAATTATCTAATGTCTTTTTAATCTTTATTGATTGTTTTCTAAAATGAATGATTATCCAATACCATTTACTTACACCGCATGGTCAAAATTAGAACAGTCTTTAATTGAAAGGGAGGTAATTTTAAAATTGGATACTTTGAAAGGGGTTTCTTTAAAAAAATGTGCTATTGATTACTCATATTTTCTGTTTCTCCTAATAATGAGCGGTCCTATTTAAACAAATCAAGGAATTAAGAGCAAATTTCTGTTTGCTTGACCTTTTAATGCAAGAAATGCTTTTTTAGCAAAATGAAGGATAACTCTTGCAAAACTGTTCCAAAGTCAATTATTACGAAATTAAAGCTGAAATTGAAGATTGTTGTTGGCATATGATACTAAATAAAGAGTGAATTCAAAGTCTTTCTAATAAAAATTGCTGACAAAAAGTGACCAGTTAGAACTTTTGTTGAGTGTATAATACGTTTTTTTTATTAACATGGTGTTCAGGTTTGGTTAGACTAGAAATCGTAAAATCAAAGAACGGTTTAGAAGGACAATATAATGAATGATTGTGAGGTGTACTTTCGTCGAGTTCATTTTAGAAAAGTGATTGTGTTCAATAATTATACTTTAAAAAAGTGTAAAGAGAACACATGTTTTGCGTCATCGCACGAATATTCTATATTATTTGAAAAATCTAGTAAGTTTAATAATTATGATTGTAAAATGAATATATATGTATCCAATGAATAACTGAAATGTAAACTATCAAATTAGGTTTTGAAAATAAAATTGTAAATAAATTTATGCATCTTCTATTTCGTAATATCTACCAATGTTTATCAAGCATAAAGTGATAGTGGATGAGGTGGCGTCAGTGAAATGGTTGTGGTGTTGGCAGAGGACGATGCGGCGGCGGAGGAAGAGAAGGAGGTGGTGAAGATTTTTGGAGAAACGCATTATCTGGAATCAGTTAAAATGCACTAACTTAAGACTAGGTCTGTAAAATCTCAGTAACGAATAATGATCGACTTATAAACTTGGCCATTTTCTGGATTTACTCTAAAGAATCTATACACTGAAATATAAATCAAAGAAAAAGTGAAATATGGATAAGACTTTTATGGACTTTGAAAGAATATGTCTTAAAACCGCTATGACTTCATGACTCGATAATGGCTGGAATTAAAATCGGAAATGTGGTATGGAAATGGAAGATTTAAATAGACTCTTTTACCTGAAAGGAATATTTCACATTTCATGAATAGAAATGTGTCATGAGATAGGAAAACATATTTCTTTCAGATTTTTCTGCATAAGGACGTCTTTATTTGTCAGGGGAGTAAAAAGTCCAAAAGAACATTTTATAACTAAAAAGTGTGTTCGTTATGTTTGGGCTGTGGGGAGGCTGTGTTTTGTGAGTGTGGCGATTCCTGATATGCATATTTCACTTTTTACTTTGATTATTGTGTTTAAAGTCAGTCATATCTGAAATCATTATAATAATTTTAGAGCAAAGTAGCTCAGTGAAAAATTGATTATATTGTTTAAAACAATAAACATTGCTCGGACATAAGTTGATATCATTTTGAGAGAAAAAATAACTATATCAGCTGGGACAAATAGTCTGTTTAAGAGCCTTCTTATGTTCTTGCTGATTTGACTCCTGGTACTCTTGTCTGGGTATGATCATTGAGTATTCGCCGCTTTGGCTTTTCAAGACTTCCTATGTATTATATGTTTGTTTGCCTCCAGTATTCACAGCCAGTTTTTATGGGGATTTAATTAATTTATAAACTTTAGAAAATAATAGGCAATGTTAATTTCTCCCGGTTATTCGTAAAACATCTGTAAATTTAAAGAAGAAAGCTTACCATCATTACTTTGTATATTCTACAGCGCTCTGCATGCCTGGTGATTAACCCATCTACAGTTGGTCATAATGCTTACCTCTTTGGTTACAAGACGGTGGCAGTAGTTTATTATATTTTTGTGTTCTTTTGCATGCAACATTGTTGGGCTGATGGTGGGTTGGAGTTATTTCACCAAAGAAACTTGTGAAATGAGAACTTGTTGTGGCAAGTGTGAGGTTGGTGCACCCTAAAACCTAGTTAAAACCCTCATTGGCATTTTATTTTGCCACTGACTGTTAAGCGGTAACCCCAATGGGTTTTTTTTAATTCGTAAATTGTTTGTGGCGTCTTATTTGAATTTTACATACTCATAACAAACTTGCTCTCTTTTCCTCTTTTCTTTTTCGCTGCGTGGAGAGGTTGTGTTTTGTTTGTGAGTGTGGCGATTCCTTATATGCATATATCACTTTTTCAAAGGAGTCCCAGTACTATTGACATTTAATACCTGGTTTTCAAATTTGCTGATAAAAAACTTATCATATGATTAAGTAAGTACTGTTATCAGTATCTAATTGATTTTGAAGATCACACGTGTTTAAGTAGGTTCGTACCATTTTGCTGTTGTCGAAATATACATTTTGCATATTACAAAGCAGCTATAACGGAGATTTTTAATGCGAGATATAAAAGGAACATGATGACAGTATGTAGTCTGCGTTCGTATCATTTCCAGTTCCGTGTGTAAACCGCATCGTGCTCGACTTCGGTTTACACAGCCACACAATTCAAAGATGCCAACCTAAAGACTGCATTATATAAAAATATTTCATTTATATCTCGTGTTAAATAATTTTCGTTATAGCTGCAACGTCATTGTGCATAATATTAAACAAAATTAACGAGATGTTTTGAAACAACCCCTTTAAAGGCTATTCGTTGAAAAGTTGTATAAGGAAGTTTATTAAAATGTTTGGAAGTTAGAAGAAAATGGAAGGTATTGATTGCTTTATTTTCTTTTTCAGATTTTTACATTCAAATAAATCCATTCTTGGCGAAAACAACGAAACAACGAAAAAACAAACTTTGTAAAGGAATAGTAATTTTCACTACAGTACCTGTACTTCTTAAATATATTTAATTGAGCATGTACAAACTTGAATACAAAAACACTACAAAATTATTTTGGCAAAAGACTGAATAAAAGTAGCTTGCAAAAGTATTCGTCAAGTTTTAAAATTTTGATATAAAAGGCTGTAAAATTTATTTTAGTTATATTTCGAACCCGAGAATGTTATTTATCCATGTTTCGATATATGTCATCCCCTTCGAAAACTTACTGACCCTTAAGGCATAGAATTTCAAGTTGAAGCATAAAGAATAAGACTATTATTTTCCTTTAGTAAAAATAGATCCTCCTAAAATAAACAGCAGATTATATATTACAATTGCCTTGTTGTTAACGACGCCTCTTATATCCGTTACCATTACACTAGAGTCAAGTTCAGTATTATCAAAGCTCTTGAATGCCGACAATAGACAATAGCTGTCAAAAATGACCGATGCTGTTTTATCTGAAATAATAAACCAAAACGCATTGCTTAAAATTAATATAAAAACATAATGTACAACCAGAGGTGTATCGTCGTGGAATATAATGTTGTCTTTATTATCCCTTTTAGAAATTATGAAAGAATAACACAGATTTTCTTAAAATGCCGTCTTAACAAAAATCCCGTCCCCAGAATAAAAACTGGAGTAAAATATGAGGAAAATCTTGTTAACATAATAGAAGTCTCAATTTTCATTCGATTGCAAACAATCATGCTTAGAATAAATGTTTTGATAGTGTATCGGTCTCTTTCGAAACTTGGTTATCTTGGGGTCAAAACCCAGGTAAGTATTTCAAATCAAACACTCATCATGGTAACACTTGTTAGAAGCGACTTTTTTTATCTTATTACATTAAATATTTGCAGACTATGAGTGTTCATTATATCACAGACCATTTTAAAATTGGGTTAAAAATACTAGGTCACGAAATCAAACCATAGGAAAACCTTATTAACACATTGACTGGCACGTTTTGCATCAGTTTCTTTCTTAACTCCGTTCCAAGGCGGTAATCCCTCGGGTTCTCATTTTTGATAATTTTTTGTGATGCCTGTTTTGAAATTGGTCATTTTATACACCACGCTCTCTCTTCGTCTCTAATTCTTGGTTGTGTGGTGAGGCTTTGTCTTCTGAATGTGGCTATTCCTGATATGCATATTTCACTTTTTTGGTAAAAATATTTATATTGATAATCTGTACTGTTTAAATCATGTTCTTGGGTTGCTCAGACGCCCTCCCTTGGGTGTGTGCGTGGGTATGAATTGATTTTATTTCAAATGCAAAAAATTATATATAATTCGACAATAAGTTTATGACAAGAACGGAAGATTGTTATTGAAAATCTTAGTTCGAAAAAATCTGTTTTGTTTCCGAGGGCAACAAAGGGCTACTTGTTTATCAGATTTTATAGAATAAATAGGACAAACATGTAACAAATATTCAATACCCACAACATAAAACGAGACAACAATACAAACCATGTTTACTTTACAATAACTCATTTAAACTTGCATGCGCAAATCACTCAACTAAAGTTCTGATTTGTCATAAATTGTGTACGTTACAATGTATGCATGAGTTGAAAACAGCTCTGTTGTCTTGGTATCAATTATCCAATTATCCAATTTACTTTTTTTTGATTGAATGAATCCAAAATCATTCACGTTCAAAGCAGAGTCAAAAGTTAAAATTAACAGTCTTTAATTGAAAGGAAGGTAATTAAAAATTCGTACTGTCGAGACATTTCAACCAAAATGCCGCTGATGAATAAGATTTTATGAACAAGCAATTCAGAGCAGTTTTCTGGTTGCTTCTCCATTCGTTGCATGAAATACATTTTAGCAAAATAAAGGATAACTAACGCCAAAATGATCCAATGTCAATTCTTAAACGTTAAAAGCTTAACCGAAGACAGTTCTTTACAACTTATCGAAGATGAGGAGATAACTCAATGTCTTTTTTATAAACATTGTACGGACAAAATGTGACCAATTAGAACTTTGCTCGAGTATATTTGCAATACAAAATAATTCTTCCACTGTGAAACAATCAAGCTCATTTTTTTGTTTGATATACAATGTATTTGTTTCGGTCTTGAACAGAGTGTTGAATTGATTATTAACCTATTTGTGTTTCCTTATTGTCACAGTATAATAAAACACTTTTATCCAAGCTGTTTTAAGGGTTTTGAAAAACTTGTATTGTTTTTTCTTGAAAGATATAGTGTACGTTATCATAACTGGACACAACCAAGAAGCCAAATGCGATGTCGGTAATGCCCTTATTCATCGGAGAGACCACTTCCGACCGTTCTCATGTCGGAAAAATTTAAAAGTAAATTCAAGGAAAACAGTGGATGGCAGGCAGCTATGCATAGTTACAACACCGTCACTAAACACGCCTTCATGGACTCGTGAAGAAAAAAGATTTAAAACATTCAAATCCAAAATATTTCTTTATATCAAAGATAATGACTGCGTCGACAGTGATGACCAGTGGTCAATTAAAACGCTTGAAAAGCGTTTCAAAGAACCAGGGCGACAAACAGTTCTGGTGGTCGGTTATAACTTGCGGAATAGAGCAGTGTCAGAAACTACAGTTGCTGAAACAAGTGATCAATCTGTTGATGCAGTGCCGTCTGAGAGCTCCGCATCTTGCCCTATATTTCACATTAACAAACAAGATAGCTTTGAATTAAAAACACAGAGAGCAACTTCGATAATTGAGGAAATAAAGAAATTACTAAGATTGCGTACTACAGTTCCAACACCAGTAGGTAGGATGGATGTTGATGACAGAAGACTATCTCAAACTGCGAGAAATACATATCTCAGACTGGAATCTGATGTTGACGATGCTATTCTCGATACTGTAAAACTGGATAAAGGTAGTTTCTGTTTTTGATAAACTTTTAGTGATATTTTTCCATCCATTACTAAGTCCTTGAAGATATCTAGGAAACTTCTTTGTTTTATTTCGAGTTGGCATAATAGCGAGTTGATATGTCTGTGTTCTTTGTCATATTAAGATATAACTTAAAGTAAACGTTTTTAAAGTTTTATTTTGAAAAGTTTAAGTTTCAATGCGTTTCAGTCAGTCATTATTCACTGTTTCTAGTCGGCAAGTTCTTATTATTTTACCAGCAAGTTATTATTGTGTCCTATGATAATACTCTTATGTGCTAGTAGGATACATACATGGGTAAATGACAGTCGTATTGACATTTTTTCACTTAAGATTCTAATAATATTAATATGCATGAACTATTTCTTTGAAATATTTTTTTGTTTTTTCTTTATAACCATAGATGATCGTCAAGGGCGATTATTATGTATGTATGTGGTACCCCTATAAAAATCAGGGTTTTTTTCAATATTGAAGTCCGTTTTTGTATATATATTCAATATCCCAGTTTGCCCTGTCAAAATAATTTTATCCTTCAAGTTGTAAAAAACAACACCCATTTTTGTCGTTTTTGGCAAACCCATTCTTTAAACGGAAGACATTACACCGAAGATCATTTTAAAATACCTCATCGAAAGTTATGTGTTCATCGTTATATGAAGATAATTGATTGGGATTATTTAAATTTATGTTGATAACTACGCTGCGCTCAATCAGCGGCTAGCTAGCGTGGCAGTAATAGTTATATGCAATTCCATTACTGCCCATGAATACGTTTATTCAAAAAGAACCTGTTGTACTTTCAAAGTCATCAATTCTAAACTGTTTATTTCTTTATTATATAATAACTTTCACGTTGCATTTGTTTATAGGCTCTTCTCACAATGAAGAGGAAGAATTTAGGAATATTCCTTTGCCTCAACTTGAAGATGACGACCGAAAACTTTTCAGAAAAACACTGACGATCGGCAAAGCAAGGTCAAACCATGTTAGAGTGAATGTTGTTGGCAATCAGTCAGCAGGAAAAACCACTTTAGTTCAACGATTACAAGATATCGAAACAAAATGTCCAAATCCAAATCAGAAGTCTACCGAGGGTATAGAAATTAGCCAAGTCACAACCAGATGTACAGAGAGAAACGGTCAACGCTTCTGGAAATCTAAAAGTTCGGGTAAACATACAATTCAATACCTGCCTTTTGTTAAACACTCCTTACATTTACTAAATTAATCAAAATAGAGAGCAATGCATTAGGAAACACAATATTCGAAACTATCATACACACCGTCAAAAAGAGAACAATTCACTTTGTAAGTCAATATACAATTCAGGACGATTTGATTTTACATTTAAGGCATTGGTTTATTTATTAAACTGTATTAAACGTCTTCACGCGGGAACCACTTTGCTTATCTCGCTACCGATAACATAATGTAATCGAGGTAAATAGGCTAGAAGTGGGAAATACTTAAATCGGCAAAATGTTTAAACAGTTGGTAAAAAATACGTTGTCCGAGGGTTGTTCGGTATGATTGTTAAATATCTCAATAGCATGCGACTCAAACAGTCAAATATTCACCGTGGTTTGAAATACAGAATTTTAATCTCTTAATTCATTTCTGAAATGTGTCACGATAGGCTGAATTAGGTAGAACTCTGAGGCACTGACTGACTTTGCCGGTGATCTCTGACTTCACAAGATCAGTTGTATGACTGATTAAATATGACTGACTCAATATTTACACCAATAAACAAAAAATGTTCCATCTATCCCAAACGATGGTATGCATATGGCGGTGAACATGGAATCTTCAACACTGCATAAACACCATCAAAACAAATTTTGATTGATATACATGTAGATATTAAATACTCTTGGAGAAGGGGTAGATGATTAAACAGTGCCTTTTACTTAATAATTAATAATGTTAACCAAAGATACGTTTATTTCACTATTCTGTCTTCATAAATAATGTAAAAAAATAAATCAACATTTTGGTCACATAGATTTTGAACTGAAAAATGTAATTGCGTTCAGTATTAAGTGTCTTTCACAATAAACTATAAATACATTAACAACTTTTCTAAGTATACACATTCGTATCGGGGCTTTACTGGCTTGATAATTTAGTTTTTGCTGTGAAACTTGCAATAAAAATGCAATAAATACTAAATGATTTATGAGTAAAAATATATTCCAAATGACAGATAACTGACTGCTCACAATCATTTAGAATACTGGAACCCACTGAAAACAAATTCACATCATCAGTCAAGAACGCATAAGACCACCATCATTTCATGGCGGTAATGCAGTTCTTAACGACACTTTGGGAAATCCTACCCCATTTCGTACGCGCCTTCCAAGTTCAGACCACAACCAGATTTAAATTGCTTGAAGGTGTTGAAACATAACCGGAAAGAAGACCTGTCGCAGATATTCCTCAGAATTTAAGTTCCCTTGGTTTAGAACTGCCGCAGTCTTCGAAATGCACGTGCATTATGGAAGTCGATAACTAAACAGTGTAAAATAAAGACTTTACTGTCATATGTTAGTTATAACAGTTGCAATTCTGTTCTTTAAAATACGAAAAATGTCGGGAGGAAAGTAGTGTATACTTAGAAAAGTTGTTAAGTGTATATATATCGTCCTCCATTTTGCTTCTTTAAGAATGTGCTGAATGTGCTGACTTGAGCAGTTTTAGCTGTTGTCATTTTTTGTTTGTGTTTGGCTGCTTAATTATTATATATATTTTTATGTTAATCAATTTTCAGCTGCCGTCTTTACAAAATCTCAAAGTGATAAGATACATTTGTATCCCAGTCTGCACATCTGACAGTTTGATCAGGGTCTACACTATTCGATATTCAGTAAAGAAATTCAGTCAATATTTATTAACACCACTTACAATGCATTTCAGACACGTTAGAAAAGTAAAAAAAAATCTAGACCTAAAAATTCCTTAAAATTCTATTAACATAAATTTACAAAACTAAGCAATACAAAACATTATTTTAAATTCCCACGTGAGGGCAATGATACTGACAAGAAAATGTTGTGTACTTTGTAAAATACTTTCAACTTCTAAAAGAGAAATCAGTGATTGTTATCAGTTTACACGACCAGGAAGCGACCAGGAAATTGAAGGTCAAACACACTTTTACTAATATCTCGTAAAGTTTACATATGTAAGTCATGAGGACACAATAATTTGTTGTTAGTATTACTTATGTGGGCATTTAAAATGATGTTTTGTGTTGTTTAGTTTTTGTGAATTTACGTAAATAGAAATTAAGGGAATTTTTAGATATCGCTATTTTTCTTTACTGTTCTAACGTGTCTTACCATATGGAAAATGAAGATACATTAATAAAATAATTTTTGTGCTAAGTTTGATTGAAAGGCATTGTAGTTCAAACTGATGTGACACTCATCTTCATCGCAAGATTGATGTGATAACTAGAATAGGTCCAGGATATTATAAAACACATAATATCAAACTTCTTCCGATTTATGTAGATCTACATGGATCTTGATGACGGTTTGTTTCAATGTTTTGTAGGTTTTGAAAAAGAGTTAAATTTGCAAAGAATGGCATTCGCTCTAAAGCATGCCGAGAACCAAACTCAGACATTACAAACGACAGATGAAATGGTTTCCGAATTAGAAGCAGGATCTGAAGAGTTCGGTGAATCTGGCGAAGTGCAGACGTCGGTGCAATATAAAGAACAATTTAATATTCAACAAAAAGAGAATTACCTGCAGAAGGTCAAGCGATGGCGTCAGAACTCGCAAGAAGAATTTATGTACATTTCATACTGGGACTTTGCTGGTCAAGCTACATACTACTCCACTCATCAAGCATTTATGGCACCGTCTGCAGTTTACCTTCTGGTTATCGACTTGAACCTGGACCTTGATAAATCGCTAGATGAAAAGTTTAGGTTCAACATGGGGATCTTGAAGCAATACACAGTTGAAGGTAATCGTATTTAAACCTTAATTAAAACGCATAACACGACTAAAATAATGTAACATGTGTAACCTTACGTCGATCCCCAGTTAATTTCATTGAAAAACAATCATCACTGAGCTATATCATTTATCGAATTCCTCAAAAACTTAAGAGATAAATACTTAATTGAACATATTACATTACTCAAAATTTTATCAGCTGCTTGGGTTTGCATATATTTTCGTCTGATATTCTTACTGTATGATGCAATCTTTTCTTTGTTGCACTGATCACATGCTCTATTCCTGTGTATTTTTGATCGAGGGTCTTCAAAGTTCCCTTTTCATCTATTTCAATATCACAGTAGCGTTGTTTGTGCCGTGTGGCGGCTGTAAAAAGTCTCCCCGTACATTCAATCAGTGCTGTTATCAGTTACGTCCTTTGAAGGTCGTCGAGCACGATATTTATGTACTATGTTTAACTTAATAGTACTTCTAAATTTATTTTTTGTTTTTAATATTTCGACCAGTTTAAATCGGGTGATTTCAATATCCCAGCCAATATAAATTTGGATATTGTTCAATCACCCCCAGGGATATTCTTCCTGCTTTTTAAATTTTGCCTTTGGCGTTGTCTGTGATATGCAGGATTTATATTCTAAGATCCCCTCTTAAAATTCTATTCTGTTCAGTTCCGCCCATTGTTTTCTCGTTTAGGGCAAACCCATTCTTTTATCTGGGGACCATACGCCGCTGAACATGGAATTGTATTAATCTGAAAATACCGCATTGAAGGTTCTATGTTCACCGCCATATGCATACACTCCTTTGGGATGGATCAAAATTGTACTGTTTATTGGTGTAAATATTGAGTTGCGCTCAACCCGGGGCTAGGCGGCGTGGGCAGTAAAAAACATTTCCATTATTGCCCATGAACAGGCTCAATCAAACCGAGCCTGCAATATTTTCATATTTGTCGTGATCGAGGGTCTTCAAAGTTCCCTTTTCATCTATTATAACATAGTTAAAACCATTAGACTTTGTAAAATCACTTTATTCCCATGGTATTTGTTAGTTGGTCAGTTTGTTAAGTGGTGCTAGTTGGTCAGGTTTATTGAATGTTTTTGTGTTCTCTTGCCAGTCGATATTGTCACTTATCTATACTATTTGAAGGAAAATGTGGTTAAAGAAAATATTGCAAAAAAAATTCATATTATATGGCATTAATTTTATCTTTGCTTCAGAAACCGTGAAGTTTTGGATATCTTCGATTAAAGCGTATACAAGAGATGAAAAAGATGGGAATGCGCCATTTATCATTGTTGGTACACACAAAGACCAAGTCACAGAGGATCAGATCAATAACACATTTTCAAGACTGCGAAAGGTAATGAGGAACATAACCGCTGTTGAATTTGTTGCGATAGTCAACACTTTACCTCTAGATTCTGATGAAAGCCTTAAAGCTTTAAGAAATAAAATTCTTGACCTCGGGCTTGGAGTCATTGACGAGGAGATACCAGCGCAATGGATTGATTTGGAAAATATTCTATTACAACACAAATACCAAGCTAAAGGATTCATAGATTTTACAGGTATAGAAGAGCTTGATGCCACATTAGACATGCCAATGAAAGATCCAGATAGAATCAAAGCGTTTTTAGACCACCAACACAGCAGAGGATGGCTTTTGCACTTTTGTCACATGGATCTTAAAGACATTATCATCTTAGATCCAATTCTCCTCGCAAACTTTTTCAATACTCTTCTTAGAGACAGGCCTGATTACCGACTACTATCTTCGTCCGAGAACAAGGATGGAATTATACATCAAGATTTCATACAGGAAGCAGCAGCAAAGGAGTTTAATATACGAAATTCGGCACCAGAAGTTCAAACGCTTACCAATCTGTTGATTTATCTGCACATTATCCATAAATACAAGAATGGCGACTTCTATTTTGTACCTTGTCTACTTCCACACAGAGATAAAGAAAATCTAAAAAAATGTCGCCACCTAGAGAAATCCCCAACCTTGAAATTGTCATTCAAGGACGCCTTTGTGCCGCCAGCATTCTATCATCTGCTAACTGGAGCTTTGCTTGAACATCCAAACATTAGTATAAAGAAAGAATGGTTATTTAACCTCTACGCCTGCTTCACCTTTCAAAGGAATACCTTAAGGCTTGAAACCTACTGGAGTGAGTGCTCAATTTTCTTTGAACTGAAGAACTTCTCAGAAAAGAACAAAATTGTAGAGTCCGAAACCAATAAAACTTTAGAATTAATCAGTATTCTAGAAGAAAGGGTGGAGCATGTTCTATCAGTATTTCGTCAGGAGAATACAAAATACAAATTAAATATCGAGTGTCCGGAGCACAAAGGCTCGTTTGTTGACATGAAGGAAGTCCGGAATAAAGGCGAAGTGATGTGTACTGACAAGGAAATACATGCAGTATCATGGGATAAAATCAGCGAAAACTGCCCATTGCCCCGCAATAAGGTAACAAAAATAATGCAGTTTTATTAACTTACTGTTCTATTCGTTTAAAATTTTTTCTGTAGATCCAAAGGGTATTTTATTAAACGCGAAACCACCAAGCTTGTGATCGTAATTTCTGGAGAGGTAACAACGTTTGGGATCGGAGACATAAACATTACATGAAGAATAACAAATGTTATAAGAAGTAACAGATACTGTATAACCATAGCCAGTGATTGACCTCTAATTAAATCTAACTTATGCAGCACATTACCTTCAGACACAAAAAATAGGAATTCGGATTTTAGAGAAAAAAATGAAAAAAATAAATCAAAATCATTTTCGACCGACCTCACCCGTGAAGATTTGTTTACAGGGATGGGGTAAGCTGAGAAATTAAATCTATACTTTTAAATGAATAGGTTCACCAAGTTGTCGGAGAAACAGCGCGATCTCAAGTTATTATGTTCTACAGTATTGAAAATTATGATATTGACATTTTTCCGATTCCGATCCGGTCCGCTTCTAATCCTAATGTCATCGATAACTGATCCGATTCCATTCCCATTGCGGTCCAATTCCAATTCGATTGCACTCCAATTTTTTTTCACTCCAGACAATGCGCTCCAAACGATCTTTACGCTCAAACCGATTCTTCCGATTGCGATCTTTTCGCTCCCGTTTTTCATTGGTCATTACTTATAACGCATCTCGCGTTACATTTCTGTGACATTTTTCTCATTTCCAGTTTTTTTTTTTAATTTTATTGTTTAAACACCGTGGTTACTAAGAAAGTAAAGTGATCATTTTAGATCTTAAATGACGTCTTATTAAATTTTACATCAGTTTAATGTAAGCGTTTATTGCATTGCAGTTTTAAAATTTAAGCGTAAATTACACACGATATAAGTGAGATTCAGCATAAATGTACGCTGAAATATTGAAGTTTTGACAGGCTTATTATAAAAATAATATTCGTTTCGTTTTCCGTAATTTGTGGTGTAGCATAGTAGTAAAAGAGATTATCATGGGCTTTAAAACTTGTGAAACATCGATAATAAACTTATTTAAATGTGAAAACTATAGTTTCTCTTTTAGTTTGGGACAGCGTTTATGGTTTATATTTCATACTGGACTTAATAAATGTTTACGTTCTAAAGTTTTTACTAACATTAAATACATTTCAGTCCAGAATCTCCTTACTAAATAAAATAATACATTCACGCCATAATGCAGCACGGCTGAATGTACATGTTCATTATTTCTTCCTTTGTGTAAGATAAATTATAACGTATTTCCGCTTAAAGGGGACTTTATACAAAAAGGTTACGAACTTAATTTCAATAATATCATGCGTGTGAATGATAAAGACATCATTTTCTATTATTTGTCTTCAGTTTTATTTACAAAATTATTGTTAAATTAGTTTTATTTTTATTATTAGTGTTTGATAGCAGAAAACTCAATTAAATTATTGTCAAAAATTGCTTAGTTTAAATTCGTTAAAAGAAATTGAAAATTCTGATCGCTACTATAAATAACTGAAAAACTATAAATAGAAGCGATCCGATCCGGTCAAAAGGCTCCAGTCTTTTCAATCCTAGCAATCCAAACGCACAAAGCGATTCCGGTCCGGTCAAAACGCTCCGGTCTTTTCACTCCAAGCGATTCAAACGCTCAAGCGATTCGTTTCGATTCCATTCCGTTTCCAATCGATTGCGCTTCCATTGCGCTACCAACGGGATCGGTTTGCGGTCCTCTTCCGCTACGCTTCCGATCCGATTGTCAATTTCATTATTTTCAGTACTGTATGTCGCCGAAGCACCCATATGTGAGCATCTAAAGTTGACATTTCATTTTTTGAAATATATGCTGGTATGTATGAAAACGTAAAAAATAGCCCAAAATGTACAGGAAAACACCTAAGGCTAAATTAGAAATGCTACTAATAGATTTTGCTTATTTTAATTGGACGAATACATGCGAGTCTCAGTTTTTGAGAGTTAATCTCAATAGGCCTATTGACGTTTAAAACCACTAAGTTAAACAACGTATTTACTTTCTCCGGTTCTTTAAAAGAATGTTATGATTAGTGTGTTGGGGATTTAATTATTGTAGTGGCTTTCAATCAGAGTTCTACTATATTAGAATTACACAACAAACATGAATTTCTCATTTAAATAGGTGAATTCTCCCAGCCCGCTCTTGAGCGGGTCACCATCTAGTATATGATAAAGTAAAGACTGTTGTTTTGTGGGTTTGTTGGGAAAAGGTGAAATATGCATATCAGGAATGGCCACATCCAGAAGACACAGCCTCCCCAAACAGCCAAAAAGTGGAGCAGAAAGTGAGCATGGATAATAAAAAGAACAAATGCAAAATAGAAACCACAAACAATTAAAAAAAGTGAGAACCCATGGGGTTTCCGCCTTGAAACGGTCAGTGGCAAAACAATTCGCCATCCGGGTTATAAACCAGGTTCTAGGGTGCACCAACTTCACATTTTCCCCAACAGGTAATCATATGATCAAACAAGTACAAGTTGTTTTGGCTAAATAACTCTAACCCACGCGTCAACACGACAATGTTGCATGCAAATGCACACAAACATAATATAAAACATTAAGTAGCTAATTTCTTTGCAAAGCAAATGGAGAGGATACTCCATGCCCTTACCGAAACCAGTTTTTCCTAATATTGTGGTACCGATAAATCTGTTTTAAAAGATTTTCTGTTGTGCAAAATTATGTTAATTGAAATCTTAAGATTGTAACAAGCTCTAAAAAGCAAACAAGCTGTGAGATATGAACCCCGTAAGATGTTGCACGAGAAACATTACCGTCTTAAAACGGAAAGTTTACAATATTGAAATTAAAAGAAAAATCTCCCGTTTATCATATGTTTTAGTAGTGACAACCATCTTCAGTGTAAAGATTTAGATAAAAAAGTTTGCTTGTTTTTCAGAAGTATTTGCTTTGTTAAGCTGGATATATTTTATTAACCAAAGATGGAAAATGGTTATATTTATCAAATCGTCAAGTCACCTCGAGGCTGTAATAATGCAATCTTGATGAACGGTAGAAAGAGATAACATAGTCTGTTTCACAAAAACACATGAGCAACATGAGGTGCACACTTTGTATCCATTGGGATACCTTTAACTTGTCTATAAATAGAAGTACAAAATCTAATATAAATATTATCCAGTAAGAAAGTAAGTGACTCGAATAGGACTTGACAACTCCATACAGTAAAATTTTCATTAAAACCATCTGTAAAAAATGGTGTGTGTTCATTACAAGTGATAAAGGTTTTCTTTTCTCTTGCAAATGTTTTTTTTTCAATGAGACTGGTAAGCTTATCTTTTATGAAATTATGAGGGAGTTAAGTGTACAAAGTGAAACAATCATAAGTTGACAAAGAAAACGCCTGAAATTATTATACAAACTTACCTGTCTCATTGAACAAAAGAAACTTAAACCTTTATCGTATGTAATGAAAATAGAGCAGATGGTAATTATGATAAGATACTTCGTGGACTGTTCGTGTCACTCTCTTTCTTACTGGATAATATCTAAAATAATACCGATAATATTTATGGTAAATTTAGAACTACTATTTGTAAACAAGTTTAAAATGATACTGCCTCTAGCTGGGAGCGAACCCGCACCGTCACGGCGACAGCGCCTAGCCCTGCAATTCCTGCGACGCAACCAACTGAGCTAACCGGGACAACCCTGAAAAAAGGTTGATCGGATAGCCCTGATATACGTAACAATCACTGCATGACATCGGTAACGGGTTTTTTTTACTGATAACAGTACTGACTAAATGTACGGGGAGACTTTTTACGGCCGCCACACTGCACAAATAGCGCTACTGTGAATTTCAAATGGCATCCCAACGAGTACTAATTGTGCACCCCTTGAAGCTGATCTTTTTTATACTACCTTGAAAGAGACTCTGTGATATTTCTTTCTATTAAACTTCAAGATGATATTATTAGAGCCTTTAACAACAAATTAAGGCATCATGTCAGACAATTTGTTAAATACTGATAATGACCATTTTCCATCTTATGTTACCAAAATATATCTTAATGAAATTCAGCTTAATAAAACATTTACATTTCTCCATACAAAACGCCATTTCATAAATACATTTACTAAAATGTATGACAAAATAAATTATTTTAAAGTGTTCATTTTTAGACGGTGAACTCCCATGTGCAAAATTTTAAAGGGTTTATTTTACACAGCTTGTTTGCTTTTTTGTGACAATGTTTAAGATTTCAATGAACGTATTAACTTTTTAAACAGAGGTATCGGTACCACAAATTACTTAAGAACAAACTTTTTTAAGTTTAATCGCCGATACCCAGATTTCATTCAAACATACAGCTCCAGTTTAATTAACTACTTCGGCTAGGTATTTCTCAACTAGTGTTTTTGGAGATTTATTTCAAAAATTAAAAACAAATATTAGGCAATATAAATTTCTTCGGGTCATTCGTAAAAACAATCTGTAATTTCAAAACGAAAGGCCACCAACACCATAATCATCTCGTACAGCGCTCTGCATGCCTGCTGATTAACCCACCTACCGTTGATCGCTTTGCTCACCTCTTTGTTTGCACGACGGTAGCAGGTGTTTGGAGTTAATGAATGCTTATATCTGTATGTTAGTGCGAGACCTTGGGGCAAGTGTGAGGTTTGAGCACCGTAGAACCTTGTTTAACTAGGTCCTTTAATCTTTTTGATGTGCGCCACGACCCTACGAACGGAAAAGTGCGGATCCGTAACTACTCTTTCATCTATCCTACCTAACGCCAACACATCACATCAGTGTTAATATACATTATTACGAAAAAATAACAATCATACTCCTGTTTTCTGGTAAATTATTGAAAACACGCCTTTAATCAACTCTGATTATTTATTTCTTTATTTTAAGTTTGACGGAGCTTTACTCGCAGAGGATAAGCCAACCGAGCAGAAAATAGGAAGACTTGCACGACAACTATGTAGAGAAAGTGCCCTCTCCTTGACATCAAAACTTAAGCTAGAAAATGGAAATGTCATTGCCGACCGAATGATACAAGATTACGGCAAGTCTGTTGAACTTCAGTTAATGCATATTTTAATAATTTGGGTGGATCTCAATCCTGATAAACCACTGAAGTATCTCCTGGAAAAGCTATCGAAACGAGGTGATTACGAATTCGGGTCATTGGCGCACACCATAACAAATGAGGTTCCTCAGGCAGAATGGTCAGGTATGCCAAATATTATAAGATAAATATTTCGATCATATTCTTAGAATACATGTTAAATATGCGTATCGGGAATGGCCACATCCAGCAGACACACCTCTCCACACAGCCAAAAAATAGAGAAGAGAAGAGAGCATGGTAATACCATTATCAGTTTTAAAATAAACGCCACAATGAAAATGAGATAAGGTGGTACTTCCTCGGAACGTTGAGTGGCAAAACAAATTTGCGTTTAAGGGTTTAAACCAGGTGTTAGGGCGCCCCAACAGGTTCCCATTAGAACACACAATATATTAGGGCGCACCAACCTCACACTTGCTCCAACAGGTTCTCAAACAACATAGAAGACTTAGTAGAAGATGTCTTGGTGAAATAAAACTCGATTTGTTTTTATTCAGTCCCATGATATTGCACTAAAGGTGCTCTGGTCTCAGACAGGTCATCGGCTAACAACCCATCTTAAATGACAGTGCCATAGCTACTTTTTGTAGAACCTGCTTTAAAGCTCCAGTGGAAAATATGATCTGCTACCGGTTAACCTCTCAGGCTCTCTTCTTTTTATTACTTTTGTGTTGTGTGATATAATTTCAAAATGGTTCGTATTTCAAACTCTCTCTCTCTCTCTCTCTCTCTCTCTCTCTCTCTCTCTCTCTCTCTCTCTCTCTCTCTCTCTCTCTCTCTCTCTCTCTCTCTCTCTCTCTCTCTCTCTCTCTCTCCCCACCTCTCTATTCCGAACACACTCGTTTCTCTCTCCTTATCTCTGCAGTGTGGAGATGCTGTTTTATATGGGCAAGTTCATTTACGGCTGTAAGACATGATAAATCGTGCTTTGTATCGTTTTATGTGCATTTAAGGCAACCAATAACACAGCTATTATTTAATTTGAAACGAGGTCGCTGTGTAATAAAGCTTTCTTTTATAAAAAAAAGATATACGAGTGTCAAATATATTTAAGTCTGAGAAAATGCCGAGTGGATAAGTTCTTATAACAATTAATAGATTTCCTAATTCAATTTCTGTACACTTCAAATAGATAGATCAGCCAACTGTAAAATGATGTCTGCCAAATTGTTTTTAAATAATTAAATAATTTCAATAATTCGAAGATCATGAATGGAACAACGCACACGTGATTTTCTTTTGATGTTACAATTAGTCCTGATCCCGTGAGACCTTAATTTTCGTTTTCGTATTACAAGCAATTAAATGTAAAACTCAAGAATTTGAAAAGTTTCCTTCCTGTTAAATGTTACAGAATTTAAGCTAAACTTAGACGTTTGAAGTTTCTGAATCCATTGTTATGCTTCGAAATAAGGCCTGTTCTAATTTTAAAAGCTCCTTATGCACTGCTATCGAATTAAAATGTTTCTACATATTGAATATAAGCAGCTTTTAAACGATGCCTTGAATGTTTAAAATGTTGAAATAAACATTGATCTTACTATTGTTTCGAATTTTATACCAATCTTGACCAAAACATTTGAATAGCGTCCTCTTGTCAAACATAGTGAATTTTATAGTTATAAGAATTTAAAGTTCAATCATAACAATATTTAAAGAGTTGAAATGAGATCACGTGACAAGATGGATGTGCTTAGATTTTGTTCTTCATTAACCATTATGTTCACGTTGATCTTATGCATTTTATTTTTGTTTTTGTTATATCCATTTTGTATGACGAGATGCTTTAATATATAAGTCTGAAATAAAAGTTCTGTTCTGTTCTGTTCATAAAAATATAATCAGTTTGTCTGTCTACATCGGAATTCAATGTTAACAGAAAATGTTCCCCGTTTTAATGGTAAAATTACATTTCAAATAATTACAGCACTTGCACCTCTTTGAATTGCACTTGTAAATAAAGAATTAAAATCTGCGTCTTCCGTCATTCATTTTATTAAGTGATATTATATTTGTTACGAATGTGTCGTTTAAAAGGCGAACATTTAATTTTTAAATTGTTTTCAAATAAGTAATTGAGCACTCTGCAGACCTGTCATATTTACTGAACCAGCCGAGATAAACTAATTTGAGTTATACGAAGAGTGATTTATTACAGTCCTTGTATAGCGAGTAACAATAATGTCTTTATCGGCAGGACTAAACGAAGAACTCCTTGACAAATCACCACCCGAAGTTGTGTTGGCCGTTATAAGCCGTTTTATCGGACCTACATATCAATTCCTCATGCTTGAACTTGGGCTTACAGTCGTCGAGATTGAAAACACAGAGCAAAGATACATGAGCACCACAGTAGAAACAATTATTTTAAATTTGTTATTAATCTGGCAAGAGAAATACCAAAATCTTGCTACAGTAAGAAAGATACTAGACGCTGTAAAATTTGTTGGACTTCATTGGACTGAAATGTTAGAAAAACTGAAAGTAGATTTTGCTTCGCCAACGTAGCCATCGGCTTCCAAATCTGTGTTTTGGGTCAGTATTATTGATGTTCGTCAGGTTGGATGATCGTCGCTCAATCTGTTTGCTAATATGAACGTTGTGTTTTTAATGTGCCATTCCCGATGAACGTATATCTCATGTTTTATTTTGTAGCATCACTTGCTTAATTGTTTATAGAAAATTGTTAATATTGTGTTGGTGTGTATTTTCGAGCCAGGGTGAGTTTAATGATCTGTCCTATCCAATTAAAGACCGTCATCAGTCATGTTAGTTGTCTTTGCACTGTCATCGGTAAAAATATAAAAATATCAAAATCTCAGCAAAATGCAGTTAAATAAAAGTTTGCACAAATAATTGTTATTAATGTATATTCCTTTTATTAACGTTAAGAAAAGATAGAACAGTTAAGAAAAATAGCTAGATCTAAAATGACGTATAGTGTTGCTTTTGTGAATGTATGTATATTAAATAAAATTTAATATCTTGTTATTTTTCTTAATTGTTCTAAAGTGTCTTAGCATATGCATAATAAAGATGCGTTCAATTTGATATCATTAATTTGTGCAACGTAAGAGAGATTTTGATAATGTTTTATCGATGAACGTGCAATGATGAATGCCTTTAAATTTAAAACAAATCTCAATTAAATTACAAAGACACAAATGTTCAGATTGTATCAGTGTCCGTGGATACATTCTAGTTTTGTCTGTTGTTGCTGTATGTTTCTGGTGTCCAGAATGATTTTATGTTGTCAAACACTAAACTATTGTGTATATTTTTGAGCCACCCCTACGTTTAATAAACTTTTTATAATTTATAATAAGAAAAAAACTATATAATATTTTGTCCCAAACCAAAATAGTGTAAATCTGATTTTTTCATGGTATAGCTGTGTTTGCGTTAATGTTTGCCATATGCCTACTATGTTGCTTGCAAAATAAATCATGTGTTTCATTGTTATGAACCTGATGATATGTTTTGTTCTGTTTTATTACTTGTTTTTAACTTATAATGTATGTTATAAAATAATCTTATTTGTGATGTATACAATAAATTAAGAAGTTGTTTATTATCATTTTCTTATACTTTGAATTCATAATTTTCGTGTGGTACTAATTTTTCTTTGGGAAGATCGATCAACAGAATTTAAGGTAGTCTAACTGTAATGATTTCCCGCGCTTTTTTCTCGAATGTCGGGAATACTCGGTTAACTGTCACTAACAGTCGACAATAATCGATGTTGCTTCGGCTACTATCGGCTCTGACGAGTAGCGTCGGAAGTCACCGAAAGCGAGCCGATGTTTGACGATGTCGCAAATTTATGCGCGGGAAAGCATTACAGTTAGACTACCTTAATGCAAATGCAAAGAACTTAAACTTGTTATTAGAAATTGAATTCCGCGAATTTAAGAACCCGTAAGATAAGGTTTAACACAAACTAAATTTACAGAATACACCAACATGCTGACATAGTGATTAGGGATCTTAGCAAGAATAATCACGAAGCTTGATTAATTGACTAATCAAACCCTGGCGTTCGTGAAGACGATGTTTTATAGTTTTTCTTTAGCCATGATCTAAGGTCATTCTAAAGTTTTCAGTAACGATATGAACACAGTGTATACCTACGCCGGTAAAAGAATAGTAAATATTACTTCCTAGATGGATATGCAGCCTAACAGGAAAAAATTCAATCTATAAATTTCATTAAACCGAGTGTATTTCTGTTTAGTTTTCCTGTATATTTGTTCCAATCTACTTATTTATTTGTTTGTTTCAATTGAATTATTTGTTGATTGGCAAAATATGTAGTATTTCTTTTCTACAATTGAATTTTATTCGTATTACTTTTGGTAGCTCTAGTGTTCCCAACATTGCAGTTCCTTGCTGGGAGGAAGTCGCATCAAAGACTAATAATACACTTATTTATGGAACACCCTAACCGCCTTCTACTTATACTTCTAAAAGGGTGGTGAAGTCATGTCAGTAAGTGATGTGCGTTTTACAGCTCTTGATGAGCAGTCACTTAGTCGCGCTGTAGGTTAGTCAGTTCGTGTTGTGAATATTACACTTTGTGCAATAGATAAGTCAGTTTGTGATGCGTAATTCACACTTGGTGATGTGCATATCTCATTTCGTGTGGAAATTATGTCAGATTGGAGATCTGCATTTTACATTAAATGCAGCAGATTCCAAATCAGTGGGTGGTGTGCATTTACCAATTCGTGTTGTAGATTAAGTCAGTTGGTGATCTGCATTTTACATTTCGGGCATTATATTTTGGTTTACACGAGCCCAGTCCAAGAAATGTTAGAATTCAAATCATTTTGAAAGATTTATCCGAAGCTTAAATCACGAAATTGCAAAATCTATATGTTTCGTTAAAAGTCTTAATATAGGAAGGATAAGAGAAAGATCTTAATGACATTTTTGGGTACACATTTGATTATAATTCATGATTTTGACTAATTGAGAGTTGAATTGAGAAAACTAAAAACAGATCATTATGGAGGTAAGAATAAAAACAAGCAACAGGGATCGGCAAATGGGTAGTGCAATCTAAAGATATGGAGATTACGAAAGAGGTAGATAAGCTGAAGGATGTTATTGCTTTCAATTCGGGAAGAGGAAAGAGGCTACAAAAGACAAGTTAACCCCAATACAACAAATACAACAACTCGGAATCGCCGTAACCACCTATAGGAAATAGCATATGCTATGTTTGTGACCCGAAATGACACATGAAGTAGCAGTGAAAACAGAACACAGATATCATTGTGCAACCGCTGCCATCAGTCAGGACATTATCAATGTTATTTGACTTGAGATAGGATCGATGGCTTTCAAAGTTCCTTTTTATCTATAATTCAAGATTTTAGTAAAGAAGCATTTAGACGACTTTTTCAAAAAATGATGAAGACCTTGGACACTTCACAAAGATCAAACATGAGATACATTAAGTGACACAGTGATACAGGAGAATACCTCCTGCTATGGTTGACGAAGTCTGATAACACTTTGATTAACTGTTGCACGCCGTAATTATTAGATAATCTTTTTCTCAGTATGTAAGCAAGGGCGATTATCGACTTCCCAATTCAAAGACACTGATAGATCGGTAAACCCTTTGAGAACAGAAGATATTCTTATCACACTTATATAACCCAAATATTTTTCAATGGCTGATATGAAAACTGGCGACACCAGTTTCATGTTAAGGAAAAACCCAAAGCTCCCGCTGCATTTCTGCTGGTTCCTTTCGGATTTTATAAGTTCAATAGCCTCCCATTTGGCTTCTGTAATAGTACCATAGCATCATACCAAAGACTTAAGTAGGAATGATAGGTGATCTACAAAATATGTGCAATCTATCTGGACGATTCAATCATTCTGGTAACACCTAGTAGGACCATTTAGACATAGAAAACAGGTTAAAGGATTGCAACGTAAAATGCAGGAATAAGTTAAATATGTTGGGTTGATAGGCGGTATTGCTACACAAGCAGGTATTGCTACAGATCCGGACAAGGTTGACAAAGTATTCAAAGGGCCTATACCCACCGATCCAGTAGAGGTCAGAAAAATGTCGGATGTGTAGTTTAAGGATTTCACTAAGATTGTACGACCCTTGTATGAGGTAATGCCAGTACAAAATCAATAGAGTAGAAAAAAATACAAAATTTTAAAGTGGATGATTAGTGGAGAGAAAGACAGCAAATGGCATTTACACAGTTTTGAAAAATTGTTAACATCTGCTCAAAGTTTGGGTTATGCAGATCATCGTCTACCTTTTAGATAGCATACTGATGCAAGCGGAGATGGTTAGGTGCAGGTCTATACCACAATTAAGATGGTCAGCTTCAAATGATTACTTTTACTAGCAGAGCATTATTAAAATCAGAGAAAATTATGCCTCGCAAAAAATTGTTGTTAGCTTTGAAATGGGCCATCCCTGGAAAGTTCGTTCCCTATTTGTATGGGTGCCCATTTAAGTCATAACTGACAACAATCTGCTCATATATGTGTTATTGTCTGCAAAACTCGATGTAACAGGGGATAGATGGCATGCTGCTTTTGCGCCATATGATTTCAAAATCATATGTAATACATGTAGATGAAAAGGGGAAAAGCCACGACACAAATGGAAATATTGAGGCTCGGTTTGATTGAGCTTGTTCATGGGAAGTAATGGAAATGCATATTACTGCCCACGTCCCCTACCCCCGGGTTTACCGCTTTGAAGGTTCCATGTTCATATTCATATCATAGTCTGGGAAATATCAAAATTGTAAATTTTATTGGTGTAAATATTGACTTGCGCTCAACCCGGGGCTAAGCGGCGTGGGCAGTAATAAGCATTTCCATTACTGCCCATGAACAGGCTCAATCAAACCGAGCCTGCAAAGTTCCCTTTTCATCTATTTTTTATTATATAACCGACTTGTAACGGTCAGTGATAATGGAATGACTGACACTGGAGGGCTGGTATGAGGGTGGGACTGGGATTATAGGTTGTAAATCGCTCGCTTATCCTGTCCGATATATCGCTAGACGAATAAACGTGTCACTGGGTGAGAAGGAGTGTGCAGCCAGACCGGGGCTCGAACCCGGGACCCCTCGCTTTAAGGGCAAGTTCTCTCCCAACTGAGCTATCCGAGCCGCTTTCACATCTTCTCCCCAGTGACTAGATTCGTACCGCTGTTTGTCACGGTCCCTCGTATGGCACCAAATATCACAGGGTGAGGAAGAACCAGGGACCCTTCGCTTTTAGGGCGAGTGCTCTCCTGATTGATCTATCCGGTTGTTGACACATCTTCTCACCATATAGTGGCTAGATTCGTTCCGCGACATACGTAACCTACTTTCCGTTTGATTATTAATGCCCGGATGTATATAAAGCGAGTTGTGTGTATTTTGGAATGTTGTTAAAAACAGGAGCGGAGTATATGTAGGCCTATTCGAAAATAATGCCAGGTAAAGGTTTTCCATCGATATAATATACATTATACATGCACTGGGAATCCACCAAAAATTTTCAATAGACTGGGAAATCACCATGATAATGATTATTTTCTAAAAACCGATCATAACAATATATTAATCTACTTCCTTGTTGATCCGCTTGTCTCGGCATGAAATAAATCGACTTAGTCATTTGTATTAAAAACAATAATATAGCTCTAGAGAAACAATTGTGTATAGTTATTTCCCTAGTAATTATGATTATTTTCCTGATTGAAAAATGTAGAGTTAAATGCATTAAGTTAAGGCAAATTATGCTTCATAAAGAATTGTCTTTAAACTTTAAATATGCGGTTTGCTTTGATATTATGTTTAATTCAGAGATTAACCAAATGTAGATATGTTAATATGTTTAAGTAACCGTAATTTACACACCAAAACCATTTACTGGATATAGTTTTCTTAGCAAATGCATTTTTCTTTAAAATCAGGGCAACTTTAAGTCAGAAACAGCACTCTTAAAACAACATTAGTATAAAATATGTCAGTCATTAGATAAAATGTAAACTCCAATGTTATCTAGTTTTATGAAATCACGGGTTGGAAGATTGGTGTGTCCACCTGATTACCAAATGCATGTATACTGATAACAAAAATATGAAAAATCCAATTATTCTGATTGGTATTCTGTACCTAGATGAATGATCCTATATGGTATTCTGTACCTAGATGAATGCTCCAAAGGATTTAATCAGTACTCGTTACACATTGTATTGAAGAAATTGAAGAAGGATCTCATCCCTGGTGTGATTCGAGTTTAAAATGTCAATGTCCAGTGGGGTCTGACGCTCTATTCGTGGACTGTTCCTCCAAATCCGCATATTTTATTATATATTATAGTTTTCACGTTTGCTGAAAATGCTCGTCAGCAACCTTCAAACTAGGCAATCTACCCGGTATATAAAACTAAACTTTTTTATCATTTTTTCATGTTTATGAATATATTTTTTCTTACAAAACTATCCCTTCACAATGACAATTCTTGCTGGGCTATATATGTTTTATTCTCTGTTTTCCTGAAAGGTAAAGTGTATGTTATCATAACTGGGCACAACCAGGAAGCCAAGTGCGATGTCGGTAATGCCCTTATTCATCAAAGAGATCACTTCAGGCCATTTTCATGTCGGAAAAATATCAAAGTCATCTCCAGGAACACAATGTTTGGCAGGCAGCTGTGCATTGTTACAACGCCCACACTAAACACACCTGCATGGACGCATGGAGAAAAGAGAATTGAAAAATTCAATTCAAAAGTCTTTCCTTTATATCAAAGATAATGACTGTGTGGATAGCGATGACCAGTGGTCCATCAAAATGCTTGAAACGCGTTTTGGTGAACCAGGACGACAAACAGTTCTGCTGGTCCGTTATAACATGCGCAATAGGGCATTGTCAGAATCTACAGCTGGTGAAACAAGCGATCTATCTACTGATGCAGTGCCGATTGAGGACTCCCTATCGTGTCCTATAATTCACTTCAACAAGCGAGATAGCTTTCAATTTAAGACACAGACAGCGTCTCGGATAATGGATGCAGTAAAGAAAGTATTAGAGTCGCCTACTATCATTCCAAAGCCTGTAGGTGCGATGTCTGTTGATGCCAGAAGACAACCTAAAGATGCGATGAATGCTTCATCCATCAGTCTGGAATCCGAATGCGATATTTCTCTTCTCGATACTGTGAAAATGAAAAGAGGTAGGTAGTGGTTGCTCAAATATAAATAAAAGTAAGGAAACTTTTTGCAAATATTTATTATGTTTTCGAAAATATCTGGGAAAGAGATTGGTTTGATATCGAATTGGTATTATCATGATTTTTTTTAAGAAATACGTTTTTGTCTGTTTATCATTATCTAAAAGATGAAAGTGTTCGTCACGAAAATAATATTTTATATTACTTTGAAGTGCTGTCATGGCGCATTGTTACATGGCTTCAGCAATCACTGTTTTTACTATTTAAGATTATGTATGTTTAGAGCATTCCTAAAAATATTTTGTTTCAATATTTAGCCACGAAGATGCTTAATCAAACCGGTTCCCTAATATAATCATATTGGTCGTATTAGGCGACCATTATTTTAAATTATTTATTTTCTTATGTACAAAGAATCTAATACAAATACTTGTTAACAGGCTATTCACAAGATGGCGAAGATTTTAAGAGTATACCTCTGCCAGAACTTGAAGATGACGACTGGAAACTCTTCAGAAAAACACTGAAGGTCGGCAAAGCAAGGACAAACCATGTTAGAGTGAATGTTGTGGGCAACCAATCAGCAGGGAAAACCACCTTAATACATCGACTTCAATTTGTGGAAACAAAATGTCCAGATTTAGATCAGAAATCTACTGAGGGTCTTGAAATTAGACAAGTCACAACCAGATGTACAGAAAAAGATGGACAAAGATTTTGGACAACAAAAAGAAATGGTAAAAACTATATTTTAATACATTGTTTGCCGACCAGTATAATGATTATACACTTTATAAATAAAACATGTAACATATAAATGCATCAGGACACACCACACTGAACACACGTAGCGTCTACATTCAGCCTGAATAATATATGTATCTTCTTTTAATGTCTTGCTATTCAAGAACAATCAAAGAAGAACATGTCGATTTTATTTTACAACAACTTCTTTAATTATTTATCGAATAAAATGCGAAATTACTACACAAAGTCATTCCAAGTCTACCCTGTGTCGATATTTATAAACATAATTATATCACATTTGTGTACATTTTCGAGGCCTGTCGTAGCTAACGGAGTAAGCCGAAACGATTGATACGGATGAGTGGCACCACAGGGTTTATGTCTCAACGTTATACTTGTCCCAGTTTAAACGGTTTAACAAATATCAAAATGAAGATAAATATCATACTATTATTTATATGACCTTGTAAAGGATTGTGACAGTTTAGATCATTGCTTACATTATTTTACAATAATGAACGAATGTTTGAGATAACTAGATTAGTCTTAAGGCCATGTAATGTACTCGTATATGCTTTAAACTTATAAGACTTTATTCTAGCGGTAAGGTAAATCGAACGAATTAATAATTATTTAAACTTGCTATTAACAAAGAAATACGATGGTAGTTATCTTTCAGCGACGTAGGTCTCTTTAACATTTTTCTTCAACGTCAGATTGGTAATTAACATCAAAGCCCTCTAAATGCTGGAACCAATTTTTGTAGAACCCAAAATTCGTAAAAGAAACCATTTTCATTGTAAAACCATTGATAAAGATTTTTAATTTTCTGCAGGTTTTGACAAAGAGCTGAATTTGCAGAGAATGGCATTTGCTCTACATCATGCCGAGAAACAAACAGTTCCATCGGAGACATTGCAAACGACAGCTGAAGTGGTTTCTGAATTTGAATTAGGATCTGAAGAATATGATGAATATGAGGCAGTTCAGAAGTCTGTACAATATGGAGAACAAATCAATATTCAACAAAAAGAGCGATACCTGCAGAGAGTCAAGAGATGGCGTGAGAATTCGCAGGAAGAATTTATGTACATTTCTTACTGGGACTTTGCTGGTCAAGCTACATACTATTCAACTCATCAAGCGTTTATGGCACCGTCTGCAGTATACCTTCTTGTCATTGACTTGAATCTGGACCTTGACAAACCGCTGGTTGACAAAATGAGGTTCAATACCGGGATACTAAAGCAATACACTGTTGAAGGTAATCATAGTTATGTAAAACTCTATGACAATACATGGCTTATTGACGAAAATTGTTGATTCT
>JAZAYU010000447.1:157072-346176 GCA_038501625.1 Corbicula japonica
TCAAATTTCAGACGTATATGACATACTTAATTTTTTATTTTGGTTTATGGGTTCATCTTCACGTTTTATCTTTTCAAGAAAACAACCATTATAGATTATAAAAAGCACACTTTCAGTGATGTAAATGCAGTTTGAAACTTTGAGATAATTTTAGGCCAATTTTGAGCCTTCGTGAATCTACCCCTTTGAAGACATAAGGCGTAAGCATTCTTGTGTGATTCAATGGAGAAGAGTCACTGTGTCATTGACATATAAATTGTTGACCCTTAATATCAATAGGGGGTCACCTTCTTGTCATAATCCAACCAATCCATTAAGTTTGGGAACATCAGGCTCCAGCATTCTATGTTGATTGATAAAGGTTTTTGCATGATAGGTCGCAGGTCTCAACTTTTAGTTTGACCTTGAGCACAGGTTGGTAACTACTGTGGTTAAACAAAATACCCAGACCAGAGATGCTGTACAAAGGATACGATTCTTGCTGGCTTGTTCCTGGTTCTGGAACCTGTTGTTGCGATTCTTTGATGTGTCTTTGTACGAGGAGGTCCCATCAGCTAGGTCATGTGGGTTAGCCACTTCCTGCAGGTACGGTTGCTTTGACAACCTGAAAATTAAATAGATGAAAATGGAACTTGGAAAGCCACGGAACATTACAAATATCAAAATATTGCAGGTTCAATTTCATTGAGCCTGTTCATTAGCAGTAATAGAAATTAATCTAACTGTCCACACTGCTGAGCCTGCGGATTGAACAAACTCAGTATTTTCACAAATATATAAGTATCATGCTCATTAACATCCACAGGGCATAACTGATAACAATGGAGGTGGCTAGGTAACACATCAAAGTATTTTTTTGTGTTTTTAGTACTGACAATCTAGTGAAACTCAAGAGCTTAGGCATTGTAAATTGACCACCTAAACAAAAGATATTTACCTTCAGAATGTTTTAGTTGATGCAGAATCAAAATGAAGGTCATATCACCAAATATCTCAGTGTATGACTAACCAAAACAAAAACAGCTATTTTTAGAGAAACAAAACAACATTCCAATAAAAATGTGTTCACTGCAATAAAACAATTTTAAGTTTACAAATAATAAAACAATTAAATCATACTAATTTTTATTTTGTAACATAACCAAATCCAGCAGAAAATCATGGTCTATAGGATTAAAATGTATTGCTCTCCATCAGCACATTTTTAAACTTACGTGAGATTCAACTTTTGTCCGAACATTTCTACACCATTCAGGTTGTACATTGCCCTCTCTACTGCCTGTCCATCACCCATCTGAACCATAGCTGCCCCTTCCTTAGACTTCAAGAACTTCATCTGAAAAAAAAAACAGCAATGTTCAACAGTCAAGGAACCACTGTAAAGCTTTTCACAGGAAACAAACCTGTTACAAAGAAGCATTTTTGTTCACGTCAAAGGGTCAGAAATATGTGCAACTAGACTGGGACTCCAACCTGGGACCTCTCCCTTACAGGGCAAATACTCTCCTGACTGAGCTATTCAAAACAATGTAAATGATGACCATTATAGCTTGAGATAATTTTGTGAACATACACTACCACATCATCACTGGTTGTGTGGCTTTTGTTTCCAAAAATGTCTTTTCCCGATTTATCTGTTTTAAATGTTTAGATTCAATTATTATTGCATCAAAAATAAAATGTAATCCACAATCTTATGTTGCCACTACCCTTGCATCTGAAATAGTTTGCTTTATTTCCATCACCACCCAGATAGTCAAGGTTATCCACAATAGTTTTTTTATGTTTCAAAATCTCATAATTCTCTGCAGCTTTGCAAGGCTGTTGCAATTTGAAAGTTTCTTCCTGGGGCGTAGCTAGCCACCTATTTAGGCGGATTCATAATTGTGCCTGGTGCTGCCCTTCACAGAAAATTCTGAAAACAATGGTGCAACTTTGAGCATTCCAAGTGTTTTGAGGAAAATCATGTGGATTTAGCTGTCTACTCCAGTATAGGGAGCTACATGCCCGTCTTTATACAGTCTCTCCATGCTCTTTTGTGAGACTGTCTCACTGCATGTCCTTAATCTTGGTCAAACACAATCTTTACAGTGCATCCTACTTAATATATTACATTATCTTACCCTTAGCACATTTCCATACAGACATAACATGTTAAACAATCTGTCACAGTTCATGTGTTCCGCATCAAGACCATAGATCATAAGGACGGAGCCAGACTGATTTCCCATTGAGTCCATCATCTGCGAGTTGTCCACAAAACCTCCCTGTTGCTGCTGCATCCCGTACCCTCCCATGTTCTGTCCCATCCCCATACCTCTGCCTACTGCCCCTCGACCGAAACCTCTCTGAGCCTGAATAAACAATTTATAAAATTAATATCCTACAAACATCAACATGTCAAAATACTATGGTATTATTTAATTTCGCGGAGAAGAGTTTTCACGCATAAGTATCAAATGCAATAGTCAAGAGGTCATAATTCACAAAATTTTTCTTTTCTATGAGACATATATTATTACATGGACTAATTTTGATGGAGTTTAATTACCGTTAAAAACCATTTAAATTTGTGCATTTACCTTACCGCAATATACAAGAAATTTAAACACTCGCAAATTTTCATCATAGAACAGCACTGGTAACTAAGACCTTATAAATGTGATAGCTAGCTTCAAAATTTAACAAAATATCACTTCCAAAACTAACCATACCTGACCAAACTGCTGAGTTCCTCTGCCTCTGCCACGCCCCATTATTCCACCACCGTATCCCGGCTGCTCATAACCCTGGTCCCCATCCCCGTACTGTCCACCCCCAAAACCACCCTGACCTTCAGCTGGATACTCATCAAATTCTGAAATAATACAAACCATCATTTTGAAATGAACAATTTGACAAAAATACTACAAAAACCTGTCAACATAATTTCTATACTATGATTAAGTGGTTGGACAACTGCCTATTATGGAGCTGGAAGCCAAAGGTTCAAGCCCTTTGTCCCCCACACGAGTCATAGCTGCCTAAATTAGAATCTAACAGTCTGCTTTTTGTGTCGCCCTTTCGAAGAAAAGGCGATACATAGGAATCGCTTTGTCCGTCCGTCACAAAAACTTAACGTTAGCTATAACTGCCATTTCTTTTCTTTTTTTTTCATGAAACTTTCAAATTATATTGCTTATGACATCACACTCGAGATGATGCCAGATTCCAAAGGTCAAGGTTACATTTCATGGAGTTATGCCCCTTTATGTACTTGGATTTTCACACAAAAACTTAACGTTTACTATATCTTTGCCATTTCTAAATATTTCTTTATCAAACTTTCAAATAATAATTGCTCATCACAACAAACTCCTGATGATGCCAAGTTCTTTAGGTCAAGATGGAGTTATGCCAATTTTTGAACTTTATTCCGACATAGTACCAGATGGCGACACAAGTGTTCAACTGAACACCCATCTAGTTATAGGAATAACCTAATAAATCAATAAGTGAACAGTGCAGATCCCAATCAGATGGCAAGGATGTGCCTGCTAATCTGGATCTACACTGATCACCCATGTGATAAATGTGTTTCTGTGTGTTTTTTTTTCTCAATTTTTAGTTCTCATTGATTTATGATGAATACTCTAAGACTACTTGAAAGAACATCCTAAACATTTCAAGTATCCAGTCTTTTGTCTGTTTTTGCTTCTTGTTCCTAACTCTGCCAAACAGAAAACCCCTGCATGCCTACCTTCATAGGGTGTCGGAGCAGCTGTAAACCTCGGATCAGCCAACAAGGGAGGGTTCTTGCGTGCTGGAGCTGCTTGCTGAGCTGAAGTTAGAGCAACAAAATAATCAGAATTGAAGAATAATTATGATCTGACTTAACAAGGCTTATTTCCTATTTATTAGCTTCTGTAACTAATTATATTGTGCAACTTTTATTTATGAACAAATTTTGTAAATACAAGCAAATTGTATCAATATAAAGATATCAGCACACAATACCGTTTATACGTATTTCAATGAAACAACACTGATATTTTAAACTGTTCCAAAAAATTTACATTCTTTTTTTCATTTTAAGATTTATCATAAATTAATACCCAAGCAACATAATCTTCAGATTCAGCCCTATTGGCTATAAACATTTATTTTAAGAAATGGCAATTTAAAAAGATTTATGTAACAGATTAGTTCACTTATTGTGAAAATGCAACACTGTGTAAATTGTTTCACTCTGTTTCCTTTTGCTGAACTCCACCATTCTAGGACATCAGTTGTACAAGGTCACCATTGATACAAGCTTGAATGACGGTGACAGAATATTTCTCACTGACTTTGTCCTCGTAGCCAACACTGGAGTCGGCTGAAAGAATGTCATCTCCAAGAGTGTTTTTTATTTCAACATCGCAGACCAATGCACCAGTTGTTTTCTGAAGCTCAAGTTGATTTCACACATGTTGCTTTGCACTGTCAAACAATGATTAAACATGTTTTAAGCAACCAATCTGTGTGATTTTTTGTTGTGAGTCATTGTTCGTGTGTGTTGCATTTTGGTCGTTGCATTTCTGATCACTTTAGATTATTTAAGTTCAAGCTGTGTAGTTGTAGCCATGTGATGAACATTTGCTGTGTTCGAGTAGTCATTGTGGATTTAGTTCACATTATATTAAAGAATATGCAACACTGTGTAACACTGAGAATTTTCCTTCACCTGCACAGATTAAATTTTCCATACACAAGTGGAACTGAATTCAAAATTCAAACAAATGGTTGATAGAATTGTTTGACTGTCTGATTTTTAAGCGGAATCTGGTCATAATGGCTTAGATATACATGCATAATGTTCCACATGGGAATATATAAGTACATGTATGTATAAGTAGCCAAGGTATTGTATTTCATCATGACTTTCAAATTTTGTTAACCATATATTTATGTATGCCATATTTAAACTACAGATTGAAAATGTTAATAACAAAATGGATGCATAAAATGGATGAAATATCTTTCATTGAAGTAATGCTTTGGGTAGAACATGTTACATGTATTTCTGCAATAGATTCAGAACTGTAGGAAATACTGAAAAGAATATTTTGCTAAAATCATAACTTTTCTTTCTTGAAATTAATGCAGTCAAGTATGTCTTTTAAATTTAATGCATAACTATTTCCGCCATACACATATTGTTTTAAAAGAAATGGCAGGTTTACTGTGTTTTCAAAGTATGGTGTAAAGAATTCTTGTTGGCACTGCACCGCGTTCAAACTGCAGAATTCATTAAAAAAAAATTGACAAGGATGATTTTTATATTCACCGTTGTGTAAAATACACATACATGTTCATGTATTACATATATACTGCTTTTTATTTATTTATTGATGTATACATGTTGCACAATTTTTCATGATCTACACACAGAACATGAAGTGTTGGGTTACTGTTATCAAGATACAGTACACTGTCATGCTTTATTCTCTGAAAGCAGAATGTGTTTCATACTCAGCAGAATAATTTAACTGTAAATTTCTCTTCATTGAGTAAACAACACTCCAAAGCATCTGATATGCCACGCTCTGTGTTAAGATAAGATAAGCTTTCAAGATATTCGGTGAAAGTAGGCAAAACTGCATCTTTGTATTTTAGCTTTGATCGTTCAGTATTTTGGTGTGCACTTCAGTACCTTACCGTGATATCTTGTGTCAACATCAATGATCAGAAAGTTCATCTGACCTTTGACTATGTAATGCCTGTTATCTCATGTTGTTTTCTGCATGACAATGTTTGAATCAGATATTTTCTGGTGTTGTATTCATCATATTGACATCAGAAGTGGTGGAAATCATGAACTGATGTATATTCTGTTGTTGTTGTTGTAGTCTTTCTCACCTTCTCTTCTTTATCATCTATTCTTGGATAACATCTTTGGTACATATTTGAAATCTGTTTGATCTGAAGTCTTGTTTGTTAGTTGTTTGTTGTTGTTGATTTTTTTGCAATATTTCAGATTTCAGGCACAATGTGAATTGCTGTTTTGTAAATAGTTATTGTACTCCTGACAATAATGCAGCTGAACTTATATGAAAAAGCAAACATGTTGTTACATTTTATGTCAACAAAGGTGTAACTGAAAGAAAGAATCCGTAAATCTGCAAAAGTAGAGGCCAACTGTCGAAACTCAACTGTTAGTATATGAAAATGTATGTAACTTAAAATTTCTTTAATATTTTTTATGTTATTATATTACAGTTACCTGATGAAGACAAAGTCAAGTCAAAATGCGCTGAGAAAAAAAAAACATTGCAGTTTGTGATCAATTCAATAATAAATTGTCAACAATAAATAAATATATGTGTCAAACAGCCCACACTAATGAGTATTTACGTAAACTTAGAATCTACATGTATTTCTTTCCGATTCCATATGTCAATAAACAGTGTCCTTATACATGTAAGTCAACAGACAGGAGAAAAATGCCCAACCCAATCAAATCTAATTTTAGATGTAGGTTTTATGGAGGCAAATCATTGAATACATAAGCAAGAGGTACTGGATCTACATTATACGATGAACTAAGCTTGTAATTCCAGCAAGAATGTAGAATGTCCTACTGCAGCAGCAACCACACTGCTGAAGCTAATAATGGAAGGGTAGACAAGAGCTGTAGGAAACAGACGAGCAAGGTCCTGGAAGAACATATTTACATTTGTTGCTTGAGATAGTTTGGCTAGATGTACCATTCAAATCTGAACGGTTGACTTGAAAGAAAAAGTATTTTATAGTACAATAACTTAACCAAAGTCATGAAGAAAATGCAAACGTAGGAAAATGTATTCATTTGTTTGATGTTACCTCTTTAAAGCAAAACTGACCAATGTGCAATGCTGAAATGTGCATATGTAAATGCATGAGCATTTTATGAAATAGCTGCTCTACAACAATAAAGTTAGTGTTTTCTACTGGTCTTGGGCAAATAAAAACAAGTGATGCAAGACAACAGTGTTTATAACAGAATGATGTTTGTCAGAAATATTTTTGTCATGTATGTCAAACATAATAATTTACATAAGTTAATCATGTTATAGCTTATAGTGTTTATTAGGAAATGTTGGCAAAATTAAGTAAACTTAAGAGAGAGAGAGAGAGAGAGAGAGAGAGAGAGAGAGAGAGAGAGAGAGAGAGAGGGAGAGAGAGAGACCAGGCCTCCCTTGTTGTTAAAACTTTATGTAATAAACACTTAAACCTTTAGTGTTGACCCTATCTGACAAGCTCTTCTAGGTGTTGTTTGTACTTAGCATGGCAAAGTTAAGTGTAGCCACTGAATTTGTGACATGTATTTAAATGGTGGGTACATGGTTGACATGACGTATGCATGCAAAGTGTGGCAAAAACACTTAATTCCATGGAGTAAAAGGTTAAGTGAATAATATACTGGTTTAAACACAAAACTAGTGTCCATAGGACATGGATGCCCCCGCTATGCATTGTTTTCAGATACTAAAGTGCAATGATGGGAATAATAGCATTTCAAAGTGATGTTCAAGTAATTATAAGAATATGCATAAACTTGATGATCAAGTAAATTATTTGTATTTGTGGCACTGTTGTCTTCTCATTACGGAAATGTCAGTGAAGAAGTTGGTGGTAATGCAATGCAATGTCATAGTGAACATTTGTGCCAAGTTATTTTGAAATCCCTTCATTCATAAAGAAGTTATAGCGGGAACAAAAAAATTCAAGTTTTAGTAACTGTGACCTTGACCTTGGACTTACAGGCATGGATAATGTACGCAACACACCCCCTTGTCATGGTGAACATTTGTACCAAGTTATTTTGATAACCCTCCATTCAAAACAAAGTTATAGCCCGGACAAGAAAATTCTATTTTTAGTAACAGTGACCTTGACCTTTGACCTACAGGCATGGACATGGTACACAACTCACCATCTTGTCATGGTGAACATTTCTGCCAAGTTATTTATGAAATTACTCTATTCCTAACATAGCTACAACCCTGACAAGAAAATTCTATTTTAGTAATAGTGACCTTGACCTTGGACCTACAGGCATGGGCATGGTACGGGACACACCATCTTGTCATGATGAACATTTGTGTAGTTATTTTGAAATCAATCTATTCCTAACAAAGTTACAGCCCGGACAAGAGAATTCTATTTTTAGTAACAGTGACCTTGACCTACAGGTATGGGCATGGTAGGCGATACACCGCCTTGTCATTGTGAACATTTGTGTCAAGTTATTTTGAAATCCCTCCATTTATAATGAAGTTACAGCCCAGACAAGAAAATTCTATTTTTAGTAACAGTGACCTTGACCTTGGACCTTCAGGCTTGTGTATTGTGCGGACACACTGCCTTGTCATAGTGAACATTTGTGCAAAGTTATTTTGAAATCCCTCCATTCATAACAAAGTAACAGCCTGGACAAGAGAATTCTATTTTTAGTAAGAGTGACCTTGACCTTTGACCTACAGGCATGGGCATGGTACGCAACACATCGCTCTGTCATGGTGAACATTTGTGCCAAGTTATTTTGAAATCCCTCCATTCATAACAAAGTAACAGCCCGGACAAGAAAATTCTATTTTTAGTAACAGTGACCTTGACCTTTGACCTTTAAGGCTTGGGCATGTACCTGACATACCGTCTTGATATGGTGAACAATTATACCAAGTTATTTAAAAATCCAATAAGAAATAACAAAGTTACAGAGTGGACAAGATTTTGCAAGAAAATTCTATTTTTAGTAACAGTGACCTTGACCTTGGACCTACAGACATGGGTATTGTCACGACACACCGCCTTGTTATGGTGAACATTTGTGCCAAGTTATTTTGAAATCCCTCCATTCCAAACGAAGTTAAGGGCAAAGTGTATATTTTCTTAACACAAAATGTAAGTGAAAAAGGGGCATAATTTGAAAATATTGGAAGCAGGGTTATGGGTCTTGTTGGTTATGATGTAGATTTTGATGGTGAAAATATATACCCAACAAAAAAAGTTCTGCACACACGTGTTCTTTTGTGAAAATTTTATATTGTAACAAATAACTGGTAAAAGTACTTACATTTGTGTAAAGACTTATTGTTTGCAGAGTTAAAGACGAAAACAGAATAAAAATTCATTGGTAAATAATCAAGAAATATCAGTTTGAGTATGATAGGGGTCAACAGTCAAAAGTTGCAAAATTTGCTGTATCAAGGTAGAAGTGTGAAATCTATGCAATCATCTGTTTTATAGAAAATATACGGATGCACTGAGATGAAGGCAGCAGGAAGTAATCAAAAGTTGATACCAAGCAATTCCAGAACATTCAAACTTAAAATTTTATTAATTAAATTATCATATTGTCTCACTTATTGACCTAAAGGGTAAAGATATGTCAAAACAGTTTAGCGATGATTCGCACAGTTTCCATTATGTATTAACGAGTCTTAGCATCATATTGATTAAGTGTATAAAACAACCTAGAATTGCAATTAACACACAATTTATTTGAGATAAACACAACTGCATTGTTTGTTATTCAAATTAATTTATTTCTTACTGGCCGGTGTGGTTCGACATTTGGCATGACGGTCAAATTAACCAATTTGACCGTCATGGCAAAGGTCGAACCACACCGGCCTCCTAGACGTATTTCTAAAAAAAAGCATGTGCGCTGGGCAGCTAGTTGATCTACCTGGTATTCTTGTTCACGAATGGAAACTTATTCCAAAATTGAAAATGCCTCAACTTCAGAACTCCATAAGACGGCGCTTGGAAGAATGACGGATTCATCGTGGTGGACTTACCTACTATTATTTTAGTGATTTTTGCAACTTTTGTGTAGTAACCCTCGGTGACTTTAACAGTGGATTGCTTATAAAAAAGTGATCAGATTTTATTTCTGACTTTTTTACATTGTTGAGTTTGAATGGCTGTTTTATTTGATATGTATCATTTTGTTGTGTTTGGTGAAATTAAAAAGGTATTTTATAAAATGTCCAAGTGTGCAGAACTTATTTTGCCGAGTATATTTCAAGTTTCAAGGCAGTATCTCAAGTAGTTTTAAAGTCATGGGCAAAATGCATATTTTGCTTAACACAAAATATAAGAAACAAGATATATTCCTATTAAAACTAATGTAAATGGAAGTATCAAAGGGCCATAACTTCTGAATGGAACATGTATGAGCAAAACCCCACCTTTATGCACAACAACATATCAGGCCAAGCATTGTGGTAGAGTTTCATCAAATTCCCAGCAGAGGTGTAGGAGGAGTTGCATTCACAAGATATATTCCTATTAAAACTAATGTAAATGGAATTATCAAAGGGCCATAACTTCTGAATGGAAAATGTAAGAGCAAAACCCCACCTTTATGCACAACAACATATCAGGCCAAGCATGGTGGTAAAGTTTCATTAAATTCCCACCAGTAGTGTAGGAGGAGTTGCGTTCACGAGATATACTCCTATTAAAACTAATGTAAATGGAAGTGTAGAAGGAGTCGCGTTACAGAAGGACAAAAGTATGGATGGATGAACGCACGGATGGACAATGGTAAAACAGTATACCCCCCTCTTCTTCGAAGCGGGGTGATAAATATACTAATGTCACATAAACACTTTAGCAGAATTATTTGGCTAGATGGTGGAAGAAAAACATCTGTTGGTTTAATCACCAAAATAAATTATCAAGCAGGCCCTTACCTACACTAAGGGACTTCTGGGATTTGCTTTAGCATACAAGATATTAGCTGCATAACAAACTTACATGCAGAAAGGTAGGATAGACAAAAGCAATCAGATTTTTGCTTCATTATTTCTTATATGCAAGTCAACATAATGTGACCGATGTCCCCCAATTAGTTGTCCAAAACTGGGGATTCGAGTTACCCTGGAACTAATATGAGATATGAACCTAAGAGGTGAATTATAACAGTGAAAGGATATTATTAATAAACAAAAATGAGGAGAATTTTTTTTTTTGAATGTTTGTGAAAATTAATGCCAAATCTGAGGCTGTTATATTTTGTAGTTATGGACCAAATGCACATAACCTTTCACCAATTTTAGATTAGACTTAAATGTCATGTGTGAACAGTGTATATCCAGATCAGCTGGCACATCAATCCTGCTAGATCAGGGTCTACACTGTTGGCTTTTAGGTTCATTTAAGGAATGATTCTTATTTTGGTGCGGTTCATGCAGTTTGGATGTGCACGCGAGAGCTGGCAAATCCATAAAGCACGCTAGCGCTTTATGGTAAATTTGCCAGCTCTCGCGTGCACGTCCAATCTGCATGAACCGCACCAAAATAAGAATCATTACTTATATTTACATTTTATTCATTTTTTTCTTTAAATAAACTTAAGTCGAACGCTTTCAAAAATTAGTATTTAGTGAAAAGGTTGAGTAATACATGGGAGTTTTCAATAGTAACAGCCATGACGTTACTGACGTCATTATGGGTCATGTGATTCATGCAAAATGAACCGAATTTTTTTAAACGAAGAAATCAATAGGAATGTAAATATAAGGTTATAAAGGACCGAGAAAGGAACGGTGTAGATTCAGATCAGATGGTATATGCAGTGTAAATGCAGGTCAGCTGTCAGCTTCTATGTTGTTGATTTTCAACTGACATTGTAAGATTATCAAAAACATACAAATAAATAAATTAATAGAATTCAAGCTATTTGAGTGCAGGTAACTAATTTAATGAAGTCTGGCAGAAGCAAGATGTGTTCACAAATATTAAAGAAAGTTTTATGGAATAATAAGAAAATGATTCCAAAATAAGATTTGTAAATAAAACACAAAAAATGAAGATGTGATGCATGATTTTGTGCAGCTGAACAATATACTTCATAATATGAAACTGGTTTATCTTGTAATTTATCACTGATTGGTACCATTGTGTACAACTTGATGTCTAAACACCAGGAATAACACAAACATTTTATATGTACCTTTACTCCATATATAAGCATTTTAACAGATGTACTTGCAGGACCAGTGTAGATCCAGATCAGCTGGAACATCCATGCCAACTGATCTGGATCTGCACTGGTCTTTTGGTCAGAAATAATCAAATAAATCTAGAACAATCAGTGTAGATCCTGATCAGATGGCACCGATGTGCTAGCTGATTTGGATCTACACTGTTCTCCCATGGGATAACAGCCATATCCCATGGACTAAAAGGATATGAACATAGATTACGTTATGTATATAGCACTTTGCAAATGTCATGTGTCTAAAACGAAAATCAGTTTACAATGAGAATTGTGCAAACTTAGTAAATATATATTGATAACTAAAAGCAAATTTCTTGTGAAATTGAAAATTTCTTTTCTACACACTTGTATTTATTTTGTGAACTACAAATACATGTACGTGTTTTGTGAACTTCAATAAACTTGACTTATCAATCAGAACCAACTGGTAATATGAGCTTGTTTCAATAAATTTACATCTGAAGTATACAAATATTTGCTTGCATTGGAAGAAATATGATCTGAAAATTGTTCAAGTTTTCATTGTAAATCAATGATAGAGAGATATCATTTATACCTTTGCATTTGTAATACAAATATCAAATGATTGCAGATGTTGCCCTATTCTTGTCTTAGACAATGAAAACATTGATGTTTTCACACGTACAGTTGTTGTATACTGAATAAGTGTGGAGGATTTCACAAAATATGCTCAACAGAAAAAGAAACCAGACTGCATATTTCACCTATTTTCCCCAGAATCAGATTTATATTAATTGAGGTTGCAATTGAAAGTCAATGTGTTTTGAACTTATATGTGCATTTTGATATTTCTGGTGCATGAAACAAGTGTTTAAGTCATTAGGTTTTATGGGAGGGTGCAAACATGTAGATTTTGTATATGTATCTGATAGGTTATGAAATGTCAGGTTTCTTTTTTTGCCGAGTTTACAATCAGTACGATAAGCATTTGATGCAAGTATGAGACTGAGTTCTGTAATAACAGTATAGAAACATGAATCTCGCTGTACTTTGTTTCTGTATCAAATTGTTTTCAAGATGAATATTTTAATGTGTGAAAAATGCAATTTAGCTGTAATAATGAAGCAATAAAGTTAATGTATTCAGAAATATGTTATGTAGAATAAAATGCTGAAAATCAGTACAGTCTGCAGTGTGTTATATCATAAACAGTAGGTTTCAAACAACAAACTCATATTAAAAAGAATCAAAATTATTCACTAAATTTATGTAAATTCAATTTAAGTATAAATTAATGTAAAGAAAAGTAATCTTTAAATCTGTGTACTTTAATACTCTTATTAAAATATGTTTTTTCATTGAAATTAATTATAAAAACAATGAAAGGTATCACTTAGTTTTAACTTAAAAAGGTTGTTGATCATAGAAAATGTACTTACTGACTGTGTAGTCCCAACTCTCATTGTTGTTGGCTTTCACATGTAGCTCATCAGTCTACAAGCAGAATCAGTGATGTTGACTATACTATAATTCTCACGATATTTCTTCAGGTTATTTACCAGTATTCAGTTTTATAAATTGAAAAGGCCGATCACTTTTGATATGAGGCTCCTTTTTCTCAAATTAAGTCCTAACTGCATCATTTGTACTCACCACATCTTGAAGGCATACTCAAACATTTCATCCTTACCTCTTAGTTAATGCAAAGTATACATAATGGCATATTTTAGGGATTCAAGGTGTTCAGTTAATGCAAGAGAATTTAAGAAAAATGGTAAAAATTTGTAAGAAAACAGACTGCATTTTAAATGTAAAGTAAATAATAATTGGACACTTAAAAATAAAGTAAAATGAAGGCCATTTTTGAAGCCAGCTTACCTTGGCAAACTCTATCCTCAGTGTACAGCAGCCAGAGTAGATGTCACAGTCATTCAGCTGTTCTTTGGCTGCCTTGGCCGATTCCACATTGTCAAATCTATACTAAGCTCAGGACAATATATGGTTTTTATCATGGTCATATGATTGTCTATACATGTACCCCCATCCCCAAATTTCTAAAATATCTCAACAATTTACTTGAACAGAAAAAAATGAACACTCCAGGCTTCAATAAAGCAAAAATTCCAGCAAAAACTTGCACCTAGGAATTCGAAATATATTGATTAATCTTTTCCTCTATATATACGCCTATATGGCAAGGGCGAACAGTGTAGATCCAGATCAGACAGCACATGATTCATGCCATCTGATTAGGATCTGCCCTGTTTGCTTTTTGATTTTTTAGGTTATTTCTTACCAAAAAGTGAACAGTGTAGATCCTGATCAGATGGCTTGGATGTGCTGGCTGATTTGGAATCTCATCTGGTTGCACATGAGATAAAATGCATATACAGTAAAACTTCGATAACTCGAACATCGAAAACTCGAGCACTCGGGAAAACTCGAAGTAGTTTTGCTGGTCCCGGCAATTTTCTTATTTATTCTATATAAAAATACCATGGAAAACTCGAACTTCGAAAACTCGAATTCTCAAGGACAGGTGTCGGTCCCTTGTAGCATATTTCTTCTTTGTTTGTATTGGAAAACTCGAGTAATAAACGACAGATAAATTGTTCGCACCTCGCGGGAGTAATTGGCAAACGGTGACGCGTAGTTTTTCACACGTTTTGACGGGTTATAATTGGAAGTTAATTGTCAATCGCCAGCGTCTATTGTGTTTTAATTGATCTGATCAAAGAATATGAAACGAGGTTATTTGTTGTTTTTATGTTGACGGGATCTAGTAAATTATACATGCGTATAAAAATAACGACGCACCGTTTGTAAAGTATACTAGTTCTCGGACAATGTCAACACGAAATGTTTAAAAATGTTCTTGAAAAAAATACCTCAAAAATCTTTTCAAACAGGTATAACGGTTTAAAGAAAATACAGTGTGAAATGAATCTTTTATTAACTTAACTGATATTCAGATGACATACTAAACAACAAGGTAATATACATGTGTTTATACGACTTGACTTAAAAATCGGACCTCATAAAGTGAAGCTTTGAAAACTCGAGCGCCATGGAAAACTCGAACATTTTCATATTCCCCTTGAGTATTCGAGTTTTCGAAGTTTTACTGTATATATGAAGTAAAGCAATCAAACAAAGAACATGATTTTTTATGTTATCAAACCGTCCCAATGTCAGACAAAAATTTGAAATCCTAATACAGATTTTCACTTCTTGTCTGACCAAATGTCTTACTTTTTTTTCAACTTTTGGGAAGTCTGAGATACATGTAACTCAGATCTATACTGAACAAAAAATGTTTTGCAACTTTCTCTATGTTTTGCATGGAAGGGAAATAAAAAAGACAAATGGTACAAAAACATATGTTTTTATTAAATCCATAACAAAGACACAATGTAAACATAAAATTATGTAGTAAGACAGATTTCTAATGTGTTTTCGACAACTTAGAATGTTCGTACGCCGTCCGTGGAATTTCACGAATTTTCTTCTTGAACTTCTCTCATCCTAAGAAAGCAGATTTGTGAAAAAATTACAGCCTATATCCAATCATTTTCGTCATTCTTTTTCAATCATTATTGATAAAAGCTCCAATTTGCATAAAGGATATTATGCTGGGACAATAGTTCTTTCATATTAGGATGGTTTTGTATCACTTGTTAACTTTCTTTGTTTTTAACTGTTAAAAAATGCAAAAGTTGCAAAACATTTTTTGTTGAGTATATATAAAAATTTCTAGTGCTACAAAAGGATACTGTACCAAAGACTGGACATGTTGTTTCTTGAAGATGACAATCTTTTCTACTCTCCCATGAGAAGAGCAGATTGTGTGCATAACTTCCTGAAAGTATAAATACATTTGTTGACAACTAACTTAACATTTGTTAAAAGACCAAAGTTAGTGTTTCAACCATACTTTTTTATGTCCTGCTTCAAAAAAGTGAGGGTATATTGCTTTGCACACGACAGTTGGTCAGTCCATCTGTTTTTAATTATGTTTTACTGATTGTACAAACTATTGATCCATAAATTTATTTCATAATAATTTCTAGCAAATTACAATTTGAACGTTAGAAGTAAAATTGTATTAACAGTCTTAAATCTAGGCCATTAGCAATGGAACTCTATGAATCTAGTCCCAAGGTTATAAAACTGAGCATGGAAACCAGTCTCAAATCTCAAGCATCTGATTGGCTGAAATGGTGACCAGTCGCCATTTCAGCAAATCAGATGCTTGAGATTTGAGACTGGTTTCCAATCTTGGTTTTATAACCTTCAGCCCTAGACTTTGACAGAAATAAAATATAAATAGAAATAAAATCATGTGAACATTAGTTACCACGGTGATGGGGTACTTTGCGTTGAGGACGGTAAACAGCAGGATCTTGTTGGCTGGTGTAAAATGCTGACCTCCAATCTCGGCATCACTGAAAACAACAGAGAATATTCAATAACTCTTTCCTCCATTTGACTGGCTGAAATGGAGACTTGTATTAGAGACTGGAATAAAGACCGGTCTAAATCTAGAGCAATAAAGACCGGTCTAAATCTAGAGCAATAAAGACGGGTCTAAATCTCAAGCAAGAAAAAGTCTGCATTTCAACCAATCAGATACTTGAGGTGTGAGAATTGTCTTCAATCTCAGATGTATAATATTGGGCAATGTTTTAAAAGCAGGACTTCAAATAAATTCTCCTAAAAACAGTAAAAAATATTAAATTCAGACTTTATTGAAAATCTACTTATATTTAAATGTAAAAGTATTCCAAATACAAAATGAGTTTTTTTCATAGGAAACATTTAAACAATCAAGATTTTATATAATTTTTACGATAAAAACTGTTCTACCTCATCTTTATATCCTTCATGTTATATTGAATTGATTATATACGTGGTGATGAAAAATGATACTGATCTAGAGGGAGGTAACAGTTCAACTATGCTAAAGAAAATGAAAATTTGTTACCTCCCTCTTAACAAAGGTTAAAAACACTAAGACTAGACAGATTGGCCAATAATTATAACTAAAGAAAAAAAGAAGAAATTGTTTATTTCTGCAACTGTTGGAACTACAATGTACATTTAGCATACTTTTGAAAAAATGCATATTAACCTGTTAGTCAAGTCAATTTAGTCAACAGACGAGAGTGATACTGTCTTTGAAGTGAAGTTTGAAGCAGTAACAAATGGTAATGGTGATTTTATGCAGATAACTAGATACTGAAACTTCATCAGATTATCAAGCCTGATATTAACAAAGAATATTATTAAATAATAAATCAAATACAGAACTAAGCTGACCTTTTAACTAAAAATCTAATTTTACTTAAGTTTGGGTTCCGGGCTGTTTCAAAAAAAATGGCTGGAAAAGTGAAAAAATAGTGAAAAATTAAAGTTCGTTCAAATTCGAAACTTGTTATTCTGAAATTTTTGCTTATTGAAACTGAGTACAAAACTGAAAGATTTTTGAAATCGGTCAACTGGTTGCTGAGATATTATCATTTGAAAAATGGCAAGTGATGTGAAAAAAATGTAAAGAATTTAAGTTCATAAAAAGTCCAAACTGGTTGGTCCATATGTTTGTACAGTCTTTTCAGTGATCAAAATCAATCAAGTTATACCCATATGTGGCAGAATAAAAATTGTATGGAGCTTTATCGACCTATATTAAATAAATCAAAGAATTTTAATTTATGTGCTTAAAATACAAGTAATACAGTTTCTTATTATTTAAATGTGTATTTCTGTTAAAATACATGTTGAAGTATCAAATATAAGTGCTTTTGAACTTGTGGTATCGCATAAAGATAAAAAATTCATATTGTTGAAAAAGTGTGTCACACTCCTGACAACAACATAAGTGCAATGTACTCAAAAATGTTTCACTAAGGCCATTCCTGTTGGTCACAATTTTACAAAACATGACATAGACTTCTAGGAAAATACATGCTCTTGTTTTCATGTAAAAGATATGTTGACAGAATATTGCAATATGTGCATAATGTCACACTCCTGACAAATTTAACTGACATTCCCTGAAGGGAGCTGCAGACAAATATAATTTCAATAGAGGTGATAATATTATAATTATTGCATCTAGAAACATGGAACTTAATGATACACAAAACATTTCTTATGTACTATAAATCTTAAAAGTCCTATAAATTTTTAAAGCAAATAGGTATTGATTTTCTTGAGGTATTTTATAATCTACCACGCTTGACTTAATAGCATATATTTTGAATACTTTAGGTAGAATATGCTTAATTTTATCATTATTTGATGCCTAATAAATGCACCTTTAACTAAAACAACACTAAAACTTGTCTTTACTCAAGCTTTTTGTAAAATAATGGTCTGAACAAATGTGATTTTGAAAAGTGTCACACTTTTTTGTCACACTCCTGACATTTTTTGCCCTTTATTTTAGAATATTTTTTTAACGGATAGTGCTATTTTGATGAAACTTTACAAATCTTTAAAGGGCATGATGAGACACCTCTGCAAAGCAGGAAAATGTATGTAACTGTTTGTTGTACATTTTTATAACAGGAAAACCAAAACCAGCCATTTTTTTTGAAACAGCCCTTCCTGCAAGTTCAATTTCAATTCAGATTTTTTCAGGAGTGAATTACTCACAAAAGGAAAGTATTTTATAGAAGTCAGTTAAGATTATTATCAGATTATTAATATCACATGCATGTAATCCGTATTTATTTGGGAAGACATTATGTAAACAGTATTAACCCTTTCCCTCAAAGATACACCTTTATTGCATGGGCGAACAGTGTAGATCCAGATCAGCCGGCACATCCGTGCCGTCTGATTAGGATCTGCACTGTTCGCTTTTTGATTCGTTTGGTTATTTCTTACCAAAATTTGACCAGTTCCAATCCTGATTAGAAAGCACAGATGCGCTGGCTGATCTGGATCTACACTGGTCGCACATGCGTAAAAACATAAATATGGAGGAAAGGGTTAAAGTAGAAGTGGCCTACTTTGGTCTCTGAATCCTCTGGCTTGTAGAGAAGTTGAAGTAAGCTGGCTGGCCTCTCACACACAGCTGGTTAGCCTGTCACAGAAACAGGAAAATCAATAACATGTTGTTAGTATGGTATAATATACCAGGGCTTTTTTTCCCTTTTATAGTAGGGGATGTCTTTAAAATCATGCAGTTTTTCCCCAAAAAGTAATTTTACATCAGGTTTTTTAATTCACCTTCAGAGAAATAATAATGCTATTTTCCCCAAAAGTATAGGGCATGGGCCCATTCTCCTGGCAGTAAAAAAAAATCCTGTATACAAACAGCATACTCTATGTCCAACATTACAAGGGATGCTAATCTGCATTTTTCTTATCGTGGACATAAGCAAGAAACCTTCTAATATCATTTACTCCATAGATTTTTTTTTTTTCGCTTGGATGGCCAGTGTAACTAGAGATTGGTACAGATCTGCCACTGATCTGGATCTAAACCAGTTAACCATGCGTCAGAAGTCACATTTATGGAGTAAAGGATTAAACAAAACAAAGAATATCCTTTTGTACATCAGAAAGTTATAACCCAGTAATAAACCCCTGATATAAAACACAATGCCCCACAATAATTTCACTTATTATGTACCAAAACATTTTACAGAACAGTAATAAGCAAACATTTAAATAATGAAATAATTTATAAAGTTGAAGATTATTACAGACTTACCGAAAGTTGAAAAACTGTGTCAGACATTTGGTGTGAAAATCTGTCTGACCGAAACAAATTCTGTCAGACCGAAACAAGTTAAAAGGCTATTACCATGTATAATGAGTTCAATTTTTTGTCCGACATTCGGTCTGATAACATAAGAAATCTAATCTGACCGACTCAAATTTTACTAGACAAGTCCTTCGGTCTGTCAACTTTTGAGACGTCTGTTATTACTCTTTAAAATTATGTTTTACTTACGTTGGCAAAGTTGACACAAGCGGAGGATCCCTTCACATCCTAAAAACAGAAATACTTTTTAGACTAAGAGACCATGTAAACAAATTGTCTAATTATCCAAACAGCATTTGTTCCTCGTTTGAAACAAGTGAAAATTCTCTTCAACTTGTCTTGCAGTAGATGTATGTTAAATGCATTGCTTTCTGATTTATCATGGTTTCACAGTTCAAGCCATGGCTTTCTGATTAAGCTTAGTTTCACAGTTTATGTGATGACCTCGATGGCCAAGCAGGTAGGTCTAGGACCAACCATTCCAAGGATCACTGCTTCCTTCCACAGGTATCATTTTCATCAATTTCATAACGCAGTAACATGCATGCAACATTTTTGCCAGGTTGGTGAGATTTTCTGCTTATTTCGCAGTACCCTAGTTATGAACATCAACAATCACAATAAAATCGCGCCTATACAAAACCCAGTTGCTGGTACTACTGGTAATTATTATAGGTTTTAAGTCTTAGACTGCTGATGAGAAAAATTCACATGAACAGTTTGTCACTTTTGTGCAATAACATTTTAACTACTTTTTGTTTCAATGGCACTTATACCATTTTACACTTAGGTAACAAATTTTTTCAGTTTCTTTTCTAGCTTTAAAGAGATAACTGTTGCAAGTTTGGCTGTACTTACTGTAAATTCTACTAGAGCTTGATTTCTTCTTGGCAGGATGATCACATACCTAGCATGGGCAATGTAGAAAATGAATACAAGAAAAATGGCAAGTGGGCGACATGATATACTTTTTTAATGAAAAATTGAAATGATATTTCTAGAAATATTTTGTTAGAACACAGGCAGATTCAATTCTTTATCAGCTAGATTAGTTAAATGAGACTTGTAAATCTTTGAATATATTTAAGTTCATTCATTTTACATGTACATAGGCCTACAGGGGCAAAAATCTTTCAACAGAATTGAAAAACTGTAAACACTGCTATGATGGCATATATAGATAGGCAATCTGAGTTTACACTGATTATCATTTTCAACTTAATAAAAAAAAACAATTACGCGACAGAGCCAAAGTGTTGAACTGCAGAGACAATTTCGTCCTCCACGACGCCCTCTGGAAGACCCCTGACATGAACGACTGGCGAGACTTCGGGACTGTGTCTGTCTTGCTGACGCCTTTCGTCTCTGCCTGATCTCTCACTTTCTTCATACTGAAAAATATGTACTACTGAGCCAACAAGAGAACATAATGCAAGAGCACAAGATTTTTTTAGATGGACCCTGTTATTACCAAAGAAGTTATTTATACTGTAGTAGCTTCCTTAACAGGTAGCCTCAGTAGCTCAATTGGTAGAGTGACGGAATAGTAAGCCATAAATTTGAATCCTGGTCTAGGCCTACACATTTTCTCCATCCTGTTTCATTTGGTGGCCTGTGTAAATCGATTTACCCTTGGAGCTCTACTGGGCGATGCATTGGCTGGGGTAGTCGATCCGAACCTGGATTGTGTAGACATTTGCCGATTTTATGGCTTGCTTCATTAGAAGGGAGGAATGTAGTAGCGGCCTTAACAGGTAGGCAACCTTGGTAGCTCAATTGGTAGAGCAACGGCATGTTAAGCCAGAGGTCCGAGGTTGGAATCCTGGTCAAGGCCTTCACATTTTCTCCCTCCTGTTTCATTACTATAGCAGAGTGAAATCAGTTAATTAAGTTATTGTTTCATTTCTGCAATTAAAACTAACTTCATTGGTTATCACTTAGCCAAAACACATATATTTCTTTTTTCCTTCTATAGCAGGGGCCATTTATGAGCAATTTCCCCTCAGAAAATTTCTTTAAAATCATGCATTTTTTCCCAAAAAGTAACTTTATATCAGGTTTTTTTATTCCCCTTTAGAGAAAAAAATCACACATTTTCCCCCAAAATTATAGGGCATGGGCCCCTTCCCCAGGCAGTGAAAAAAAGCCCTGTGTGTACAAAACTTCAATCAAGTACCCCACAAATAAAAAAGTGTATTTTTGCAGTAGTTTGCTGTTTATTATTTATATCAACAATGTATTTTTTAAATAAACAAATTTTTAACTCTCTTAATAAACAGTGGCTCTCAACTTTTCTACTCCAGGACCCACTGTGTGTGTTTTAATTTACTTTACCTTTTTTTCCAGGACCCACTGTGTGTGTTTTAATTTACTTTACCTTTTTTTATCTTTCGTTTCATTATCCTACTTTCCTATATTTCCACCCCTTCCTAGAATCCTGTCTCCCTTGAATAAACAACAATTAACGATACGATGCATGGACTTATGCACCGTACAAAAGAGTAATCAGGTATCTAAAAACACACCATGTGAAAAAATAGCTTTTATTAAGATCATGTTGCAAAACTGATAAAATGCTTCAAGAAAGTTTTGATCCCTACTTATCTGCATGGTTTGAACACAAAAGCAAGTTTGAAAAAGTGAAAACACATTCCTCACACAGGTTCTTACAGAAAAGGACGTGTTTATAGGAATGTGGCAGCCATTTTTTTTAACCACAGGTGTGTGTCTACTAAACAACACAAGAGGGCCAATTGGCCCTAAATCGCTCACCTGTCAAACTTGACCTAGATATCATTGAGATAAACATTCTGACCAAGTTTGAAGAAGATCGGACCAAAATTAAGACCGCTAGAGTGCAGACAAGATTTTTATATAATTTGACCTAGTGACCTAGATTTCAAGGTCACATAACCCAGTTTCAAACTTGACCTAGATATCATCGAAATATACTTTCTGACCAAGCTTGAAGAAGATCCAACCAAAATTAAGACCTCTAGAGTGCAGACAAGCTTTTTCCTTAATTTGACCTAGTTTTAAGGGTCACATGACCCAGTTACAAACTTGACCTAGATATCATTGAGATAAACATTCTGACCAAGTTTAAAGAAGATTGCACCAAAATGAAGACCACTAGAGTGCAGACAAGATTTTTATATAATTTGACCTAGTGACCTAGATTTCAAGGTCACTTGACCCAGTTTCTAACTTGACCTAGATATCAATGAGATAAACATTCTGACAAAGTTTCAGAAAGATCGGACCAAAATTAAGACCTCTACAGTGCAGAGAAGTTTTTTCTTTAAATTGACCTACTGACCTAGTTTTAAGGGTCACATGACCCAGGTACGAACTTGATCTAGATATCATTGAGATAAACATTCTGACCAAGTTTAAAGAAGATCACACCAAAATTGAGACTGCTAGAGTGCGGACAAGATTTTTCTGTAATTTGACCTAGTGACCTAGATTTTAAGGTCACATGACCCAGTTTCGAACTTGATCTAGATATCAATGAGATAAACATTCTGACCAAGTTTGAAGAAGATCGGATAAAAATTATGACCGCTAGAGTGCGGACAACAATTGTGAACGGACGACGGACGAAGGGTGATCACAAAAGCTCACCCTGTCACTATGTGACAGGTGAGCTAAAAACATGATGCATATATAAGTATTGATTTTCAGTTTTAATGTTCAATTTCATTGAACAAAGAATGTTCTTTTGATTATCATGTTTTTTGACATTTACAGGCTTTCAAGTGACCACAAAGAAAAAAGTAGGGATAAAAGTAGGGATTTTTTCCTAAAAAAGTAGGGAAAAGTAGGGATTTTCATAGCAAAAAAGTAGGGATAATAGGGCTGTCTACTTACCATTCAGCTGCAAAAAACATCTACTAACATGTTCATAGCACCTGTAAAGTGGTCTTCAGTGTCTCAACAGGGATTCCACAAGGATGAGTTGGGCATTAAACCTGGAATTGGTTAAGTTTTATTAGATCCAATTCCAAACACATATAACAAAAAATGGTATTACAAACATATCAACTGAAGTTTCGTGTAGCATGGATTATGTACACAGACTAGATTATTCAAAAGTTTAAAGCTTCTAAAAAACATAACTAGCATAAAGGAAGTTTACATGGGAAAACAAACAAGCAATAATGGTGTACAGCATCACTTACAGTGTTCATAATACTAGCAGTTAGTATGCAGAGTTAATGTGCCTACATTATTCAAAAGTTTAAAACAAATGTTTAATTTAAAAGCAAAACTAGCTAAGATGAAGTCTACATGGGCAAACAACAAGCAATAATTGTGTACAGTACCACATACCATGTTTACAATATTAGCAATTAGTATGCAGAGTTAATGTATTTATAGATTGAGTCATTTACTCAAAGCAAGAAAACAAGCAGGCTCCTTAACCACAGATTTAATTTCTTTGATTGTTTTTGGATGATGGCACACTTTCAAGTAACTTGCGCCTCTTTTCATCGATCTCCTCCCTCTTCTCTCTACACTTTTCCATTGCAGCCCTGGATTTATCTAGATTTTTCATGGCTACTTCTAGTAGCCCCTGAGCAACAGAAATCTTGTGGAAATTTTTTTCTTTGATGCCATCCAACATTAATACCAAAAAGCAACTAAAAATGGAAATTATCACATTTTAGTGGCAGCATAAGAGTTTAAGGTTAGTCCTAGAAAGACACATGGTTAGTTTTAAGAAAGCTTGCACATCTATTAACATGCAATTTACTTCAAGCTAGTGAAAAAGTAAAGCTCACTACACTTGATCCCTTATTCATTCAATGAAGATTTAGGTTCAAAATGATCACTGTGAGCTTTTAAATACTTGCCATTATGCTAAACTTACATAAAATGGCAAGTATTCACCCTCAGCAAGCATCATTGGGACATGAAGAATCTAGTCTGTGTACAAAAGCATTATATTTTATCATTATTCTGCAACTTTTATTTTTGTTATTTTTTCTAAAAAAATTTAAACATCTCACCTTGTCTGGCTTAATGTCTTGTCAGCTCCAACCATCCCCATAATGGAATCTCCCCGCACCACTGAAGACCAACTTCTGGTACCATCCTTTGTGTCCTTCAATTATACTAGCAACTAGTGTTTAATCAAAAATGCAGAAAAATGTTTTAACTTTTATTTTAAACAAATTTATGTCCATGTAAGATTATTAAAAACATTTAAAATGACTTTTTTCTTCAAAAAGTAGGGATAGTAGGGCTCTTTAAAAAAAAAGTAGGGAAAAGTAGGGCCAAACACAAAAAAGTAGGGAAAAGTAGGGCCCGCTTGAAAGCCTGCATTTATACTATCTTATTATCAAGTATTTGACAAAAATTCCATAACGGGGATGGAAATACAGGAATAGGGAATATCAGCACAATGATTGTTTTTACCTTGGCAACATGCAAGACTTTACATTGGTTGATATGAAAATACATAGCCTCTGTCCTTGTTAGTGTTACCTGATACAATCATTTAAAGCAGTGTTCGACTCGCGAAAAGGTGCAAGGTCGACGCATTTCGATCATTATGCCGTTTGTCCATAATTTCGGGGGTTTAACAGACAAATTTTACACTGGCGCTCTTAATAATTGTATTTCAAATGTTTATGTTTTATTCACCAACTGCAGTCACTTGTGTTTGATCGAATTAAAGCCAAAAATTTGAAGTCGTCACTATTTACCACATATACTGCCGCCATTTGCAACAGATATCGAACCTCTGAATCTCACAGACGCTTTCTAGTATTTTCGAGACTTTCGATTGGATGTTAATTATAACCATGAGAAACCCACATGATTCAATTTTGTTCACTAGAAACATCAATAACAATTTGATCCTGACATTGTGTGAGAAAATGTCTAAAATTTTAACACGTTTTGTTTAGATTTGGGACTGAAACAGGAAAGCAGTCGAACAGAGAAATTGTTTTTTACTTACTAAAATGTTTTTGACTATTATAATTAAGCAAAGTTTTATGCTTTTTTAATGATATTGGAGTGCAACAGTCTATATAAATTTTGAAACTTAACTTGAACTTGGAAGCTGGTCTCTAAAACTCTACTTATTGCCTGGTAACATTTGGATTGGTGCTATTTGACAACCCTTTTGCATACATGAGACGTTCATAATTGATTTTCAATTGAATTGTGACCTTCGACCTGATATGGTATTAATAGCATTGCATACACTTCAAGCTCCGAGACGACACAGATTTTTGCAAATTACGCAAGGGAAAACTCTTCTCCAACCATAAGGGGAGGGAAAACAATTCAAGTAAATATTTTCGGTTGTTTTTTTATATTAGCCCGGTATTCGCTATTATCGCGGTACTTGTCGGATTTCCCTCCATAGAAATAAAAGCGGATTGAGTTTGCTTATTTTGCCGTAATAATATTAACAACTAACTTTAGATTGGTCACCAGAAAGTCAGCATTCGCAAATTCAGTGTTCACTTTTGTTTTGCAACTGGCTGCCATTTTGGTTGACCTAATTTATTACTGGCAAGGGAAGCAACTCTATATTATCGCGGTAATAGACTATCGCTTTCTACGGATGCTAAAATCGATCATAACATATTGAAAAATTACTTACTTGTAAATCCAAAGACCAGTTATCCTATAACTGTATTTTAACAATTTTCTCAGACGAAAACAGTTTAAGGTCTGTAAAGTTTTAATTCCACCCCGTCAGAAAAAGTCAGTTGAATGTCGACTGTTGAACTTTTTAGAGGCATATATTGTAAATTGACTAAAACGTTTGTAAACAGCTTTACAAATCGAAAGTGAGTGTTTTATTATGGTTGAGCAATGTATTTGAGCTAAAAATGTTTACTGATAAAGACAAAAAGGAAAATCCAACTTTAATTCATATGTTTAACCAGGTTGGCAATTGTGTAATAGATATTGCAAATCTGCTAAAAATAGCTCTTACTTGCTTCCGTAGATAAAACAATGTTATTTAGCCTCGTTTGAGAAATATGACAAAAGTCACATGATTGATGATGTCATAGGATGTGCAGACGATTTACTGGTGAAAACTTAAAATAAAAATATGGATTTTTAACAATGTTTTACTAGTTTCATTAAGGTAGGGGTTGACAGAATATATTGACTAAGTGATGTTTTTGATGTTGACGCAAAAAATAATTATGTACGGCTGTTTATGCATGATAAATTAAAATATTCTTGGTGCAAATAGGAATGGTTTTGGTTTACATTTTACAACCGGAACCACGTGTGTAGGCGGCGTTGTTATCCTACGATACCGCACAAACTGGATTCCGCGATAATAGTGAGCCAGCGATAATAGCGATACCGAGTATACTTGGATTTTAAGAAAAAAAAATGTTCTGAAGTAAAGTAAGTAGGGCAACGGGGGGAGAATTCTACCAGTTAATAATTGAAAGTCGCGGTACATATTTCTCACGTAGTTCCACATAAATAACATTTATTTATCGGTAAAATAACTTTTTCCGTATCGCCGGATGTAAACAAGTACCTGTTACGCAGACGCTTGATTAAGATTAGAAGTTCATGAGGCGCACAGGGGTAATATCTGGAATTAGACCAGCTGCATTAGTATTCGACCACCTGACAGAATTTTTTAAAAATCTCAAAAAACCTTAACAAAAGCAAGTTAGGACAGCATATTATTAAAACCTTTGGTCTCGCGTGATATTGTTTACATACCCAACTCGAAAAATATGAACCTAGAGAATGCATACTGTTATAATATCCCATATATGTCGTAGGTAGGTCGTAGACTATTAGCATTACTTTCAATTAAATTTTGGGAAATTCCTCTTTTTCTGTTCAAAATAATGCATTTGGGATAATATCAAACAACTTTTCTTATATTTAAATTTTATTTATTAATTCATTACTCACAATAATCAATTTATATATATAATAACATTTAACCAATAAGGTAAAACCCCTGTGCACCCCAACGAAAGCTTCTGTTTCACCTGGTCAAATACTACGTCATCTGTCAAATTGCTGCATTATTATTCGACCAACATAAGTCACGTGATCAATGACCTTGATCTCGCGATTGTCATTTGCACATGGTGTAGTGACGTGTGACAAACCGGAACTATCAAGTTTTTTATTCCGTTACGCTAATGTACGATGGGGAAAATGTTGGACAGGATTTATGTTGGGTTACAGGAAGTAAATGGCGGATTTTACTTTCTTTCGCTTGATAAACGTTAAATTCTCACCGATCCAGACATTTTTATTGCACTGGCAGCATGACTTAGAAGCGAAAAGGACGCTAGAGGGCGTCCGGTTTTGAATACATAACACAAGATTAAATAGGTTCTCACTGTTTGAGGTACCAAGTGGGAGAATATTCAACTGGTCGAATACTAACGCAGGTCGAATTCTCCCCCCGTTGCCCTATCTGTTCTTTATTTTAGCAAATATATTTCAAGATGTCTGATAAACACGAAAATAAAGTGATTATAAAATATTGAATAGTATTTAGGATGACTGGAAAGATTGTGCACGCGCGCATATGACGTCACGAAAATATGGGAAACCCCAAAAATATGAGAAAGAGGCATAAAGAAGTGATTGACAACTATGCAATTAGATAGAGGGGCATAATTCATTAAGGCAAGAAGGTGCAAAAGTGCGGAGCTTAAAAGGGGCAGGGCGGGACGCTATAATTAATCCTAGCCCAGCTTTGCAAAGCCACTTGATGATAATCTGTAAGATAAATAATTTATCAAGATCAAGTTGAAATTGTTGCATGACGATTTCAACACATATCGTCTAGGTCCCTAAAATCGCGAGGAACCTTGCATCGCGGACATATTTGTTTATACTGTAGTCTCGTGAGATTTTATCGCCCGCTCGTGAATTATGATGTCACGCTTACTACGAAAACTACTCTAGTGTATCTGCTGTCAAACTTATCAAAATGCGATATAAATAGGTAAATATTTCAAATAACATTTTGATTTACATGAATTTGTGTAATTTTACTAATCCTTTTTTAATCTCCATAGAAACTACACAAATGACCCATATAAAGTTATTGCAAACCCTGCTTTCTTACTCCGTCTGCTTTGCTGACATTTTATGAATAAAAATCACGTAATATCATAGACGAAATTATAAGGCCAAATTATTTTTTTGATAGTTTCATGTACCATATACCTTAAGTGATTTTTTTTTCTATTTTAGCCATATCCCAGACTGGTCAGGAGGGAAGAAGATGTGTTACGGCTCTCATCGATGCCTACAAAAAAATAAAAGAAGGAATGCCTGTCCTTAGGTCCTCTAAGATATTTATGGTCCCTGAAAATACACTTTGGGGCAGTGCTGGGAAAGGTGGACCCAGAGACTGTTGTTATGGGGACGGTCCCTTTATTTGAACAATTTGAAGAGGAGTGATGAGTCACTTAACTGTTTAAAATTGTATTGTATTTTCAAAATTTCAAAGAATAAAGTTTAAAACATTTTCCTTGTTGTTGGACACGAACACCCATTAATTAATATAGGTCTCGGCCTAAGGAGAAATTGATTTTGTGGAGTGACGTAATAGCCCGCAATCCTAGGAACTACTTTCAAGATGGCTGCCCAATGAATGTTGTGCTAGATAGTTTAAAAACTTAAAATGAAAAAGTAAATGGAACATTCTTTGGTAAATTGGATTACATGGAGGAATAAATAACCTTCAACTGCCAATTAAGTAGTTTTGAATTTCCCTGGTTTTTACATGTATTTTTACTTTTAATATTGATACCGCGATACAAGGTCCGTCGAGGGTATATGCAGCGTTTTTCTATTGTCCACGAAACTAATTTTTGTTACTTCATGTGGTTACTGCATTAACGCTTGTAAACTGAAGAAAATATCTTACACCTCGCTCGCCGCCTTCTATTTTTTGCCTTTTCATGTAATGACCATCATACCCGCTAGCCATTTTTGCTGGTAAGATCGAATGAAAAGAAAGAACAAGTTCTAAATTTAAATCTTTACTGGGTTACTTAATCGAACGACGCTTATATTTTTAGACTGGTTCACAGCGCATGTCCAAATTTCAGTATAAGGCGCGTAGGAGCGTGTTGAATTTTGGGACCGCGGAAGATATGATGTTTTGATTTTGTTCATCCATATTTACTGAACATTCATTGTGAAATGATGAAGTTTTAGAGTTTATGAAGGTTTATGGGGAAATCTTTTCTTTAAAGAACCTAGAAGCTCGATCTGTTTCCTTTATCCCTGTCATCGTGTTTTTGCTAATTTAACTCCAGGGGCTGGTCCCGGTAAGATCATCGAGTAATCGCCCATATATCTTTGCAATGCTTTTATCTTCTTATGTTTTATATGTATGTGTGCTTTTGCATGCAACATTGTTAAGCTAGCTAATGGGTGAATTGGAGTTATTTTAACAAGACAACTTGTGCTTGTTTGTTTATATGAGAACCTGTTGGGGCAAGTGTGAGGTTGGTGCACCAAAGAAACTGGCAATTTGTTTCGCCACTGACCGTTCCAATGCGGTAACACCAAGGGTTCTATATGTCGTTAATGGTTTGTGGCGTCTTTGAAGAAAATTGACATACTTAAAACAACATGCTCTCTTTTCTTCTCTTCTTTTCCGCTGCGTGGGGAGGCTGTGTTTTGTGAGTTTTGCTATTCCTGATATGCATATTTCACTTTTATACATGTTTTAATAAACTGGAATTTATCTCCTTTAAATCATAAGTGGCTTTGAAATTCTAACGCAATTCCGACGACACAGTACTACTTCTTAAACGTTGAAATTCAGTTTAGTTTCAAGCTTATTTACAATATTTCTTAGTTTGTACATAGTATTATACATAAGTATGAGAACACATATTTACAACTGACTGTGTATTAGTCAAGCCGATTAAGATCTTCAGGTCAAAAATAACGACATTAAACGTAAAGATTTTACCATTTATGTCATAGCATTAGCACTGCAGAATTTAAGCCGCGTTTGGGTCCTGGCTTGCCAAATTATTGGGACCGCGGTCGCGGCCTCTGCGGCCCAGCTCCTATACGCCTGGGTTTTGTGATAAGAACAAAATTTATATAACAGTAATACGCGACTGTATATTTGACGATTAGACGGCATTCGTCGTCAATAAATATATTTTTTTCTGTCGAAGTTGGAAGGGTCATTCGCAGTGCAACTGTATCGACTTTTATCTTATTGAAGAAAACAGATTAGAGAGAACGGAACAGAACATTATGTTTTATTCTACAAATGTATTCAATAAGGGCTCTGATAATGGTCGGATCCTGTAGGGTTTGAGGAAGGGGGGGAGGTGGGCACAGAGGCCCGTACCACTGGGACAAGCACCGAATATAAGTGCACATGATTAGTCGTACATGTAATCCAGGCATTCAGTCATCAATCCAGTGACACTTCAGAAAAGCAAGCAAACTTTCTTGATCTAAATCTGTCTATTGAAAATGGTTACGTCACTTCTAAAATATACGATAAAAGAGATGATTTTAATTTTAACATAGTAAATTTTCCGTTTTTAGACGGCGATGTTCCTCGTGCAACATCTTACGGGGTTTATATCTCACAGCTTGTTCGCTCTTCAAGAGCTTGCAACGATGTAAATGATTTCAATGAACGTAATCTGTGCATTACAGAAAAACATTTAAAAATGAGTTATCGGTATCACAAATTAAGCCGGGTTACATAAGGAAAACTTTTTGCAAGTTTTATCGCCGATACGGATCTCATTCATATATACAAATGCAGGTTTAAAATCACTATTGCAACAAGGTATTTCACAGCCGGTGTTTTTTGGAGATTTAATTAACAAACTTAACAAGGTAAAAAGCAATGTTAATTTCTCTCGGTTATTTGTAAAAACCATCTGTAAATTTAAAAAAAAAGGTTACCAACATGATATTTTACTGCGCTCTGCAGGCCTGGTGATTAACCCATCTACAGTTGATCATTATGCTTACCTCTTTGGTTGCACGACTGTGGCAGGGGTTTAAGAGTTTATGAAGGTTTATGGGGAAATCTTTTCTGAAAAGAACATAGAAGCTCGATTCGTTTCTTTTATCCCTGTCATCGTGTTCTTGCTGATTTTACTCCAGGAGCTCTGGTCTCGGTAAGATCATTGAGTACCGGCCCTTTGACTTTGCAATGCTATTAGCTTCTTATGTTTTATATGTTTGTGTGTTTTTGCATGCAACATTGTTGAGCCGATGGGTGGGTTGGAGTTATTTCACGAAGACAACTTGTACTTGTTTTGTGATACGAGAACCTTTTGGGGCAAGTGTGAGGTTGGTGCACCCTAGAACCTGGTTTTAACCCCCAGTGGCAATTTGTTTTGCCACTGACCGTTCCAAGGCGGTATCCCCATAGGTTCTCTTCTTCGTTAATTGTTTCTGGCGTCCTATTTGAATTGACATACTTATATAAAACATGCTCTCTCTCTCTCTCACTCTCTTACACTGTCGGCTCATTACATTCCCCTGTGTTATAGGCTGGGACTACTTTCAACTACTTTTACTTTAACCCCAAAAATAGTTCACCAATTACATTTAAAATTGCTTGTGTTTCTTTGGTTTGAATGAAAGTGAAGATATCTGTCATATGTTTATCCACAAGCTTTCATATCCATAATTATGACTGTATAAAATAAGGCTGTCGAGTTATGTCAAAAATCTTGACATTGAGCCTTTTGCAGAGATGTAAAGTGAGTGTAAGGAACGGCAACTCTGCGAAGGAGATTGGCTCTCACTCTCTCTCTCCTTCTCTCTCTCTCTCTCTCTCTCTCTCTCTCTTCTTCTTCTTCTTCTCTTCTTTTTTGCTGCGTGGTGAGGCTGTGTTTTTTGAGTGTGGCGATTCCTGATATGCATATATTACTTTTTTATAGAGTCTTGAGGCATGATTCTCTAATAATGTAATTAAGTTTAAAGCAGAGCTCTGATATAATTTTTAATAATTAGTTTCAGAGAAAGAAACCCACTCTAAACATCGAAGTTTGATATTGTTCGCAATAAATATTGACGATGTGACCATGTAGGCATATAAATACGTCTGCAGTTTAATCTGTCAATATTTATCTCACCATATCCTGAAAGCAGGTGGCACGCAGGTAGCTTGCGGTATATTCCAGATAACATGATATGGTTGGCCCAACCACTGAAACCCGTATACGTGATTTCCATGTTGTGCCAACTGTGGCCCAACTATGTGAACCAAGCCTTTTGTAACCTGCGTTGGCCCAATGTTGGGCCAACCATAGAATTTCTGTACATTAATCTCCGGTGGTGGCCCAACGAAGATTATCCGTTGTATTTACGCATGGGACTAATTGTAAGATGGCCCAATGTTGGGCCGGTGTCTTAATGAAATACTAAATTATACATATTAAATTTTAACAACAGCTCATATTTAATTGTGTTACTGTTGCAGAGAGTTAATAACGTTAACTTCAAGTTCGGCAAAACATATACCGAGTTTAACATTAAAATCAGCATATTTATAATTTTCATTTGATGTGATCGTTAATTTAACATATTTTAACATAATGTTATTGCATGTACATGTATTTCTCTGATTCTTTGTAAATCAGTTCATAAGTGTATGTTTTATACAAAAAAAAAAACGTGCTATATTTTGATACTATTAAAATTCAAAAAGGCCATCAGGTGTATAACTTGAGAGAAATCCTATTCTATGTACATGCTTGAAAGCAAATACATTACTCAAGATGTCTGATAATGCAGGATTTGACCCGAGTTTCACCCTTTATAACTAAAGGAGTTCTAAGAGCTCATAAACCGTTTCACTATTTGTCAAATTACTGCGTGTATAGACGATGTTGCTGTTTAACAACTTTTGCAGCTAAGTTAAATCTGGGTATTAATTACATTTGCCTATAGCTCTACGTTTATCATTTTAGATATTGAAATGACGAAGAATGACTGTGAGATATGAAATAACGTAAAGGAGAAGAAAGAAAACAGAAAAAATAAGGAAGTGGTCAAGAGCGAAGTGGCAAACATATGAGAGGGAATATGATATTTTGTTGGAATACTGTGTACTCACTCATTGATGTGGAATTAAAAATTGTTCATGTATTTTGATTTTATTTCCTTTTATTTGTTATCCCACCAAATGCGTGGAAACATGTGATGAGCCAACGTTGGGCCAACTATATGCAGGGAAACCATATGTTGGGCCAACGTTGGGCCAACGTACACATATGAAAATTCAGGCGTTGGGCCGACGTCGAGCCAACCGTTGGGCCAACGTTGCCCCAATTAGCAAAAAGACGTTGGGCCAACGTTGGCAAACTTCGTTGGGCCAATGCAAACATCTTCGTTGGCCAACGTTGGGCCAACTTATGTCTGCTATCTGGGATTATGCTTGAACAGGAAAAGACGGGTTGATGTTTATTATTGTCGTTCATATAAAGTATTGTAATTAAATTTTCAAATAAACTCGTCCATTTCGCATGATTAGTGATTAAATCCGCAAATGCTAAAAAATGAAATTATATTTTACAACCGTTGGTTTAACTTTAAAGTTAGTACGAGGCAAAGCTATGGTTTAAATGAATTGGAAAGAAAAAAACATTTTTGAGTTATATGTGTTTGTTTCGTGACCAAGATCCCGTCATGTGATCGGACAACATTCCGCCTGATGTTAAATCCAAGCAGTAACAGGGTTGCGAGTTTGAAACTAAATACTTGAAAACTCCAGAAACTATAAACGGAGGTCATCCGTGCAAAAGATAAAACGACGGTCAGAATGATTACCTTGTCATTTACAAATGCCGCGGAACCAATAATGTTAGGAAGCTAGGGTCTCGAGTATGTATGAACGGTTCCCTCACGTTCACGGTGGGTGATGTATTCGTATAAGAATTTAAATCTACCCATTAAAACCCTGTAATTTTGTATATGTGGTCTAAATCACAGATCAAAATTCAGAATGAAAAACGTAGAGCTGAAAAGGAAAAGTTCGCGAAAAATGTCACAAGAAAAACTCTACCTATCCTCTTTCCACCCCTAGACTGTTTAAAAAAGATTCCATCATTAGTCAAACGGTTTAAGTCAAGCCAGTAAAATGCTTATTAACGGGATAATGACATATTTTAACAGAAATACTTATACACCGCCTCCACAATTGCAATGCTCAACGCATCTTTTAAGACTCTAATTATTGTGAATTAATTTCTGATGAACACGGTTGGTTTGGATGCTATTTGAAACAGTACAGTTACAAATAAAAGATAACAGATTTATGAAGGTACACACATAAAAACAGTCACCAAAAGCATTCTGCTAAATCGAGCAGAATAAACCATTATATAGGGCCGTGGTTGTAAAAGATGAAAAGAGAATTTTCAAAGCCACCGAACACCACAAAATTTATATGAAAATATTGCAGGCTAGGTTTGATTGAGTATGGCCAGTAATTTTCAGATAAATATTAATATTCCATATTCAGCGGCGAATGGTTCCCAAATAAAATTATGGGTTTGGCCTAAACGAGAAAACAATGGACGGAACTAAAAAGAAAAGAATTTTGATAGGAGATCTGAGAATTTAAGCTTTCAGAACCAGTAAGGAGGACAGCTATGGCTAAGTTCGCGGATCATTTTTAGAATATTGCGAGGATGCAGTCATGCCAAATACAGTTCTTTTGTTAACTACATAAGTGACTTATCATGATGATACTAAATCCCATAAAAGTTAAAACACATTGAAGTTTTATTACAGACACTACTGTAACAATAGATTTTAATAAATACGTCGGTAGAAATAATTTCATTTTAAAATGTAATGCAAAAAAAATCTAAATACATTTTTTGCTAAGATACGTGTCTGTATGTCATATTGTGTGAGCTTTTCTTGATATGTCTGTCCGACCTTTATCTTTCAACACGTAAATTTTGTGAATTGTATGATTGATAGTGTTGCCATTTGAGACACTGTCTCTAAACGGAATATACGAACTTAAATATTTACAGAATGTTTACGAGATAATGGTCTTCTCATGAAACTGTTTTGTTTAAGCTTATCTCGCAAAGATATAGCCCATTTCAAGATAACTTGGGGTGAAAGTTTAGATCTGTATTCATTGTATGTTTTTTAACTTGTTTTTAAGATAATTCTGAAAATATCCTTGTAGTCGCTCAGAGACAAGTGACTCAGAAGATATATTTGGAAACGTTTTGAAGAAATGCAAATTATTGAAATTTAAAACACGATACAAAATGCCTTTTTGATCTTTAATATATTAAACTACTAAGTTTGAATTTCTTTACAATAGGTTTACAAAGACGATAATCAAACTAACTTAATTGTCTTGGCATTGTCGCATGCACTGATACCGCGTCGATTTGTGGTGTATATATAAAACAATTGTGCTAGATGGAGCGAATGAGATACATACAAAATGTTGTGATACAATCATGTTATTCCTTTGTGAAATACTTATGTAAACAATTCTTTGTTATATTAGTCCCTCAGTTTGTTAAAGGCAGTAATTGAACTTCGGTAAAGTTCAAGCATATGTTGATTGTGAAAGCAAATCAATACAATAGTTATTTCCAAACATTTTTTTTGTCATTTATCTTCCCGTTAAAGCAATTCTTTCTAATGGTAGTGTATAATTTACATCAACATATCAAATTAATTTATCCTTGTCGTTTATTTGAAAACAAACTCGCAGAAAGTCACTTATACATTTAAATGCAGTCAATGCAAACTAGACACCTGATGTAGACGGATATTACAAGGATGCTCTTCTGTGTCTAAACTTACAGTCTACCTGAACTTGAAAATCATCCATATTCGCTATTTTGCAAAATAAATCATTTTCAACGAATTTCCGTGTACAGATCACTTGGTAACATTTACAAAAAGTCCACCACTTGCTGCATAAACACAATCATTTAGCCTAATTTTAATAGGTCCTTAGAACGACCATCCCTTTCCACCTTTAATGGCTGACGAAAAGTCCGCAGGAAATTGTGGCTGAAGTTTAACATTAGCATGGTGAGATTTTTCCAGCATTCCATTCATCCAGGGTCTTGTTGGTCCAAACCTCGGCCGTGTCTTCTTCGGAGGCCCTCTCTCTAGCATTAACAGTCGTTCCTCCATTCTGTACAGCAGCTGCTCACTCATACTCTGCTTTTCTTCCAGGGCTTGTATCTTCTCCTTCTGTTTCTCCTTTTCCTTTTGCAATTCTTCAATTTGCTGCTGTTGTTGTTCGTACTCTCGGATTCCCTCTTCGTGAAGTTGCTCGAGATTTGCTAGCTTAAATTTCTGTTCCTCATTATCATTTATTACAGTTTGTAGTTTATCCATTTGCATATCCAATTCTTTTTCCTTCTGTTCCAAAGCTCTTTTCTGCTGCAGCAGTTTATCTTTAAGTTTTTCAAGTTCAGTGGATCTCTCGTCAAGTTGTGTTTGTTTAATTTTCTCATTGTCATTAAACTCTCGCAACTTTTTATTTTCAAGTTGCAGTTGTATTATTTTTTGTTGAAACGAATTTAATTTTTCTACGAGTGTCCTGTTAGTTTTTCGTAATCTGTCATTGTCATCTTTAATCTTTTTCAGGTCTTCTACACTTTGAGCAACAACAGTTGTCGTCTGTGTGTGAATCTTACTAAACAAATCGGCAATAGTTGGAGCAATCTTTACAAGTTCTTTTTCCAAAGCTTCCATATCAAGAGCACCACTTTTGCTATCACTCGCTCTTTGTACAGCCATTTGAACAGCATCGGCTGGCGTCGATGGTCTGTCGTAGACTTGTTCTTCTTCCGAAGCGTCCATGGTCTCTTCATGTCGTGGAAGTTCCTCCCTCCATGGAGCCCTTGCTGACACCATTCTTTCTACGCGGTCCCCAGATAAGTTTTCGGCGCATGCTCCGAGATTAAGACTTAAAGAACTCTACAACATACATTTTTTTTCAAACTATAAATATACAGAATAAAATTAAAAAAAATAAGTGTTTGATAAAATATGTGAATAAGAACACTATAATAAATGGGAACCAATGCATAAAATTTCCTGGTGTTAGACACCATATTGGTGGTCATTGAGCGCGTGATAAAAGTAAACAATATTGAGATTCAAAGAAACTGTCGAAACACATCAAACTCACCTAACCAATCAGACACAAATAAAGGCAAAGCTCGAGAATAAGCCCGTGGAATTATATATAAGCTATACTTACTGCTACTGAATTTGAAGTTGCAGGTCTCTGAGATGCACAACCTGACACACCTGAAAAAAGGAGTAATATATAAACAGATTTATATCGCATACAAGAAAACCATTCGCAGAAAACCAACAAGCAGAGAAGATATAACTTGGCATCGAGAAATTTCGAAAATTTAGAAATGCGGAATAGAAATGCGTCATTTTTCAGATTCAAATTGGTTGACAAGATATGTCGATGAACCACCCTTTGTCTCGTTTGCTGCAGTGCTTTTAAATAGCCGAGATATTCTTTGTAGAACGTAAAACCGGAGCTCAAGATGGTTCGTGGATTGTAAATATCATGATGATACTAAATCCCATAAAACCAATTACAGTTTTATTACAGACACTAAACAGATGGAAGGTGTAGATAATGCATGCTAGATTTCATTTAACATGTTCATGTGGATAGTTGAATAGTCTACTATACTTGAAAATTAGCCTCTAGATGAGTTTCGATATCTTATTTAAAGTATGACTGTCAATCACCGAATCGTCATCGCGGTCATCAAGAAGATTAATCAAGGGGAGTATAGTAATCATGTTAGTTTAAATTTAAACTACAGACAATTAAATAATGAGAAAACCCTATTTAAAATGTCAAATACAGCCTCACCTCCCAAAAGAGTCACAGCATTTATTGTTATAGGCAAAGGCAAAGAGAAAATGACAAACCAAAAGATTGTCGGGCTCTTCGAAAAAAAAAAACAACAAACAACACAGCTGCTTTAGAAATCGGAATTGAAATTGAATTAAATTTGATCATGAATGTCTGAGTAACTAATACATTTATTAGAATAACAAAACTCTGGAAAGAAAGAAAGATGATTTTATTATCGGTAACGGAATCAATATTTATTGGTTTGAAATTTATTTATTGTATAAATAAGTAAAGTAAAGTAAAACTAAGTATTAAACGAAAATGCTTAATTTGATAAAAAGATTAGTTAGCCGATAGAGTAGACTAGAAAAGCGTAGATCAATTACTAATTACCCGAGTCACCATCTTGGTCGATACCCAGAATTTTCGCCAGAGTCCGATATCTGGGATTACTTTTATTATCCAATATTATATTGCACAAAGTTTGGTAACATTTTTGCCCTCCATTTATCACCGCCTCGAGAAACCTCTGTCCCTTACTGTCTAATGTCCCTGAAACTCCGTTTAGAATCTGTTGTGCCTCTCCTGGCCGAAATACTCCTAAATTTACAAATTTCGTTACAAAATCGTCAGTATTAATTTCTTGTTTAATAATATCCCAATTCTGGCGGATTTTGTGCTCGTCGTCTGGATTCATTGCGATGTTCTGATGGTACATATAAACTATTTGTTCCGCTACCTTGATGAAATGATGATAATTCAGTCACACCCTCACACTAGCCACAAATTTCAGTCTTTCAAAGACGCCATTTCAAACATGGAAACAATTTCAGAATCGCGTGATCAAGTGGTTAACCTTATAAATGCCGTTGGTAGAGTACAGCACTGATATCTTCAAATTTTTTTATTCATCTGCCAATTAAAACAATACGATTTTATGATGAATGACGATATGATCGGTTACTGTTTTGAGATTAAGAGATAGCTAGTTGCGTATATCGGACAAATCCTATTCAAAATCTAAATTATTCGTTTGTCTTTTGTTTTAATAATTTATTTTGAATGCAGACACGCAATGCGGATTGTTGAATTTGGAAAGAAAGGCATCTATAATTTATAAATACAAGTGTAAATAAAGACATCAATAACCATTTTTGGATGTGTACATGTGTCATTTTATGTGCTTCTGCAACATATAACAAATTATCAAGTCTCAGTATGCTTTATATGGCATTTAAGAAATACATGTTAATTATTGTTCGTTTTGATTTTAAATACCGGCCATATTGTCAAATGTATTTGAGGCAAATGTCAAATGACGAACACTTGAAGACAATTTGCAGGTGGTAAAATGTATTGTATTTATCGTTAAGCCTCGACACAGAATAAAATAATGATCTTTATTGTATAATTATCAAGCCCAAATACTAAAAAAAACGTGCGTATGATGTTCTACAGAGCTCCTAATGCGTGGTTAAGGGGGGGGGGGGGGGGGGGGTGGAATCCTGTAAAAGAACATAGAAGCCCGATCTTTTTCTTTTATCCCTGTCATCGTGTTCTAAAAGATTTATTATCAGGGGCTCTGGTCTAGGTAAGGTCATTTGGTATCTGTCCCTTTTGCTGTATAATGCTATAGGCTCCTTTGTTTAGATGTTTGTGTGCATTTGCATGCAACATTGTCGAGGTGATGAGTGGGTTCGAGTTATTTCCGAGTTATTTAACCAAGACAACTTGTACTTGTTTGTCCATATGAGAACCTGTTGAGGCAAGTGTGAGGTTTGTGCACCCTAGTATCTGGTTTAAACCCGCACTGGCAAATTGTTTTGCCACTTTCATTTCCAAGGCGGCAACCTGATATTTCTCCTTTTTTTTAATTGTTTGAAGTGTCTTTTTTTTTAAATCATCTTCTCATAAACACATGCTCTTTCTTCCTCTGTATTTGTTGGCTGGGTGGGAGGCTGTGTTTTCAGGTTGTGTCAATTCCTGATATGAATATTTTGGTTTTGTATTATATGTTTAGTGCAATGTCTATCACACGATTAAATTCAATGCACAATTGTATTATTGACTATATCCTCTTCTGACTCGATATTTGAAATGATGTTAAACAGACACACTTTTCGCCAAGGACAAATTACATTTCATTTCATTAATCTTCCTTGTGGAGATAACAAGATATGCAACAATTACTATATTTATCCTGAACGTTTTCCAATTATGATAGTTATTATCGGATAAAATGATAAAATAATATGAAATTTTGCTCTCCTTAATTATATTCCATGAGAATGTACTAAAGTATATAGCTAAAAATTGCTATGATGTTTAACTGTTCAGCGGGACTGGAAAATTTTCCGCAATCAGTTGTATATTTATCGCTGGTTTCATGTTTAATGTCAATTGGTGGCACGGTAGTCATCTTTCTGACATATTGGCGAATACCGGAAATAAGAAATTCCACACGGAAACTGGTGACATGGCTATCAGTGGCTGATTTTCTCACGGCAATAGGTATTACACAGAACGAACAATGGAATTTACTAGTTCTTTTGGCTACGATACTGATATAATAGCATTTTCTATTGGTATTGGTTTTTGGTATTGTTGGTTCGTATATCAGTGTTAGTTTCGATTGATATTGTTCGTTACTGACTAGTGCAATTGCTATGGTGTAATATCCGGTATAAAATTATATTGACCAGGGTTATAATATCATATGCAATGATTTTACAGTCGAATGCTGCAGTAAAACGCTAATAGTGCGTTTACTTTTAGTTTAAGATAAAAAAGTGTAAAGATGGGAAAATCGAATATTAAAGGAATGCACTCGCCTAGCCGACTAGCCGAACATGTTCTTTCCTATTGTTACTTTAATCTGTGAGTCATTCATAACAATTAAGACAATCGAAACAAATTATTGTGTGACTATTGTCAGGGCGGGTAATCAAACTGCACCTTACCATGCATTTTGTAAACAAAAGTCCGCCATCTTGAATGAAAATTGGTAAGTTTTTTACTTTTACTCATTTAATAAATAACTCGTAAAATTGAGATATACCTAAGAACCTGCTATACATTTTTCCGAATCTTTTGGTACCTAGATGGAATATATAGTCCAAGTGGAAAACAAGTTACCTCGGTCATGGAAACTGAATCGGCGAGAAATAAGCAAGAATTGTTAAGGTAAAGTGCAGGGAAATTTGTCATTTTGTATGTTTTTCGCCAATAAAGGTAGTTTTGTCTGTAATCACACGAAAAATTGAATTCCATTTTAAATTTAATGTACCAAGACAATTTTTTTTATAAAAGAAAACACTATTTCGCAGCAAAATTAGCAAATATCCCTTATGGTAAAGTGCAGTTCTGAAAAATAAATGATAAAGTTCAGTTGACTTTTTTCCTAAACTAAACATAAAATATCGCTGTAGTATTTCCCTGACTAATATGACCATATAAACACATGTCCGACACGTAATCAATTAAAGAAATAAAATGTAACATTTGGGAGACTCCTCAATATCAAATTCCGGCCTAAACCATGTATTGTTTTGATCCGCTCCTCTGAACTTTGGCTTGTTCAGTTGTCACCGGCCAACGAAAAAACTCCCGGCTCGCGTATTTTTTTATTTAATTCTTTTAGCTGGTGCAAAAAAATCGTTTGTGTCAAAATAAAAAAAAGTAATATTGGCAATAAAACAGCTGTTGCTTTTACGGCCGGTGCCTGATTGTAAAATTATTCTTAATTAAACTTAACCATTAGATATTAAGGAAACCAACAGAGATAGTTTCATATGTTGAAATTACCTGGAAATCGCTCTTTCATCTAGTTTAAAACACATAATTGACAGTATTTAGGTTCCATGTTTAGATCATGAACAACTTATGTGAGCATTGTGGAGCGTCGTTCAATACACGTGCCGCAATGCGTGTTCATAGCAAGGCTATTCACCAGAAGGCTTATTCATACATGTGCTGCGGTCAATGTTTAAGGGATAAAACCGAACTGAGAAAACCTAGGTAAATAATGTCCATTTTAAAGAATTAAACACACAAAAGTGAAACGCGTAATTCAAAATCAAACATAGTGACAATGGGTTGTCGGATTCTTAATTATATATCAATGGGATCGAGTCCTGTAAGAAGCTTCGTTGACGATCATACTGTATTCACCTAGGAATGGTTAGTTCTTCCTGATTAAAAGTAAAAACGCATATACATGAATGTGTATTTTTAAAATTGTATATTCGTTAGTCGCTACAAAGTTCCAAAGAGTTTGTGGCCATTGCAACATAAAACAGACCTTTGTTCACGTCCTTAAATCGCAAATTTATAGATCTTTATATATGATATTATGCTGTAAGCATAAAAACATAAAAAGATGTCGGAATTGTACCACAATTGCTTGTGTACATTTTACTTCTTCTAGTATGCATACACAAATATTAAATATTATAACAAAATATATAGGCCTATATATAATACTCGATTGATAAATGTTAAAACCGTATACATTGTATTAGATCAGGTGGGCAACAATTACATCATTCAAAACATTGAGCAAAGAAAAAATTGTCTTTTATAGTTAATATTGTTAAGTTATTTGGTTTTTGAAAGAGGTGTGAGGTTATATTGCCGATCTAAGTGTCATTTTACTTGAACCGGGATAACATGATACTCAGACCGTCAATGTATCCTCACATGAATATCTATTCAAGAAACCTAATAATTGTTTGATTATACTGCAAAACCTTCGAAAAATAGATATTTAGAAAACATTGGTATTTAATAAATGGGGTTCACATTATTTTTATACGGCTCTATCTCCACTGAGCCTCAAAAGTACACGTATAACGTCATGTTTTCATCTACGTGACGTCTCTTCTAAAAAGCTTAGATGGACTGCCGATTCGATATTTTTTAACAATTAAGAATAATTTAATCATTTTGCACATAAACGTTCACACAATCATTCCTGTAAAAAAATATAAGTACACCCTGAAAATACCACTGAGCGAAGTAGGAGATTGTTTGTTAAATACTATAAAATGGGCATTATTTACCTATGTCTTCTCAGTTCGGTTTTATCCCTAAAACCTTTACCGCAGCGCTTGTATGGATAAGCCGTCTTGTAAATAGCCTTGCTATGAACACGCATTGCGGCACTTGTATTGAACGACGCTCCACAATGCTTACATATGTTGTTCATGATCTGAAACACATGGAACCTAAATACTGTCAATTATGTGTTTTCAACTAGATGAAAGAGCGATTTCCAAGTAATTTCAACATAGGAAACTATCTGTGTTGGTCTCCAAAATATCTTATGGTTAAGTTTAATTAAGAATATTTTTACAATCAGGCAACGGCCGTAAAAGCAACAGCTGTTACACTGCCAACATTACCTTTTTATTTTGACACAAACACTTTTTATACCGGCTAAAAGAATTAAATACAAATAAACGCGCGCCGGGAGTTTTCGTTGGCCGGTGACAACTGAACAAGCCAAAGTTCAGAGGAGCGGATCAAAGCAATACATGTTTTAATCCGGAATTTGATATTGAGGAGTCTCCCAAATGTTACATTTTATTTCTTTAATTGATTACGTGTCGGACATGTGTTTATATGGTCATATTAGTCAGGGAAATACGACGGCGATGTTTATATGTTTAGTTTAGGAAAAAAGTCAACTGCACTTTATCTTTTTTTTTTTCAGAACTGCACTTTACCATAAGGGATATTTGCTAGTTTTGCTGCGAAATCGTTGACAAAAAAATGTCTTGGGACATGAAATTTAAAATGGAATTCAATTTTTCGTGTGATTACAGACAAAACTACCTTTCTAAGCGAAAAACATACAAAATGACAAATTTCCCTGCACTTTACCCTAAAAATTCTTGCTCATTTCTCGCCGATTCAGTTTCCATGACCGAGGTAACTTGTTTGCCACTTGGAGTTTATATTCCATCTAGGTACCAAAAGATTCGGAAAAATGTATAGCAGGTTCTTAGGTATATCTCAATTTTACGAGTTATTTATTAAATGATTAAAACTAAAAAACTTACCAATTTTCATCCAAGATGGCGGACTTTTGTTTACAAAATGCATGGTAAGGTGCAGTTTGATTACCCGCCCTGATTGTTGTTATTGTTGTTGTTGTGGGTATTGTCTTATTGCCTTTTTAAATATTATAATGATAGAAATGCACTTTATACGTTTCAGGAATATTGATATCGAGTGTTGAGTTCTTCAGTAATTTCGGGAAAGATTTCTCCTCTATCTTGTGCACAGTTCAAAGTGCAATTACTACAACCTCGAGCTTGGTGTCATTTTTCCTCACCATCGCTATAGCTGTACATATCTTCTGTTCAGTGGTATACAGAACGAATGCAACATCCTCCACCAAGTTCTTGATCATAGCCAATGCTGTCAGCTGGGGAGTGCCAGGTAATTTTGGATAATGTTTTTATCCATTTTTCCTAATTTTTAATTTCCGAAATTTCACTAAAGTCAGACAGTTGGCTTGCAAATCGGGGTAAGTTTCTCATAGGGACCTACTTGTAGCTTGTTTTAGCGTAAAACATTTCTTGAAATTAAATGTACACTGCAACCCCTTTAAACCGGAACCCCTTTAATCAGGAAACCCCTTTAAACTGGACAAATCGTCCAGTCCCAAACTTTTTACTAATATAAATCACCCCTTTAATTCGGAAACCCCTTTATTCAGGAAACCGGACAAGAATTATGGCCCAAATTGGATTTTTCCATTATAAAACACCCCTTCAAACCGGACAAGATTAAAGTCTATATAACATTTTTCATGTTAGCATGGACATGTACAGTCCATTAAAGTATGAAAAATTTGAATTTCATTTAAAATACATGTACACAGTAAATGAAGTTGATCAATATTGTCATAGAAAGTTGATTTATTCACACCTGTATGAATTTGTGTATGGCTAGGGCATGTCATAATTGGTCTTAATTGCTATGACAACAAACTGAGGTTTATTTAATGTGTTTTTCACAACTTTTTGTTTAAATTAGGACATGTGTGATATTTTGCATTGGGCTATAAGTGTATTCGTTTCAAGGAGTTCTCATTCAACACTCAATTAACATGAATCAGCTGTGTAAAATAACATGAACTTGTTTGTTTTTATTTTTAATTTTTAAATATCTTAGGGAGAAATTGTGCTGATCATTTTCTTGTAATGAAATAATGCATTTAACTTTTGTTAGTTAAGACCTGAAGAGACTATTATTTATTATAACTGATTAGTGCAATACTTTATAAAATACAGATCCAATTGTCCACATTTGGAAAAAAGTTTGCAATCTTGTCCAGTTGTCAAAACCCCTTTAGTCCGGAAACCCCTTTAAACCGGAAAATTGGTTCGGTCCCGACCTCGTCCGGTTTAAAGGGGTTTCAGTGTAGTTAAATAAGTTTTAGAAAGGAATTAAATGCCATTTAAACACACCTATCTTTAGCAGAATATGTCTTACGAGGAGTGATAGTATTTTCCTCGTGATAAAACTATGTACAAGGTCGCAGCAATTACAATATTACGTTCGAAACGCTCAGGCAATTTCAGCAATTATCATGTATTAGGCGAAAATCTGATATACGAGACGGAAGAGAGTTGATAAAAGCTCGTTTCAGAGACTCACCGTCAGATCCTGATGATGATTTTGTCAAATTTTACTTTTCCAATATATCAACAATTTTATAATTATTTCCGATAACATATATGAACAATCACAAAACACGGAGCCTTCATGATAATAAAAGTTGTAAATACATGTATTCAAGAGTTACCGATTGTTAGTGACCAACTTTAAATAATTCATATTTTAATGAGAAACTTTGAAATCCTGCAAAACTGAGGTCTCATTGTAGATAGCGCTTATAAGATGACTGATCACCACCTTAAAGACTATTTTCCAAATAAAAATCCCCGTCTAACAACCGAGAATATACGGTATATGCGCAGTAAGTTGTCGAAGCATCCTTTAAGTGGACAAATACACTGCATTGAAGCTGGGAATATATATGTTATTTTCAGTTCTGTGAAGACTTAGAACAAATTATAAATATCTTTCAAACGTTCGTTTAAAATGTCTCACACCATTTAATAATTGATTTAACTTTTTGCATAATTCCAGTTGTCATTATCATAGCTGCGTTAAGCTTCGAAGTATTGGGAAAGGACGTCAACGAACCACTTGGTACAGGGTCTTGGTGCTGGATAAAATGCAACGACAACATCAACGTTATACTCTGGATGCTCATCACAGGCAAAGCATGGGAAATATTCTGCTATCTTTCCACGACAAGCTTATATGTGCTATTAAAGCTTATACAGGTTACCATAATTTCCTTTTTCAGGGTATCAGTTTTTTTTTGTTTTTTTTTTTTGGGGGGGGGGCGTTTTAACGCCACCCAATGTGATTACATGTGGATTTCGATCACATAGAGGGTTGCACGCAAGATTGTCGTAACTACATTGAAATAAATGAGTTACGACAGTCTTGCATGCAACCCTCGACATGACCAATTTACCTCCAGTGGATTAGTTTCCTTGAATAACGTATATAGTATATGTAGGTTAAATGAGTTTATGATACGGTAGACGGTGCTGTACTGTGCTAAATATAGCTGAAGTAAACAAACACCAGAGCAGACGATACCAATTACTCACCAGGCTATGCATTGTAAAACTTTCTAAGTTCTGAATTTCTTCTAACAATTCTTTCAAATGTAAGATCCCTATTAAATCTTTCATTCCAGTCTAAGATGGCCAAGCCAATCCTGTATTTTTATGTAGAAAAAACTAAATGAAATTTCAACAGCTATGTCACTTTTCAGCAAGAATTAGGAGCATGTATAGTTCAATTTTGTTTTAAACCTTGATCCATTGTTTTGCACAATCCAGTAGGGCAGTTGGACATTAACAGTGATAAAGGCAAGAATAATAATGGGGTGATGATAGCTTATCTCAAACTTGGTGTGGCATTTCATTCATGCAGAATTTGTCGGGAAATTTGATTATAAAATAAGCATGGATATTAATGAAATATATTGTTCAAATGACTGCTAAAAGCAGTAAGAAATAAACAAGATAAAATAAAAATAATTACATGATTACAGTATACTAAATAGAGATGAAAAGTGACATAATTGAATAACAATCCACACACTTGTCATGCACTATGAAATGGATAAAGTTGTTTCTTAAACACTAAGCAACATTTTAAAGGGAATATTGGAATAAAAAATAATCTGCAACAGGTATGTGGGTTTACATTTTAACTGTATTATTGATCAGCTTACCATAGCCGAACAGTTGCCATGAGTAGTATTTCAAGCTACACTGCAAATGATAGTGCCTCTAGCTGGGAGCGAACCCGCACCGTCACGGCGACAGCGCCTAGCCCTGCAATTCCTGCGACGCAACCAATTGAGCTAACCGGGACAACCCCAAAAAAGGTTGATCGAATAGCCCTGATATACGTAACAATCACTGCATGACATCGGTAACGGGTTATTTTACTGATAACAGTACTGACTATATGTACCGGGAGACTTTTTACGGCCGCCACACTGCACAAATAGCGCTACTGTGAATTTCAAGGTGTATTTGTTTACTATCTGCAGTTCATGACCCCAGAATCCCTCCCCGGGATTTTCAAATTTTGACAGTTAACATATTTTTTTCTCAAAAATTACAATAAAATGCATTTTGTCATGAACTTTTCGCTGCCATTTCATTTGAAATGTTGCAAAGAAGTTATATAAAAAGGTTTTAAGGGAAAATACTTATTGGTTATTGTGCTATTTAAAAAAGGGCCCTTAGATGTGAAGCTTGTCAAAAATACCATGAAAATCTGCCCCAGCGTCATCTAGTGGCTTAAATAGTCAAGTTGGGGTTTAACAAAAATACGGCTCTGAAGTGTAAACTTTAGGCGAAACTTTAAAGCGTTTAAATTTAATTAGATTTGATGCAGTGCTCTGACTCATTTTTATAAAATTGCTTTATAGTCATATTATTCGAAAAGAACAAAAAATCATCCATTAACCATGATGCAACTTTTTTTACACTGTACCTTTTTCAAACAAGTTTTAGTTTCCAAAAATCCAGTCGGTCGTTAGCAAGACATTCTAACAAAAAGACGGCTCTGAAGTGTAAACTTCAGGCGAAACTTTTAAAGCGTTTAAAGCGTTTAAATTTAATTAGACTTGATACAGTGCTCTGACGAATTTTTATAAAATTGCTTTATAGTCATATTATTTTTATTTTTGCATATCTTTTATTTCCTCCTAGTCCATAAATATTGTTTTAAATCATAGTGCAAATAGCAACTATTTCATAGTTAAAGTATTTTTTTATTTTTCCATGTGTTTCATTTCTTTCTTGTCAATTAAAAGTTTCAAATCAAAGGTTGACTAATTATTCATTTTTCCTGGCACAATATGACTTCAATCTTGGATATTAGCATCCGCCTCAACATCCGTGGTAGATAAAAACTTGATAAAGCAGAAGCCGGGCATGCAAACCTTTGCTCTGCCATTCGAAAGTTCCTTCAAACTCCTCCAATAGGAAACTCCACACAATCTATAGATGATGGGACATTATGACAATCACTCTAAAACGCCACCCATCAGTACTTTCAGTGCTTTGATTAAGTTATGTATTGCATCGTGATATTTCGTTAAAAGTACGGACGGAATGAATTCCCTTATCTTTAAGAAATTACTTTTTGCAAATTTGCATTTAACTCAATGTACTGTACAGCATGGTGACTTTTAAAAACGGGTAAGCCTAATTAGAAGGCGATACTTAATATAAATCTTTAGCTCTATCGCTGCAAACACTTAAGGCAGGCAAAGTAACAATGGATCAGGACTCACAAACATTTCGAAAAGTATGCCGTTACAGTTCATGGAGGTTGAAGATGAGTTTTTCATTCGTCATTCATTAATTTACTCTTTTACTCTTATAAAATGCAAAATATACACACATACACATAAAAACAGTTTCTACCCGCATATCCTATTTGAAGAGATAGGAAGAAAAATGTAATAATATGATCAATTAAAAAATAAGATACTAGTACTACAAACGATGTACTTACAAAAACAAACAAAATTAACACGTAGTGAAATAAAGATCTCGAAAAAATTTTGCACCCGGGACGTACCCACTGAAAATGGAAAATTTACAAAAACAATTTGTGGTAATATTTACTGACACTGTTTAGATACATAAAATAACCTGTAATTCACAAATCGTCAAGATAATGCGATAACGTGAGGTTATGTGACAGAAAGATATAAACTGTCGTAGTAGTGCAAAAAGTGTGTACAATTACATTAAGGTATCGCAAACATTGCAAATGGCGAAAACAGGCTAAAATTTCAAAAAATATATTTTAGGGGAAATACTAATTGCCACCTAGATTTTAGTAAATAAATGTATTTAGCTATGTATGTAGTAAATGTTTGCAAGCTCAGTTTAGTCTAATTCATGTTCTAATTACCAAGCACATACTAAAACAAAAGAAAAACCATTTTCATGAGAACTCTGAAATTCATGAATAATATACCAAAGCAACTCATACCTGAAATAAGTATATGATGATCTACAATGTTTAGTGCCAATTCGTCAAATTAATGTTAGGGTTTTCAAGAAATTCAAGGAAATCTTACTTCCTGGTTCAAAGTGAAAGTAGAATCTACTTTCACTTTGAACCAGGAAGTAAGATTTCCTTGAATTTCTTGAAAACCCTAACATTATTTTGACGAATTGGCACTAAACATTGTAGACCAGCATATACTTAATTCAGGTATGAGTTGCTTTGGTATATTATTCATGAATTTCAGAGTTCTCATGCAAACGGTTTTTCTTTTGTTTTAGTATGTGCTTGGTAATTAGAACATGAATTAGACTAAATGGAGCTTGCAAACATTTACTACATCCATAGCAAAATACACTTCTTTATTAAAATCTAGGTGGCAATAAGTATTTCCCCTAAAATTCATTTTTTGAAATTTTAGCTAGTTTTCGCCATTTGCAATATTTGCGACCTCTTAAGTAACCAACGAATATATGACTCGTTTATAAATGGATGTATTGTCCAACAATATTGACCTGGCACCTCATTAAATTTCGTAAAGGTCATAGGAAAAACACTGGTACATACATGTAACCAGAGAATAAATTGATATAATTGTTCACTTCGAACGTCAGTGAGTTGTGGTGTATTGGTTTACATGCCGGACTACGGATCTGATGGTCTCTGGTTCGAATCCTTACAAACATTATTTTATAAAAATACACATTTTTTTCTTTTACTTGTAAAAAAATCATTTGAAATCGTTTTACTACTCGTACATCTGGTTTTAGAATACCCTTTGAATAGTGTTTTTCTACAATTGTATTTGTGACATTATGCAACCGTATAGGCTATAAATACATTTTACCCATACACGCAAAATATTCAGTTATAAAATACTTCACACTACACCGGTAGTTTACATAGAAAAATAAAAGTCTATACGAGCTTTAAAAGAATGGAAATTTTAAAATTAATATAAAACAAACAAAAGTGGCTAAAACATTAATTCGAACCCACGAGTTTACGTCCTTATTCTCGAATTTAAACACTTTTACCTACTGCGCTAAGCGGCCTTTTTACATTTTGTAGCTTATTAAAATTGGTTATACATATCATATCGACTTAAATTTAGATCGTAAAGTTTACGAAATATACCGACTACAGGGTCAAATTCAAGAGTGCCAGGTCAATGTTGTTGGACAATGTCAAATAAAATAAAAGTGTGTATTTATCGTAATAATAAACACTTGAAGGTTTTGTATTCTTTACACGCTATAAAATATATGGGGTTGTATATGGGTCACGAGGTAAAGGGTAATGGTAATAAAAGTCAGTCTCAGCCTGGAAAATACTTCAAGTTGAGACTATTTTGAGCTATCCTCACAAAACATGATGTGTATGTAGCTTATGCTGAAACTTTGCATGAGTTTGTATTTGGGGTCACTGGGGTTAATGTTACTGTTTCTGAAATGATGTCCCTTGTCCGGATATTATCTTGAGGCTGTTTCTCACCAAACTTGTTTCTTTGTTAGCCTTTGACGAGACATTACAGTGGATTGTATTTGGATTTAAGAGTTATACGTCATTGCAGCTAAATACAGAACTTCATTTTCCAGACATCTAGTAGTAAGGGAAAGACGAGTTTCATCAGTCCTTGTCAAACCTGGTCTGTATGTTGAAATATTTCGAATTAAGAGGATTGGTTTTACATGGTTATAGCATTTTTATTGATTTCAGGATTTTGTAGGGTTTATGTAAAATGATGCCATTAAACTGCGGCGGCCATTGATCGCAAATAAAGAATGTTGACTTAAAGTATGGGGCGTTATTTTACAACTACCACACAATCTACACGGCTTCTGTAATGAAGCAAATTTCATTTGTTTTCAAGTACTATGACCCAATCGGTGTAGATAATGGTTTTAATGTATTAGTTATATCATTATAAATATTTTATAATTTCAGTATATGAAATTTAGACATCTTGGCTTCCAACAAATACATTCTCACTTACGTGAAGAAGACCACAATTTCGTTTATGTTTGGCTTGTGATTTTTGGAATACGTGTTTGGGGAACGGTGAGGTTCTTCATGTACGTGACCAATAGCAATGTTAAGGAAGCGCAAGTATCGATTGTATTTCTTCATATGCAAGCGGTGGGGGATCCGGCGCAAGGATTATGCAATTTTATTCTATTCTGTTTACTCGACAAAACAGTTAGGAACAAAATGATGGCGTTTTGTTCAAACAAGACAGAGAATTACACAGATCCGAGCACAGAGAACTCTGAGAGTTATACGGAACAAGATCCGCTTTTAAAAAATGTAATAACTTAAAAAGGACCATCAAGAAAGATGATCATTCATACAATGGATTTAATATAAATTTGTTCATATTTGACAAGGCTTTGTCTCAACTCTTGGAAAAAAAAATCATCAGCATCATCACAGCAATGCATAAGAACAATAATGATACCACCTGAGTGACATTTTAGTTATGCTTCTTTCAACCCTGAAACTAAATGTTGCGCAAATCTCCGAAATATCTTATCTACTTGCACAATACTTAGAAAATATCATATGCATCAACAAAACTGTTTGTAACAAAAATGATATCTCCCGATTGACTAGGTTTTACTTGCGCCCCTAAAACGACTTTAACCTGAAACTGTGTATTTCTTCGATAGTACATGTAATGAAAGTAGTCCGATACTTGGAATATGTCATCTGCATCTACTAAGCTCTATTTGACATCAAGAAATAGTTGAATAGTTTTTGAACATTTTTTACTTATATTTTATCTTATTATCATATATTTTAAACCATAGGCCCATAGTGCAACATTTTGCAAGCAGGCGACACAAATGTGTTCCTCAAAATTTAATATCAAATTCTAGTTAAATTAATATCTCAAAGGGGTGATTGTTTTACAGAAATATGAGTCATATATGACAATATTAAGAAAAGCGTGATAAAAATTTACAACGCATTGACATTCAATCGCCAAACATAATTCGATGTAAAATAGTAAAAAGAAAGAGAGACAATCCCAGCGAAAATCAATAGTGAAACTTTAAATTGTAAAGATATTTCCGGAACAGAAGCTTCAACCGAAACTTGTTGAACTTAGACATTTTGAGACAATTAATCAAATTATATTTATACCAGAATGAATGATATAAAAAAAATACAAAATACAAAATGAATTTTGTGATAAGCAGGCAAAAACAAGTCGTCAGAATATTTCAGACTTGAGATGTGGCCCGCATCACGGGAAAACGTGTCTTTATGAAATTTACATGTACGTTATTCCATGAAATGACGTCATCAAGTTGAGAAGACGACATCGCTTATAATGCGGTAAAAATAACATTTTATTGTCAAAAACAAGTATTCGTTTGAAGGGTATTTTGAAAAGGCCATTCAAAGAAATTACAGAGACGTTAGTTTATGATTTGTGAAAACATGAGACATAGAATTCAAATAATTATTGAGCACTAACTGGAAGAGCAACTATCAAATGTCAATATATGGAAAGGGAGCTTTGATAGCAAACATAATGTAAAATATTGCAGACCCGGTTTGATTGAGCCTGTTCATGGGCAGTATTGGAAATGCCTACAACTGCCCACGCCGCCTAGCCACAGGTTGAACGCAACTCGACATTTACACCAATTAACAGTACAATTTTGATCCAATCAAAACGAATGGTTTGCATATGGCGGTAAACATGGAACCTTCAATGCGGTATTTTCAGATTAATACCATGTTTAGCGGCGTATGGTCCACAGATAAAAGAACAAATGCACACGTATCATGTGTTTAAGCCAATTAATGATGATTCATTATTCTGCACTTTAACCATGATTTTAAGTCACGGAAAACACTTACTTATTATAATCTCGAGGTTACATCTTTTGTATATTAATCACTTATTCCTTGATGTTATCAAGCAAATATATATCCGGAAAATCATATGTCCAGAGTAAGTTACAATTCAACGTCGAAATATATTAAAATTTTTGATCCACGATATAAACATATTTTTGCAGAGCTTTCTTGGTTAATTATTGGTAATAAACGTAAGTACACTTAAACTTTAAAATCAAATTCAATAAAAAAAACTATTTAATATTTTAAATAATTCACAATACTTTTGTTATAATAACATTGATTTAACATTGACAACAAAAGCTCGAAACTATCTCCCATTTTTTGTAGCCTAGGGGACAGAAATATATCATCCTTTAAGAGTATTACCATATACATGTATGGTGATATTGATATCGGGCAAATTTCGACCCTACCGATAAACCCAATACCCATCTTATATATTGTCTTTAATGATTACAAATCATTGTGCCCGTTGATTACGCCATTAAAAAATTCTTAAAGACTAATGTGATAAGAATTTAGACATTTATTTATCGTTGTTGTTGTTTTTAGAAAATAATTTTCGTCGCGTGACATCTTGAGAGCGTATCACGTGACACATTGAGAGCGCCAATTAGAAAATGTATAGCAAATATTAATGCAGTTAAATAACTGTTCTCTAGAAGTCATTGCATACTGAGTTTATTTAACCGGATTCACTTTTCTTCCTCATGAGCGAATATATACATCTTTTATTCTTGAGGTAAAATTAGTAATAAACTTTTCATGAAAATAATATTCTGTAGCACTTCATCTATTTTTGTTGTTTTTAATTGGTTAATTACTAAATAGAAATGGTCTTTCATACAAAAATCTTCATTAAAACATTCCTTATCATTAAAAAATAAATTCCATTCTTGAAAAAAATAGTCATACAAACTATCTTTAAATCTATCTGAAAATATATGACTATCTGAAAATGAATATTACTACCTACACCGCCTGGCCCAGGGTTGAGTACAACTCATATTTACACCAATAAACAGTACTTTTTTTTATTAAAATCACAGAAATAAACACCTTCTAGAACTGGTCTCGAGTTAGCATTGAGACCTTGCGAATAGAAATCCACTAATATATACCAATAGCCATACAATTAAAGAGCTTAGCGCGGCACTCGTGCTATTAATTAGTTAAATATAAAATTGGGATGCACTGTAACAATACAATATATGCCATACAAGTCAGAAAATAGCTTTGGTCATTAAACTCAGCACTAAATTTATGTATTTATTATTTTTCAGAGTCAAATAAACACTGAATTACAATGAATGACACAGAAATAGAATACCTCAAGAACGTCCAACGAGATATTGCCACCAACCTTTTACCTGTCATAGTACTGGTTGCTGTGCTCGAAGCGGTCGGAATCGTAGGAAATGCTTTTGCATTCGTATTTTATGCATTTAAAACTACGCGTTCGTCCACGGTCATTCTTATAGCATGCCTGGCTGTTTTTGACTTAGTTGTCTGTATTATATGTACTTTCAACATTTTTGAAATGTTTGTGAATGTCATGTATACAGAGAAGTTTGTGTGCCAGCTAACTCATTTCTTTGGGCTTTGGTCGATCATCACATCGGGTCTGATATTGTGGATGATAGCAATCGACCGCCACAGAAAAATATGCGTCCCATTTGGAAAGCAAGTGACCTTGAAAACTATCAAATACGCAGTTGCTGCCATCTTGATTTTTGGCCTCGTTGTATCGGTGAGGAATTTCGTTATTTTTGACACGAATGAAGTTAATGTTGCAGTTATTGCAACAAACCATACGGTCATTGGCCATTATTGCACAACCAGCGATGAAGCCAGTTTGAAAGCAGGTGTCGCCATCTCTAACGTAGTAGATTTCCTTATTATGATCATAATATGGGTAACATTGGTGGTAGCATATACTCATATAATAATCACTTTACTAAGAGTTCGGAGGAAGAAACGGACATTGCAATCAGATACAAAAATACATGTCAATGTAATATACAAACCAAAGTTTTCAAATACTGCTGAAAGTTCGATTAAAGTTTACGAAGCAGACGACTCTGGGATAGTAAAAACTGAAACAAGTTGTATACTTTCGGATGAACAACCGTCCGGCTACAGTTTACCAGTGCAAATAGCAACAGTAAATAGTACAAAGACGAGAAACGGTAATGAAGAAGTTGCGCCTTCACTCAATGCACAAGAAGCAGAGGTACAAAAGCAAACACATGATCGTAAAAGGAACATCGTTATTGTAGGTGCAAAATTTAATATTTTTCACCAGAAGGACACACAAAACAGCGTTGTAAGCCAGAGTGGATGTTTAGATGGAACACATCAAGAACAATCAATGTCTTGTGAATTTTCAGGAATACAAACCACAATATCGAAAGACAACGTTGATACAAGTGTAGACAATGTAGATGATATAAAAATATATGAAAAAGGAAATGTCAGATCCCATAGGAAACGGTCATACAAAATGTCGAAGGGTGCCTCCGAGAGATCTCTTACGTTTCAGATGTTTACAGTGTCATTTGTATTTATTGTTTGTTTCACTCCTTACTTTATTGTGAAGATTTTGATGAGAATTATTTTCCAGGCCGGTGAAGAGTATGAACTGGACTTGGGTTCTCAGTTTGCACTTAGACTTCCGTACATGAACAGCGTTTTCAACCCGATCGTTTACATTATATTTAATTCCAAATTTCGAGAATTCTTGAAGAACATTTTATTTAAACTTTTCCTACGTTGTTTGATCAGATAAAAAAAGTATCATTATGCCCTACAATAGTTGTTCTGAACAAATAAGAAAGTATCATTATGCCCTACAATAGTTGTTCTGAACAAATAAGAAAGTATCATTATGCCCTACAATAGTTGCTCTGAACAAATAAGAAAGTATCATTATGCCCTACAATAGTTGTTCTGAACAAATAAGAAAGTATCATTATGCCTAATAATAGTTGTCCTGAACAAATAAGAAAGTATCATTATGCCCTACAATTGTTGTTCTGAACAAATAAGAAAGTATCATTATGCCCTACAATAGTTGTTCTGAACAAATGTTCTGAACAAATAAGAAAGTATCATTATGCCCTACAATAGTTGTTCTGAACAAAGAAGAACGTATCATTATGCCCTACTATATAGTTGTTCTGAACAAATAAGAAAGTATCATTATGCCCTACAATATAGTTGTTCTGAACAAATAAGAAAGTATCATTATGCCCTACAAAATAGTTGTTCTGAACAAATAAGAAAGTATCATTAATATTATGCCCTACAATAGTTGTTCAGCTCTACCCCTAAACAGTAAGAGCATGAACATACCAAACACACTGAAAACAACAGTTTAAGAAAAAACTCGTTGCCAGCACAATTTTATTAAAGAAAACATATAAGCTGTTTCCAGCGTTTTACAACTCCAGGTTAGTTTGCTATCGCACAAAATAAAACCACAAACGGATTAATGGCACCTATCACTGGCGCTTGATCAGCCACCCTACCCCCTGCCAACCCTTACTAATACGCCCTTTTTTTGAAAAAATGTTGTCAAGTCACTAATAATATTCCATTCTATTAAAAAATGCGATAATGCATCGTCAAAATCGTATTCTAAAAACATTATATTTCTATGTATATAATTGAATATTCAATATAATGTTTTTTTAGAGGTGGGGCGGCTGGTCAAGCGCCAGTGGCACCTATATATTCTGAACATGCTCATAAGGAAAATAATGCTTTAATAATTTCTAATGAACTTTGTTTTAAATAGACATTAGATGTTTCTTAATTTCCGACTAAATTAAAACAACCAGGTAATAAACTTTAACATTTTATGACATTCAGATTACACTTGCTTTCCGTGTACTACGGATATTTTTTATCTTACACGTACCGAGCAATAACGAGAGCGTTCACTATTCGGCACGAAGATTTCTTGATCAGCACTCTTTTTTCTCTATTGTTAAACTTTTTTAAAACTCGAAAGAGGCTTGCTTAATTTGTTTTTAAATAAACTCGTTTTGTTTTTGCACTTTTGTGTGGGAACATGGACCCAGGATGGACTGTTGATATTGTTCAATGCAAAGTTTTTCAATATTGCATCAAATCATTTTTATCATTAGAAACAAACTAGAATATATTAAGTTAAATTAAGCCATGTATATTCTCAACAAATACGAACAGCAAAAAAAACGACAAAAAAACTAACAAGACTATAAAAGCGAATGTTCCGAAACCAATTACCGATTATAAATTTTCCCACATGAGTTTTGAAAGTGCATTCGAGTTTCGAAAGTACACACGAAATATGAAAGTAAACGCAAGTTCCGAAAGTACACGAAAGTTATGAAAGTAAACTCGGATGTGAAGTTTAAAAGGAGCAGTTAATGTTTATTTGATGTTAAGTGGGTACTTTAAAAACAATCGTTTGTTCAAGCAAAGATGTTAACAATTTTCACACTTTTAACTCTTCCTCTTTTTATCAACTTATGCAGCTTTAAAATAATTTTGAATTCATTTTTATTCTAAGAAGCACATCGATTCACATTTATCTGTGAAGACAAACCTAGCGCTAGGATAAAAAAAAAATTATTTCCAATGGTACACATTATGGCCATAAGACAACGGAGGCAGGCCTCTCCTTTATTACTTTGATACTAGAAAGAAGAAAGATACATACAAATGAAAAGATAAATAAAACGATGATAAAACTAAAAATGAAATTCACACACGTACAATCTTTGACATGGGATTCTTTGAAATGTGTTTCAGACATGCATGACTAATGTGTAGCGATCTTTGATCTGAATAATATTATGTTTATTATATATACCGTGCGCACTTGCAAAGTTTAGTTTAAAATATTGATAGTCTGTAAATTGATACAATAAACAAAGAGGTTCATGACTGTCTGAATATATTAATACCCCAAAAATATCAAAACTCTAGCTCCAGATAATAAATGATTATGTTAAATAGATGAAAAGGGAACTTTTGAAAGCCATGGAACACGACAAAAATGAAAATATTGCAGGCTCGATTTGATTAAGCCTGTTCATGGACAGTAATGGAAATGCATATTACTGCCAACGTCGCCTAGACAAGGGTTGAGCGCATATCAATATTTACAACAATACAAAGTACAAATTTATCCATCCCAAACGATGGTATGCATATGAAGGTGAACATAAAATCTTCAATACGGTATTTCAAATTAATACCAATCCATGTTCAGCCGTGTATATCTGAGAATATAAATCATGTGTATCACAGACATTCTTTAATTATGAAAATTGTTAATGATATCTCATAGTGAATGAGACAACAATCCGACCCACTTGAAGCCATATTTTGCGACTTGAACACTTTCGATAGAGGGTCATCGAAATAACATCCCTTTGAAATATGTTTTATAAAAGATTAGCATATTTGAAAAAGATTTTCACATATTTTCACAAGTTTTCTTCTTGGATGTATAAAGGAAAAGCTATGTCCCTTTGGCGGCCTTGCTTTTGATTAAACAATTCGGCTTGGACAAATTTGGTGGAGGGTCAAACAAATAATGTATTTCTATAAAATGGCACGTATGTTTTGTGAAATTCAAAACATTGTTTTGAGAATACGATTTTAAACATAAAATTGTAGTTTGAAGACGCGATTTTAAACAGTTTACTCTTTAAACGCATTGTTTTTTTGGCTTATTGAAATCGAGGGTCGTGATTTAACCAATTAAAAAGAGCTCAACGCCAACATATTTACTGAAGAGTGACGTAGTCTATCAGCTGCGTGCATCTTGTTGGTATTTGTTGTCGTTGAGTTATAATGACTGATTATCCGAGGAGAAAATTGATACATTACACCGTTCGACGTGACAGCTGTTGGAAAAAAAATAAAGTTAATATTTTTAGAATACAGCGTTGAATGAGTACTTTGTAGCGTTTAATTACCAATAAGATTGTTTAACTGCATCGGTTTTACATCAGTACAATTTCTGCCACGCTGGACCTGTTGTCTAATTTTAGCATTTGACGGAATTTCCGGACATCTGGAACACGAAACTTGTATTTTTCTTCAAATAACATTTGGTTAAAGGCAAGATGGTGTTAGCGGACTTAGGAAGGAAGATCACTTCAGCACTAAGGTCACTAAGCAATGCTACAATAATAAATGAAGAGGTAGGTACTAAAGCTGTACATAGACTGGTAGGCTGGAGGTCTGATAACCAGATCTTTCTCACCAGTTCAATATAGGACTAGCCTATTTTGATTAGAAAAGAATATATTCTTCTTAAAATCTGAATAATTGTATTATTATATTTATTTGGACCTAAATGAACAAACTAAAAGGAATTCAAGACGAGAATACAGGGGTTTTTTTAAGGAAGAGGGGAAGACGCTGGACACTGGACAAAAGGGTAAAAATGCGTGAAAAATACAAAATTGGGGAAAATTTAGTGTATTATACACTCTTAGTTGTATTATAAACAGTGTATGTTTATGCTCAAGTTTATGCCTCTGTCTATCTTTTTTACTTTAGCTTTCATTACCAAGCAGTCTATTTAGCATACAGAGGCATATCTCTTTGTGATCTGTTCTTAAACAGTACAAGAATAAGTTTATTTATACTTGCTCACTTTTGGAGACTGCTTAAAATGTATCCATTAATTGTGTGTTTTGAATCAAAATCATTTCGGATGCAAGATTTCCAGAAATCTTTTGTTTAGGCCAGTGCTTGGTTAGTTATTGATAATTTCCAACTTAATTGCTGAATTCCCCAAGAAAATTAAATATTGCTGCTCAAAAGGAGGGTTCGAGCAATTCCACTGACCCCCCCCCCCCCACCCTGATAATAAAACATGCGGCGAACAATGATAAATGATCATAAAATTACACGGTATATAAATTATAATCACAATTATTATAAAAATAATCATTAATAACTGGGAAAAATGAATTTATAAAGTCGATTTCGGTAATTCCCAGTCGATTTCGGTAATTGGGTCGATTTCGGTAAATCGGGTGACCCCTTCCACTTTTAAATGTCGCGATAATTAATTTTTATTGTAGTTGTGAGTCACATCGTAATTTTGGACTTCAATGAATACTCCGGAAGGTACGGGATATAAAATTCTTGGGATAAAAATAATTGCCTGGCACAGTTTTAAATGTGTGTTTCACCTGACGATTCGTATTTTTGTGACAGAACATGGCGCCGTATTCTGTTGTTCGTATATTGCATGATTCCTCGTTCGTTTTACCTTACAGTGCAAACAAGCCGCATCCGTTTAAAAGCACGACACAGACAATATACGACAGCTAGCAATTTATTCAGTTAATCTTCAATTAATTGTCAGTTATCAAAATAACAGATTCTTTTTTTGCCCGGTGTCAGAATTCATTCCTCGGCGATAATTAGACCGGCACGCGCATGTGTTTACTGACTGGTTGGTATTTTTAAAGTGGGAGGAGCTTATTGTTTTAGCAAAACATTTTTCACTATCTAATCGTTAACGGCGTAACCTGAAAAAATATAGGTGGGGTTTAAATTTACTACGACTGTCTACATTGATGGTTGTGATTTTCTTTTTCGGAAGTCCGCGGGACGTATGTTATCGAGAAATTTGGCGGGCAGGTTGTATTATAGTCGTAATTTACGGCCATATGCTCGCTAACAGTACTCAACTGTTGTAAAATCCACTTAAAACTGGCAGGTAGAATGCCTTTATTCCCAACACAACGATAATCCATTACAAGTAATGTTTAAGTTGACGTCCAGGATACAGTGTCTGTGACATAGCGAATCTAAATTTAGTAACATTCGACAAATAATACTGCGTACGTACCTAATTTCTAACAAATATTCGTGAAAACAGTGCGGATTTTGGATGAAATAGATTAAAATAACTATAAATTAAGCTTCTGTTTACGTTTTGCTAAAAAATTATCACTTTCCAAGGGGGAAAGTGATTTTGTTGGGGAAAAAAAATTTCGTTGGGGAATTTTTTTCCCTGGGAAGACGCCGACTTTCGGCGTCAGTTAGTTAAGGAAAAAAACCCTTGGAATATTTCATTAATACAACATTTACATTAATGTATTTTCAACAAAATAATGCCAAGCGATTAGTGTCTTCCAGAACATACCCAGGACTAAAATAAAGCTCTCTTGTAGCTTTATCTATTTACATTCCATGCAACTTGCTAAGATGATACATGAATTGTGTGACTTTACCAAGTAGTGGTTTTCAGAAGACTTCTTTTATACCAACCAGGGAATATACTAGCATTACATGTGCATCTTAGCCATTTTATTGTTGGTTATTCTGTACCAAAAATGAACTAAGTCTAAGCAAAACTGGTAAGTTTTATTGGTGAAAGTAAGTATTTCAAACAAATGTACCTGAAAAGACAAAACATAAACACAATAACATGTAAAGACCGATTCCAAAGATGTAAAAGAAATCATTAGTCTGTAAGTTATTAATTTAGAAACAAAATATGTATGAATGACAACAGAAATGGTTCTCGGCCTTACTGGCAATAAAATTGATTACAGGCTTTACAGTCATTCAGCTTAGCTTAGAGTCTTATGTTTTTGCACTAAAATAAAGTACATGAAATAACAACAAGAATGTATTTTCTTGTCTTGATAGGTGTTGAATGGCATGCTGAAGGAGATATGTTCAGCTTTGTTAGAAGCAGATGTGAATGTACGTCTTGTCAAGCAGCTCCGTGAAAATGTTAGGTGAGTCTAGTCTAGGCAAAACTGTCACTTGGGACATATTTGTTAACTATTTACCCTTGTTTGCTGATTTTGAACAATTAAAAACTCATCATGTCTACAATTTTATGATGTGCAAGATGTGTGGATCTTCTCTGGTTGCACATTGGTAATAGCCATGTCCATAAAGGAAAGGGTAAAACATACTAAGCATGTCTTGAGTGTAACAGATATTGATGTAGATATTGTAATATTAATACATGTATCATGCTTATCGTAACCAAACTGAATTCATTGGTTTCTTCATTGTTGTGTGTTAAATAGTAAACTCTTAAATAATCATATTAATTTGATTAATTGAACTGCTTTTCTGTCATTTTATTTCCATTTCTACTCTCATCAGATGCTTTGTTGTTCTTTTGCAAAATCTGCTTGAAAATTCTCAACAGGGGTTAACTGACCCCGGTTTTTTGAAACTCTGAAATTAAATGAAACCATATTTTGAAAAGATGTCTTTTAGCTATAGACAGTTGTGATAAATTTCTTTTCTTATTTGGTCATCTTCAGATCCATTATTGACTTTGATGAGATGGCGGGAGGTCTCAACAAGAGGAGGATGATTCAGTCAGCCGTCTATAAGGAACTTGTCAAGGTAGGAATATTATACCGGGTTGATAGTTGCATCAGTGATACCGGTAACAAACATTTTTTTTTTAAACCACATTTTCCAGAAACTGTTGAGCAAAAAAAAACAACACAACAGCATTTGTACAAATTTTATGTCACTTGCTAGTAGTGGACTGATGGTTTGAAATGAACTGTTCAATCATAATATTTATTATGGCCAGTAATGAAAAGAAAATTTTTGTTGTCCTTCACTACTTAGTTGCAATTTTTTTTTTTTTTTGGGCGTTCACCTTTTCGGCGTGTAAGCGTGGTGCTGCGCTTTTGGATAGGAGACAGCCATATTGCAGGCTCAGCACCTCCGACTTCGGATCTCCTTGCGGGTCCTCCTATACCGACACCCGCCGAATCGGTCGTAATGCTAACCCTTACACCCTGAGCGCCAAGGAGGGAAGCCATTACTACCATTTTTAAAGTCTTTGGTATGACCCGGCCGGGGATCGAACCCACGACCTCCCAGTCCGGAAGCGGACGCTCTACCTACTGAGCTAACCGGGCTGGTCTTAGTTGCAATGAGGTGTTTAATATGGAGCACTGTCTGATTTTCAGCTTGTAGATCCTGGAGTGAAGGCCTGGACACCAACTAAAGGAAAGAACAATGTCATCATGTTTGTGGGGCTGCAAGGTAGCGGGAAAACCACCACATGCACCAAGGTGAGACATATCAATAGGCAGCCAATGTGATGTATAGCAGTGTACTGTAATTAACAAAATAAATGGTTAAGGGGGTTCGAGGTGAGGGACTGCTTTCAAACTGTAAAATACATGTACATCACAGTGACCTTTCACTTGCTATTAAACTTCACCCTAAAGAATTGCAAAAAAATAAATCACAAATTAATATGTATTGTTTCTGTTCAGAAATGTATTGTGCAATTGGTTTTATGTACACAATCTTGGGAGTGGTGGGTACATAATTATAGTGAATGCTTTGTCCTTCAGTCTGTCTAACACATATTTGGCAAGAAGGTGTCCCTAAAAGGCATTTATAACAAACTTAACAATTACTTGTTCATTATATCAATATGTATTAAGATCTAATGCATTAAAATTAATGTGTTCTCAATGTTCAAGGCCACATTCAGTTTTGAAGCTTATTGATAACTTTAAAATACTCAAAAAATTTAATCAGTCTTTTAAAAAAAAATGCCTTAATGTCTAAAAATCATAAACTTTAACTGCAAGTTGTGGTTGGGGTTTGAGTCTGTCTTCCAAAAACACCAAAACCAACAACAAATATATGGGCTTCTGTTTAATTTTCAAATAAAACCTGTAAAAAGAAACTACTGTCACAGTGGTGTAGGTGTTAAAATCAACAGATCTACACCACCTGAAAGTATTGACAGAACTTTAGCAGTGGTTCCACTTGCTACTAAACCTCAATGATCATTTGTAGCAGATTGTGCCAAGTAAAAGCCAAATTGCCCCAAATTTAAAGATTTAAGGTGTCAAAATGGGGGTTTGAGGAAATTTCAAGAGTCAAAGGGTCATATCCCTGGTCAAATCAAAGGGTCAGCTCCCGGGTCAAATGTTAACACTCGAAAATATTGTTGCTTGTGATTTCAGTTGGCCTATTACTACCAGAAGAAAGGCTGGAAGACGTGTTTGATCTGTGCCGACACTTTCAGAGCTGGAGCTTTTGATCAGCTGAAACAGAATGCCACCAAGGCCAGAATACCCTTCTACGGCAGGTAGGTTAAGGTTCAAGTGTTTACAGTTGATCATAGAAATAACAGAATCCTGGGGACCAAGAAAATCATTTTGTTATATCAGTGATTTTTTTATCTGTTTAACATAATTTTGATATGTTTGTATGGTTTTTAATAATTAAAATTTAAATTGTTTGCTGTTTATTAAAATGATACTTATGGGAATGGACCAAAGTGGTCTTTATAGTGGGGCAGTCTTAATTTTGGGTTGGAAAATAGTGCAAAACTGTTTAATTAAAAGGGACAATGAAATAGTGGTGTTATTATCAGGTGATCTTATGAAGGGTTTTACTATACAAAAGTAACAATTTTTACAAATCAACATCCAAAACTATTTGCTATTTTGTTCATTACCTATTACTTGTAGAAATCATCCTTTGTGGGTCAGGTCCTTATAAGCCTTATTAGCTCACCTGAGCCATAGGCTCATGGTGAGCTATTGTGACCCGTCTTTGTCCGGCGTCCGTCATCCGTCGTCCGTCAACAATTTCCTTTAAACAACATCTCCTCTGAAACCACTTGATGGATTTTAACCAAATTTGTCCTGAAGCATACTGGCACTGATGTCTACAAAAATTGTTCAAATCATGACCACATGGTCAAGGTCACTGCTGCTAAAAATAGAAATTCAGTCTTTGCTCAATTACTCGAGTTAGCTTAGGGTTATTGACTCCAAACTTGGTGTTTGGGTAGCTTATATCAAAAGGCAGCTTGGGGTTGCTACCCAGATGTCTGTGATCAAGGTCAAGGTCACTGTTGCTAAAAATAGAAATTCAGTCTGCTCAATTACTTGAGTTTGCTTAGGCCTATTGACTCCAAACTTGGTTTATGGGTAGCTTATATCAAAAGGCAGCTTGGGGTTGCTACCCAGGTGTCTGTGATCAAGGTCAAGGTCACTGTTGCTAAAAATAGAAATTCAGTCTTTGCTCAATAACTTGAGTTTGCTTAGGCCTATTGACACCAAACTTGGTGTATGGGTAGCTTATATCAAAAGGCAGCTTGGGGTTGCTACCCAGGTGTCTGTGATCAAGGTCAAGGTCACTGTTGCTAAAAATAGAAATTCAGTCTTTGCTCAATTACTTGAGTTTGCTTAGGCCTATTGACACCAAACTTGGTTTATGGGTAGCTTATATCAAAAGGCAGCTTGAGGTTGCTACCAAGGTGTCTGTGATCAAGGTCAAGGTCACTGTTGCTAAAAATAGAAATTCAGTTTCTGCTTAATAACTTGAGTTTGCTTTGACCTATTGACTCCAAACTTGGTATATGGATAGCTTATATCTAGAGGCAGCTTGGGGTTGCTACCCAGGTGTCTGTGATTAAGGTCAAGGTCACTGTTACTAAAAATAGAAATTCAGTTTCTACTTAATTACTTGAGATTGCTTTGGCCTATTGACTCCAAACTTGGTATATGGATAGCTTTTATCTACAGGCAGGATGGGTTGCTACCCAGATGTCTGTGATCAAGGTCAAGGTCACCATTGCTTAAAATAGAAATTCAGTTTCAACTTGATAACTTGAGTTTGCTTTGGTTTTTTGACTCCACACTTGGTGTATGAGTAGCTTATATCAAGAGGCAGCTTGGGATTGCTACCCAGGTGTCTCTGATCAAGGTTAAGGTCACTGTTGCTAAAAATAGAAATTCAGTTTCCACTTAATAACTTGAGTTTGCTTTGGCATATTGACTCCAAACTTGGTATATGAGTAGCTTAAAACAAGAGACAAATTGGGATTGCTACCCACGTGTCTGTGATCAAGGTCAAGGTCACTGTTGCTAAAAATAAAAATTCAGTTTCTGGTTAATAACTTGAGTTTCATACTCAGGTGAGCGATTCAGGGCCATCATGGCCCTCTTGTTTATCAGTCCAATAACAATAGAAAAGTAATACACCGAAGTAATGTTAAATGCTGATCTAAGAGCAATTATACAAGTGTTTTGGTACCTTTCAATCAAAAACGACCTTGTTAGTCATTTGGTCAGCCTATTGTGCAGGACAATGTTTGCCCTTGGCTCTTTATAATAATTTGTTTCAGAAACAAAAATAAGTAGAAAATAGTGCAAATAATTTGAAATAATAGTAAGAAAAACTATATGTTATACCCAATTTCAGAACTATACGAGGGCTGTTCGGGAAGTTTGTAGAATTTGATTATAAAACAAAAAGTATTTATGTTAGCAAACTAAAAAAAGACATACAATGTACATACATTTACATGCAAATATAGTTTCTTTAATCTCTGGAAGATTCAGCAAGATTAATCCAGGGACACCAACACTATGCAAATTACAAATGTGTGTGTATCACATACCCGGGGCACGTCAATGTCAATATGACGTTGCTTAGATCTCAGGTGTAATTTAATTCAAGTAAACGACACACCTTTCCACATCTATAATCATCAAGCAGTTTCCACACACTTCTTATGCCTGTCTATCCATTTGCTTAATGTTTCTTAATGTTAACAGTCTTCATTGAATGATGATACAATCATCTGAGACTGTTTTGTATGTTCATTTACACGGTCTTAAATGGAACAAACTGCAACGGACGGACAGCCGCTCATAGGATCGTATTGAATAGACTCTCTTCCTCTTTTAAAACGCGAGTGCCACTTGTACACACAAGCTTGACTGCATTTTTAAAAATTTTCCTGTTGTTTTAATCATTTTCAACGTATCCGTCAGTGATTTATTTAAAGCAATCCATAATTTCACAACACTACCTAATTCAACATCACCTGTCGACGTCATAACTTTTCAGCATGGAATGTTGCAGACTGTAAAGAAACTGCTATGGTTTCCGTTACGACGGCGTGTATGTTTTGAATTTTTCATTGACTGTCATTATGAAGTCATGTTATCACCTGGCGTTTTCACGCTGTTCTTGCATTAGGTTTTGTGACGTTTATGAAGTTTACATTATTTGTAACCATTTTTATTTAAATCATATTGTGGGCTGTGCCGTGACACGTAAACTAGGTTGCTAAGGTTACCGATATGTCCGAACATAATTATAACTCGTTCTCCTTGTTTAGGGACTATATTATGGACATATGCAGGTATGCATGTGCAAAATTGTAAAGAAAAACAATGAAAGACACGGGAGATATAAACACATTCTACGAACTTTCCGAACACCCCTCGTACGTGTCAACTGTTGAAATTTTCAGCTACACAGAAATAGATCCAGTGGAAATAGCCAAAGATGGAGTGGACAAATTCAAGGCAGACAACTTTGAGATTATTATTGTGGACACAAGTGGTCGTCATAAGCAGGAAGATTCACTATTTGAAGAAATGTTGCAGGTGTATAACACAATTGTAAGTATCAATAATATGTAGCACCTCCTTTTCCAAAATCATTTCTCATTGCAACAATTTTGCAGACAAAGCTTATTTTAAATAGATGGAAGAGAAACTTTAAAAGGAAACCACTGAAAAATACAAAATAACAAATATTGAAGGCTCAGTTTGAGCCTGTATATGCATATAACTGTCCACGCTGCAAAGCCCTGGTTTGAGCGCTACTCAGTTACACATTTTTCTATGCAATATTTTGTGTGTGTGACAAGTGTAGATCCAGATCAGCTGGCACAAATTTGATCTACACTGGTCACCTCTTGATCGTAGATATCTGAAACAAATTAAAAAGCAAACAGTGTAGATCCTGATTAGATGGCATAATTGCACCAGCTGATCCGGATGTACTCTGTTTGCCTATGGATTATTAACCATGGAGTAAAGGGTTTAATAACCCTTTTGCTTTATAAATACACCTTTATGTCGAGGGAAAACAGTGTAGATCCACATCAGCTGGCACATTTTTGCCATCTGATCAGGATCTGCACTGTAAATTTTTTGATTTATTAGGCTATTTCTAACCAGAAACGTGAACAGTTTAGATCCTGATCATACAGCACAGATGTTCCAGCTGACCTGGATCTACACTGGTTGCACTTGTGATAAAATCTGTATGGATTAAAGGGATAGCTTACTATGTATTCATACTTCTCTCACAGGAACCAGACAATGTGATATTCGTTATGGATGCTTCAATTGGACAAGCTTGTGAGGCCCAGGCCAAGGCCTTCAAGGAGAAGGTGGATGTAGGATCAGTTATCATCACTAAGTTAGACAGTCACGCCAAAGGTGGAGGAGCTCTCAGCGCGTAAGATTTTAAATACAATTTCATTTGAGTTCAACAATAATTGTCAAGAATAAATATCAAGGCTACATGATTACATACAGCCTTAAGATCTGCCAAATACTTCTATATTTACACCCATCTTGCACTTAGCTATAATGCAGTTCCTAATTGAGATAGTTAAAATTTCCTATGCATATTCAAAAACTTCAATGAATTTGCCATATATGAATGTTCAAAATGTTCTTACTGTTTTAGTCATAAATTGTAAATTTTGCTAAATCTGATTTTAACAGTCCTGGATTTTGGAAAAATATTGTAAGATCCATTGATTTGCTAATAGAAATTACATCATGAGCATACAAGTAAACACAATAATGTTCTCACTTCAGTGTTGCAGCCACAAAGAGTCCTGTGATATTCATTGGAACAGGAGAACATATCGATGACTTTGAACCTTTCAAAGTGCAGCCATTTGTCAGCAAATTATTAGGTGAGTTCCGCTGCTGTTAATAAATAAAATTGATAATAAAATATGTTTTTGTTGTCCTTTCAGTAACTGTTACGAGTGCAAAATTTGCACTAAGAGCAAAAAATAAAAAGAAAATTTGTTTTTACCACTGAAAGAAGGAAATATATTTTACTTGTGAACTCCAGAATTATGTATTTTCACGAGTGGCGAAGCCACTCGTGAAAATACGAATTCCGGAACTCACTCGGTGGAATATATTTCTACAGTTTGTATCAAAGTTTTACAACATGGTCCACATTGACTTTCAGGTATGGGAGATATCGAGGGACTGATTGACAAGGTCAATGAACTCAAGCTGGATGATAACGAGGAACTCATGAAGAAAATCAAACAAGGTAATGCAAAATTTACTAGAAAAAAAACAAGAGAACTGGTGTATACTAGACTGAAAACCTGGAAACACCAGAGATAGCAAGTTAGCAACTTCATGTATCTATATGAGACTTGGCTTGCAAGAGTTGAAACAGTATTGGGATAAAAAATTCTCCCAATAAACAAACAAAAAATCAGTAAAGTGTACTTATGCTTGTGTTTCAAAAAATGTTCAGCTTTTTTAATACATTTATAATCTGACTCGTCAGACAAGGTGAATGGGACTAGTAAGATGATAATTTCTTAAACTTACTGTCTGACTGAAAAAACGTTTTTTAGCTCGGCTATTCGTAGAATATGTCGAGCTATTGTACTCACTTGGGCGTCGGCGTCCCGCTTTGGTTAAAGTTTGCGTGCAACCTACTGATATCTTAAAAACTACTATAGCTACAGCTTTAAAACTTGGCACACCTGTTCATCATCATGTCCCGAGTATGTATGCCAAGAACCATAACTCTAACTTTCATTTTGATCAAATTATGGCCCTTTTTCGACTTAGAATTTCAGGTTAAAGTTTGCGTGCAAGCTAATGTACAGACACATAACTTCAATACAACTTATACTACAGCTTTGAAACTTGGCACACTTGTTCATCATCATGTCCCGAGTGTGTATGCTAAGAACCATAACTCTAACTTTCATTTTGATCAAATTATGGCCCTTTTTTGACTTAGAATTTCAGGTTAAAGTTTGCGTGCAAGCTACTGTACAAACACATAACTTCAATACTACTTATACTACAGCTTTGAAACTTGGCACACTTGTTCATCATCATGTCCCAAGTGTGTATGCCAAGAACCATAACTCTAACTTTCATTTTGATCAAATTATGGCCCTTTTTTCGACTTAAAATTTCAGGTTAAAGTTTGCGTGCAAGCTACTGTACAAACACATAACTTCAATACTACTTATACTACAACTTTGAAACTTGGCACACTTGTTCATCATCATCTCCCAAGTGTGTATGCCAAGAACCAAAACTCTAACTTTCATTTTATTAAAATTATAGCCCTTTTTCGACTTAGAATTTCAGGTTAAAGTTTGCGTGCAAGCTAGTGTACAAACCAGTAACTTCCATACTACTTAAACTACAGCTTTGAAACTTTCAGCACTTGTTCATTATCATATCCCGAGTGGGTATGCCAAGAAGCATAACTCTAACTTCCATTTTGTTCAAATTATGGCCCTTTTTCAACTTAGAATTTCAGGTTAAAGTTTGCGTGCAAGCTAGTTACTTTCATACTTCTTGTACTTTAGCTTTGAAACTTTCAACACTTGTTTACCATCATGACCCTGACTATGTATGCCAAGAACCATAATTCTTTCTTTAATTTTTAATCAAATTATGGCCCTTTTTCAACTTAGAATTTCAGGTTAAAGTTTGCGTGCAAGCTAGTTACTTTCATACTTCTTGTACTTTAGCTTTGAAACTTTCAACACTTGTTTACCATCGTGACCCTGACAATGTATGCCAAAAACCATAACTCTTTCTTTAATTTTTAATCAAATTATGGCCCTTTTTCAACTTAGAATTTCAGGTTAAAGTTTGCGTGCAAGCTAGTTACTTTCATACTTCTTGTACTATAGCTTTGAAACTTGTTCACTATCATGACCCTGACTATGTATGCCAAGAACCATAACTCTTTCTTTGATTTATATCAAATTATTGCCCTTTTTAGACTTAGAAATTAAGGTTAAAGTTTGCGTGCAAGGTGGTGAAACCTCATATCTTTCATTCTATTAAAACGACAACTTTAAAACTTTATATACCTTTATTTTATCATACATCTGGTTGATTTTCAAAGGCCCATAACTCATCCTTGCTTTTTTTATTTAATTTTTGCCCTTTTTCGCTTAGGAATTAGAATTAAGACTTAGAAATTATGGTTAAAGTTTCAATGTTAGTGTTTTTCATAGGTAATGCTTTAGAAAAGGTTTAAAACAGATGTACTTAACATACTTTGGTTGAAAGTGTTGAGTGGTAATACTATACTATACTATACTATACTATACTATACTATACTATACTATACTATACTATACTATACTATACTATACTATACTATACTATACTATACTATACTATACTATACTATACTATACTATACTATACTATACTATACTATACTATACTATACTATACTATACTATACTATACTATACTATACTATACTATACTATACTATACTATACTATACTATACTATACTATACTATACTATACTATACTATACTATACTATACTATACTATACTATACTATACTATACTATACTATACTATACTATACTATACTATACTATACTATACTATACTATACTATACTATACTATACTATACTATACTATACTATACTATACTATACTATACTATACTATACTATACTATACTATACTATACTATACTATACTATACTATACTATACTATACTATACTATACTATACTATACTATACTATACTATACTATACTATACTATACTATACTATACTATACTATACTATACTATACTATACTATACTATACTATACTATACTATACTATACTATACTATACTATACTATACTATACTATACTATACTATACTATACTATACTATACTATACTATACTATACTATACTATACTATACTATACTATACTATACTATACTATACTATACTATACTATACTATACTATACTATACTATACTATACTATACTATACTATACTATACTATACTATACTATACTATACTATACTATACTATACTATACTATACTATACTATACTATACTATACTATACTATACTATACTATACTATACTATACTATACTATACTATACTATACTATACTATACTATACTATACTATACTATACTATACTATACTATACTATACTATACTATACTATACTATACTATACTATACTATACTATACTATACTATACTATACTATACTATACTATACTATACTATACTATACTATACTATACTATACTATACTATACTATACTATACTATACTATACTATACTATACTATACTATACTATACTATACTATACTATACTATACTATACTATACTATACTATACTATACTATACTATACTATACTATACTATACTATACTATACTATACTATACTATACTATACTATACTATACTATACTATACTATACTATACTATACTATACTATACTATACTATACTATACTATACTATACTATACTATACTATACTATACTATACTATACTATACTATACTATACTATACTATACTATACTATACTATACTATACTATACTATACTATACTATACTATACTATACTAGTACTATATACTGTACTGTACTGTACTGTACTGTACTGTACTGTACTGTACTGTACTGTACTGTACTGTACTGTACTGTACTGTACTGTACTGTACTGTACTGTACTGTACTGTACTGTACTGTACTGTACTGTACTGTACTGTACTGTACTGTACTGTACTGTACTGTACTGTACTGTACTGTACTGTACTGTACTGTACTGTACTGTACTGTACTGTACTGTACTGTACTGTACTGTACTGTACTGTACTGTACTGTACTGTATCCGTTGTTTTCCGGCGCATAAAAAAAGTTGATCGTGAAAGTTGCAAACGCTACTATTTCCCGTACTATTGCGTACCGGTACTGTACCATACGAAAGTGACTGTCGACTGTACTGTACTGTACTGTACTGTACTGTACTGTACTGTACTGTACTGTACTGTACTGTACTGTACTATACTATACTATACTATACTAACTAAAACAATATTGACACAATATTTACAATTCGGTCCACCTTATATGGGTTGCACTCAATTCATATGAAATTTCAACAGGGCCAATACGAGATAACCTGGGCCAATACGGGTTTTACTGAGCCAATATGAGATCGCATGATTCTGATTGGATAATGAACTGGTCCAATATGGATTAAATCACTTCCTTTTAAAAACAAAAATGCCGCCATTTTGGAATTTCTAAGTCGAATTTTTATGGATAAAAATGATAATAGATAGTGTGACTTTGGACACGAGGTGCATTTATTCAAAGCGGCAGAGGATAAGTCTATGTTGCCGCTTTTGGTCGTTTCTTTCTGTGTAATGAAAATCTTTGAGTTTATCTAACTCATCAGTACAACAACAACGCGGATGTCTGCAGCAAGAATTCTTGAAACTAAAAAACAGTGACTTTTAAGGGATTACTCTTGATTTGAGCAAGTATATTCAGAAAAATTTTGCAAAAAGGATCAAAGCTTTGTTTGGATAACTTACAGACATGATAAATTGAGTATTACATGCGGAATTCGTGGATGGAATGTGCGAAAAAAGAAATTTTTTTGGATATATTTGGATATGAACTAAATTTAGACTGGAAGAACAAGAGAGTTGGCTGCCACAGTGTGTAGGAATGTTCAGGTTGTTTTTATATTCAAAACAAAACAACCTTCATATCTGCATCTCCATGGTAGCTTATATCAGCCAGGCTGGACATAGACTCATTGAAGATGCCAGACATTAGAATCAGAGTTGACACTTCATCTCTTCAGGCCGGTAAATTAGCAAGTCTAGAACTATGAATATTGTGTTAATTAATAAAATTGTCATTAATCAAGTGAATTCATATTGGCCTTGTTATTGGGTCTCGGGCAGTCCTATTAGCCCTCGGCCTTCGGCCTCGGGCCAATATGACTACCCTTGACCCAATAACAAGTCCAATATGAATTCACTTGATTAATAACATTATAATACTATACTGATACTGATACTGATACTGATACTGATACTATACTATACTATACTATACTATACTATACTATACTATACTATACTATACTATACTATACTATACTATACTATACTATACTATACTATACTATACGATACCACACCACACCACACCACCACACCGCACCGCACCGCACCACACCACACCACACCACACCACCACACCACACCACACCACACCACACCACACCACACCACACCCACCCACCCACCACCACCCACCAGCACCCCCACCACCACCACCCACCCCACACCCACCCACCCACCCTAACAAACCACAACCCCACACCCACCCTACACCGACCCACCCACCTCCCACCACCACCTTCCACCCCCCACCACCCCCCCACCACCACCCACCACACCACCACCACCCACCCCACCCCACACCCACACCAACCCCCCCCCCCCCCCACCGACTTACCACCCCACCATCCACCCACCCACTTCCAACCCCACACCCACCCACCCATCACCACCCCCTACCACTACCCACCACCACCACCTACCACCACCCCCCACCAACCCACCCCCCCGATCCACCCACCCACCACCACCCCACACCGACCCACCCCACACCCACCTCCCACCACCACCTTCCACCACCACCACCCACCCCACACCCACCCACCCCACCACCACTCACCCACCACACCACACCACAACCCACCACCCACCCACCCCGCCACCACCCACCCACCACACCACACCACAACCCACCACCATACCTTACTATACTACACCACACTATAGGTGGGCAGGGTTGTATGGACTGGGTTGTGTAAAGCCTCTAAAAAAACTACAATAATAAATTAAGTGTAATTTATTGATTTCCTAACTTGGATTAAGAAACTTTTGTTCATGTGTGTGTGTTGGGTGTCATAAACTCCTGAATCACTCCCCAGTTTAAATGAAGCCCAGTTTTAAATGTGCTTAAATATGTCTGACTTCGAATAGTCGAGCGTGCTGTCGTTTCCGACTGGCTCTTGTTTTTTAAATTGTTGATAATACCATGACGAAAACTATGTAGTATTCTTCCACATGCAGCCCCAGTCCTGGGTTTAAGGTTTCCTTTATATGGCACTGAGGCTGATTATCTTCTTACTCCTTAGATATGACTTTTGTTGCATTGGCGAACAGTGTAGGTCCAGATAAGCGGCCTGATCAGGATCTACAGTTTACATTTTGATTCATTAGAATATTTTAAAATAAATGAACAGTGTAGATCCTGATCTGTCAACTGCTCTGGATCTAAACCGGTCACCCATGTGATAAAAGTTGTATCCATTTAGTTAATGGTTTATTGTGGCTCATCTGCTCAACGTCCTCTGCTATCGTCATTTTATATTTTCAGGTCATTTCACGTTAAGAGACATGTATGAACAGTTCCAAAACATTATGAAGATGGGACCTTTCGGTCAAATCATGGTATATATTTCTTGTAATGAATGTCAAAGAATTTATCAATATAAAATAGGAAGACATTTAAGGTATGCAAGAGAATTTATTCATGCTTACCTAAATTGACATCGCACAAAGTATAGTTATTAAGCTGTCATATTAAAGAAATATCTGTTTTAATTGTTAAAATGATTTGGATATTCACGCTAATTATTTAGTAACCATGTATGTTAAAGCACACACAAAAATATCGTCAACAGCTTGTGTGCGAATGTTTTTTTTGCCAAATGCAATTATACCTTAGTAATCGATTGAGTAAACATTATCATGATCATATCTGTCTTATTCATCTATCAATATTGTCACATTACAGAACATGATTCCGGGATTCAGTTCTGACTTTCTCACAAAAGGTGGAGAGCAAGAATCAATGGCCAGATTAAAGAAACTCATGACCATCATGGACAGTATGAGTGACGAAGGTAGGGGCAATAGAGGTCTTTCACATTGTTGTGCGCATGCGTCGTACGTCACGTTAGGTGCGGAAAATATTGGTTTTATCCTAAACCGACAAGTGAGGGGGCATTTAACTGTGTCATTGCTAACAGAATGGACGGACATGATCACGGTGTCGCCTTAAAGCTTATGATAAATTATACTAATAATTGTGATGAGGCACAATAAATTCAAGTTTTACGAATTTCCGAATATTGCAGGCTTTAAAAAGTCTGGTCGGCAAGATTTGACTGTGAAAAGCGTAAAACAATCAAAGACGTGGTTGCAATTTTGAATCAGGAAGTCTTATATAAAAACAAAAAGAATGTGGATTGCATGTTACTGTCTATTTGCCACAGACACATATATTAGCGTCTCGTGTTTTTCTGACAAAATGCGTTTACTTCAAAAAATATATTTTATGTAACTTGATCTCCCTAAATTGGAAAAGAAAACGGATGAATTCAACAATGTATCGCCGTTGTATTCAACGCCCGTTAAGCGTTATTATTTTGTTTACTATTTTACCTCCTTCCAACATATGTTTAAAACTAAAATTTTTTGTAATCATTAGTATATTTCTTTTATCAGTCCTGGATTAAAATTATTTTTATGTTTAATAACTAGAAATCCTACTTTGAACACGACCGTGTTACTGTTAATTGTCCCTATATATTTGACACAATATTCCCATTCCCATTCTGCCCAGAAAATGATGGTGACATATTGAGGTGTGAAAACTTGTTTGATATCTGACATTTGAGGAGACTTAAAATTAATTATCTCAAATCATCAAATTGAAATACCTAAAAATTTTCACGAGTTCAGTCCCATATTTCTATAACTATAATTTGTAGCGTTGAAATGGCAGATCATGTAGTAGTTTACGTCTTATTCATGTTATTATAAACATCATTTTTTGTAAAATCGTCAGCCATAGTCAATAGACATTAGTTTAAGTCGCATTTTATGAATATCTACGTGTTACGGGAATGATGTAGAAAGAAGATAAAATGTCCGCAGACCTCCAAAATCTCAGGATTTTATCTGAAATCTCCGAACCGTACGGTTCTTCTCCGGATCTAAGGATTTTCAGGCAAAATCTCAGGATTTAAAAATATTGAAAAGGATAATTAATGAAACATAAATTTAACTGAATTTAGAATGGGTTTTACAATTATATTAATTAATTTTAAGAAACTTGGTCTTGGTCACGGCTCAAAAATTTCCTGTTTATTGAGAGATTACGTGATAGTGACACGATGCCTCGGGCACACATGTACACAACAGCTAAGTGTCATAAAACTAAACTCGGACCTGAATATCGCAGTTCCGTTCATTTGTTTTGGTCCATGGTCATTTTGATTTTAAACAGAAATGAAAATATTATATTTCAAAACCTTCAGCGACAACAATTACCAACTTCAACATCAAAATAGTTTTTATTTAAAAAAACAAAACAAAAAACTCTCTGGATTTTTTTGAATAGTTTTGGTTGGCCTGCCGTCCGGCAATATTCGTTTGTTTCAATCAATTTAACGATTTCTCGGGTTGTAGCTGGAATCATCCTATTATGTAAATACGTAATATTTTTTCTCAAAAGCAAAACACGCAAAACACATATCAACCTAGTCGCCGACGAGCTACATAAGAATATAAAATTTTATGTCTTATTCCACTATAAATTATAGCGTTACAAAAAAAAATGCCGTAAAATGTTCGATAATGTTCGTCTGAATTGTCAATTATACAGATTTATTTTTAGTAAACACAATTCACGTGTGTATTTTCATAAAAACCCCAAACAAATCCGTCGGATACTCGCGTCCTGAAAATACGGCAATAAACAATGTTTAAAATGCGCATAAACTTTCTTGATGTGCTTGTAAGTGATCATAACGGTTTTTTATTCTTTGTTGTTTGACTGAACTCACTTATTTATAAATTTGAAATGATTAATCAACATGTTCTTAATTTTATAATCACTTAGTCATATTAACAATAGTAAACGATGCCCCCTCGCGTGCATTTATCGACTAAATATGCTCTTCAATTTTAGAGAGCGCTAAGGGGAGGTAATAATGTGAAAGAACTCTATTGTACCAAGTTTTTGAATTAATTTTCTTTTAAAAACTACTTTACATTAGGCAAGTTTTGTAATAATTTTCTAAAGAATACTTCATATTATATCTGACAATTATTGTAAAAATTTTCTGATTTAGAAGAAAAAGCTTTACATTACCTGTACATCTAATAAGTATTCGTTAGTGTAAGTTATCCTTAGGTTAGACTGCATGAAAACTTGTTGCATCCATTGGACATTCATGTAGTATATGTCTACAAGTCTGTGTGGAGAAAGTTCAAATGGCAGGATGGGCATAGTTCTGCACAATGATCAGTGTCATGTGTTCACTCATTTATTATGCTCCTCGAAGAAATTCGGGAGAGCATATAGTCGCCGGGTTGTCCGTCTACCATCCATCCTTCAGTCCGTCTGTATGTATGTCCCGATTTGTGTCCGGCCCATAACTTTTTTTTTTATTTGAAGTCAGATTTTAAAAATTATGTTACAGAAATGATCATCATAATGAGATGACGTGTCACGCGCAACATTTGGGCCGCTACCTTGAAGGTCAGAATGACCTTGAAGCAAAATCATGTCCTGTCTTTAACTCTTGTTATTTATAGTTGGATTAAAAATTATTTCACAGAAATGATAACCATATCGAGGGGCAACTTATCACACAACATTTGGGTCGCTTTCTTGAAGGTCAAGGTCACAGCATGACCTTGAAGCTAAATCATGTCCAGTTCATAACATTGTTATTTATAGTTGGATTTTAAAATTTTCTGATTTTATAGCACTACACTATTTTCAAAATTCACCTCAAAAGTTAAGAAATAACTGTTTTTGTGACAAAATACCCATTTCTTGTCTAACTATGGAAGTGTCAGTAGCTTGTTGCGGAGTAAAATATACTGGACAGAAACCTGGAGCACATGTTACAGTGTAAACTCAGATGTGTAAATATTGACATAACAGACATCATTGAAAAATATCTCACACAAGTGTAAAAATTTGTCACCAATAGTAAACTGTTAACCACTGTGTGTCTTTGAACATTTTTTGTCTTTTGATTTTTTAAATGTTCATTTCTGTATAACAGTTCGAACCTCATTCTGAAGTTGTTTTAGTCATTTAACTTTTATAGAATGTTAATTTTTTGTTTTATGAAGTTAGTGCTTTGAAATCTTGTCCTCTTATATGTCTAAAAAATACGTTACCCTTAGATAAAGATCAACCAGCAATCAGTGCTATCAGTCGCACAGCGTAAACAAACCTTACAGTACAAATTGCCTCCATACTTTTGGTTATAATTTCAAATGTAGATTCATTTCACATTAATTGCAACCTCAATGAAACTTTTCCTGTCAATTGAAATTATTTTGTTAGTCATTGGATAGGCTGTAACTTAATTCTGGCAATACATTTACATCACTAAAGGCTTTCCTGTTAAGGAACCAGACCTTATGATTATTTGTGAAGATTAAAATCCCTAGCGTGAATTCACATGAATTATGAAAAAATCACAGTTGCACTCTCATTTTGCGACTTATTTTTTTCCCAATTTCAAGATTTTACAATGCAAAAATTTCCCAATTGTAGGGGAAGGGGACCCTTTCCCCATTGGGGAAAAAAACGCTGGAGACTGTCATCAGACTGTAATCCATGGCCATTTGGGATGCTATCAGCTATTTACTTGATGGTGAAAATTTTTGATGCTAAAACATATCAATGAATTTATTTTCTATTAGAACTAGACAGTTTAGATGGAGAGAGGTTATTCAGCAAGCAGGCAGGTAGAACACAGAGAGTGGCACGAGGCGCTGGCGTCTCGGTGCGGGAAGTCAACGAGCTGCTTACACAGTACAAGAAGTTTGCTCAGATGGTGAAGAAAATGGGAGGCATCAAGGGGCTCTTTAAGGGTATGTACAGTATCGTAGCAGGGCTTTTTTTTCCTTCTTTGGAAGGGGCCATTTACAGGTACCTTTGCCTCATAATTTCTTTAAAATGTTGCAGTTTTACTCAAAAAGTTATGTTACATATAGTTTTTAGCTCACCTGAGCTTTAGGCTCATGGTGAGCTATTGTGACCGGTCTTTGTTCGTCGTCCGTCAACAATTTCCTTTAAACAACATCTCCTCTGAAACCACTGGACGGATTTTAACCAAATTTGTCCTGGAGCATCCTGGCACTAATGTCTGCAAAAGTTGTTCAAATCATGACCATAGGGTGAAGGTCAAGGTCACTGTTGCTAAAAATAGAAATTTAGTTTCTGCTCAATAACTTGAGTTTGCTTTGGCCTATTGACTCCAAACTTGGTCTGTGGGGTAGCTTATATGAAGAGGTAGCTTGGGATTGCTACCCAGATGTTTGTGATCAAGGTCAAGGTCACTCTTGCAAAAAATAGAAATTCCATTTCCACTCAATAACTTGAGTTTGTTTTGGCCTGTTGACTCCAAAATTGGTGTATGGGTAGCTAATTTCAAGAAGCAGGAATGCTACCCAGGTGTCTGTGATCAAGGTCAAGGTCACTGTTGCTAAAAATAGAAATTCAGTTTCCGCTTAATAACTTGTGTTTGCTTTGGCCAATTGACTCCAAACTAGGTATATGGTAAGCTTATATCAAAAGGCAGCTTGGGTTTGCTACCCAGATGTCTGTGATCAAGGTCAAGGTCACTGTTGCTAAAAATAGAAATTCAGTTTCCACTCAATAACTTAAGTTTGCTTTGGCATATTGACTCCAAACTTGGTGTATAGGTAGCTTATACTAAGAAGCAGCTTTGGATTACTGCCCAGGTGTCTGTGATCAAGGTCAAGGTCACTATTGATCAAAATAGAAATTCGGTTTCTGCTTAATAACTTGAGTTTGTTTTGGCCTATTTACTTCAAACTTGGTATATGGGTATTTTGTATCAACAGGCAGCTTGGGATTGCTACCTAGATGTCTGTGGTCAAGGTCACGGCCACTGTAGCTAAAAATAGAAATTCAATTTTCACTTAATAACTTGAGTTTGCTTTGGCCTATTGACTCCAAACTTGTTGTATGGGTAGCTTATATCAAAAACAGCTTGGGATTGCTACACAGGTGTCTGTGATCGAGGATGAAACTCATATTGTGCCAACATTTCATAGCAAGGCAGTGTTGCTTCATGAAAAACATACTCAGGCGAGCAATTCAGGGCCATCATGGCCCTCTTGTTTTAATCCCCTTCAGACGTGAAATAGCCCCATTTTTCCAATTAATAGCGCATGGGCCCTGTCCACTGGCAGTAGGAAAAGCCCTGGACGTAAATATACTTTGTAAACTCTGAAGTTCAGTACTACTCAGTATGTAGGAGTAATGTATCTTCGAAGTTTTTGGTGGTTTGAATATATATGTGGAAATAAGTCAAATATCAGTCAGTTTGTAGACTGTGTCTAAGATAATAAAACTGAGGCTGGAGACCAGTCAAGAATCTCATGCATCTGATTGGTTGAAATTTAAACTAGATTGAAAGATTTAACAATTTCACATCTATTACATGTACATGCAAGAATATACTTTTGCCCAAGCTGCATAACTCATTAGGCGGAAGTTTGCACAAGGTATCCTTGTGTTGTGTTTAAATACTGTGAAAGACTGTAAAGTGCTTGCTCATCATGATTTGACTGAAGACAATAGTGTAAAAGATTTTGTTGAAAATTTGTGGGTGTAAAGAAATTATAAATTTCTGACAGAGAACTACTTTTATCTGGTTTGAAACCCAGAAAACCTTGTTCAGCTGACATATGCAAACATGTGACATTGTAAAGTCTTTCAAGCAAACCAAATGAAAATTAAAGAAATAATACCTTATGATGTCTAACTTTGTTTTCCAGGTGGAGATATGACAAAGAATGTCAATCCAGCGCAGATGGCAAAGCTCAACACACAGATGGCCAAAATGATGGATCCCAGAGTACTGCATCAAATGGGTAAGTAACTGTCTTATCTTGCTCTATAGTAATTAGTTATTAACTTGAAAAAACTCTTGTAACTCAATTGTAAACTATTCATCATTCTAGAATGTACCATCAATACAGAGGTTATACACACAAACCAATTAAAATTTTAAATGCCTACGACCACCTGTAAGCAAATACAAACTGTGGATAAAGACAACATTTTATCCCATCGACTGATTTAAAGAAAAAAATCACTTCCTATCAAAGACTACCTGCTTTCAAAGTCCTTTTGTTGTTTTTTTTTTACCCTGGGTTATCTTTAATTAAAGCTTTGCCTATTTTCTGTAAGATTTTTATAAGTTTGCACCAGTCTGTATATACTGTTATATTTTGCAGGTGGTATGCAGGGCCTACAGAACATGATGCGACAGTTCCAACAAGGGGCTGGGGGTAAAGGGGGTGGGGGCATGGGAAATATGTTCAACTTTACAGACAGATAGGAGACAATGGTTGTGTTATTGAAAATTGGGAGTCTGGAGTTAAAGTTGAAGAATATGTTATCATCAAAGATGATACATGATAACCAGAGAACTGCTGTGTTAAAGTGACATTCTGTAAAAAGATTTTATTCATTTGTCAACTGTGAGAATTTTCTTCCGTCTGCCATTTTTGTGTCAACTGCAATAGCAGATAGACACATAAGGGTTCCTTTTGTCCAATGGCGGGGTCAGCAGCAGCGTCTGGTAGTCCCCCAATTTCAACACGAAACTTAATGTGTCCTGTTATTTAAAAAGTACTTGTCTTATTAACTTAAAACTTGGAATTCATCATCTGCTTTAACAAAGCCTTTGGTTACAACAAGAATGAAAACTGTGTTTTTGAGTTATGCCTCCATTTGTTTCACTATGTTTCGTTGGGCCCCGTTCAAATGCAATTTTAGGTAACATGTGTTCCGAGGAAGACCAAATTCTAGTTTTTATACTTTCCATCCTGATATCATGTAAAATGCAGAAAACAGTTAAAGTAATTAAATGCAATTGTATTAATTTTACTGACACAAGAATGTGTTTTGATTTGGTTTGTCAGTTTTGGGGAACTTTTTTTTATTAAAATCATGTGATAATAGAAATCAGATGGATGTATACTACACAATAGTGTTATGGCAATTTAGTTTGTTCATATTATTGATGCTATGGCAGATATATGTAAAATACGATTAAAGTTTAAATAATGCAGCTATATGTGTTGTGGTTTTCATTGTGTCGGTATAAAAATACTGTGAAAGCCTGTAAAGTGCTTTGATCTAAAACTGTCAACTGACATGTTTTGAGATTTTTTCCATTGTTCGCTGGAAATGTTTGTTTCCTTCGATTGAGAATTATTCTTCTCCAGGATGTCAAGGGGTCATACTTTTTCCTACTTTTTAGTCTTGTTCCTACTTTTTCCTACTATTTTACAAAAACCTCCTACTATTCCTACTTTTTGTCAGTTGGACGAAAGAAAAAAATCTTTATCTTTTAAAAGGAGTTTTTAAAAATATTTTTAGTGTTTGGAAAGTATTCATATTGGTAAGTCTAAAATGTTCTATGAATTCTTTCTGTCAACATAAAGTTTGGTATAACAGGCCTGACAATGTCATTTGTCTAAGTCAACAATATAAATAAGGGGGTTTATTACAACACTAGTGGGTAAAAATAGATAACAGTAAATTTCTTTTAATGCCAAGTGGGTGTTGAAAACACCTTAAATGCAAGTTTTATAACGGATAATTTAACTGTTAAATTGTAATAAAGTATTTTTTTTTCAAACAGGAAGTCACCTTTATACACCTCAGAAACAGTCACTGTAATAAAGTATTTTTCAAACAGGAAATCACCTTTATAAACCTCAGAAACAGTCATATCTTTATACACCCTAGAAAAGGTCTGGCCATCATTCTCATGTAATCGAAAATGGCCAAAGCTTTTAGAGTATTTAGAGGAATGTTTGATCCATCTAACAAGCCTCCTAGCGTAACCTTTAAAACCTTTAAAGACCTGTAATTTCAGAGCAAACATAAAACCTTTTTAAATCTTCTCAAGGCTTTTTTCTTCTTTAGTAGAAACAGTGTACAGGCGCCTTCCCCTCAGAAAATTTCTTTAAAATCTTGCAGTTTTCCACAAAAAAGTAACTATACATAAAGTATTTTATCCCCCTTACAGAAGAAATAATGTTTTCCCCCAAAATATAGGGCACGGGCCCCATCTCTTGACATTGAAAAAGACCTGCTTCTGAAAAACCTATAAAAAGGCTTAAAACCTGTAGTTTTCACTCAAAATCTACAGACTCCTTGCCTTGCCACTGTAATGGTTGTACTACTGTGTTTCTTCCCCTCCCTTCTTTTTGAGTTTTTCAGAATGCTGTTGTGTTCACCAGACCACATACATGTAGATGTTAGCAGTAGTGTTTTCCAGACCATTGGTGTTCCATGTATTCAGTATTGATAATGTTACTCTGCATTTGTGAAAATGCCCAATCATTTATTGCAATTGAGTACTGCTTGCTTAATGAATGTCTGAATTTTTGTGATGGTTGTAACAAATGCTGTGTTGTTAAACAATTAAAAAAATCAGGTCTGGTATTGCAATGGTTACACTATGGCAAGGTCTTGTGAAGATAAGCATTTTGAGCAAAGTTGAGATATATGACATGCCTTTTTCAGATATATGTGGTTTTAGAGTAGGTTTCCATATGTAAATTAACTTTTTTACCCAAAATTATAGGGCATGGGCCCCTTCCCCCTCCAATTATTTCTGATATATGTTATGCTTTTTCAATGAGAATTCCAACAAATGTATCCTTTATTTATTTGTTATTTTGAAATATTTTACAGTAAAAGGCCTTTTTTCCATAGACTGGAGCCTTTATAGAACCCTTTTTTATGCCCCCACGAAGTGTGAGGCATAGTGAGTTGCACTTGTCCCCCAATCTTGTGGCATCAACTAATTAACCTTCAGGCAGAATTCTTTCAAGGATATAAGATGATCGTTAAGAAAATGTTTTTTTCCTGCAACCAGTTTAACCACAGTTATGGCTCTTTGTTTTACAAATGTTGTTGTAGCATTTGGGGTATCAGTGTCCCCAAGGTACAGTCTAGTTTTTTCAGGCCTGCTAAGAGGTCTGATCTAGGTATAACTTTAAACACTTAAAATCGATATTTTTTCTGCAATTGAACTGGTTTTGCATTACTTTTCGAACACCTCTCCTAATAACGGGAAGACTAAACCCATGCTATTGCTGAAGTGCTGTTTATATTTACCAAGATGAGGCCACATTGATCCATACTGACTCCACATAGACATCTCTATAAGTTACCAGTGGCAGTCTTACTTATTTTGTGTTGGGGCCTCAGCTGGATGACTATGATGCATTTAATGTGTAACAGAAAGAGTGAAATCCCGACTCTGGAAAGACTCGTATGTTTTCCTTCTTTTGAGGAAAAAGTTCCTACTTTTTCTTACTTTTCTTCTACTTTTTTGTCAAAATGGTTGCTATTTTTTCCTACCTTTTGAAGAAAGATCACTGGACAGCCTGCTTCTCTAATTGGGAAACAAGAGGGCCATGATGGCCCTATATCGCTCACCTGAGTACAAAAGTACTCTCAGCTTCTGGTTTCAGACAAGAAGATTTTTAAAGTTTTGCCTATACAAGTCTATGTAAAATTAAGTGACCCCTGGGGCGGGGCCAATTTTGACCCCAGGGAAATAATTTGAACAATCTTTGAAGAGTTCCACTAGAGGGTGCTAAATGCCAAATATCTAAGCTCTAGGCCTTGTGGTTTCAGACAAGAAGATTTTTAAAGTTTTTCCTATATAAGTCTATACAAAATGAAGTGACCCCTGGGGCGGGGCCAATTTTGACCCCAGGGGAATAATTTGAACAATCTTTGTAGAGTTCCACTAGAGGATGCTAAATGCCAAATATCTCAGCTCTAGGCCTTGTGGTTTCAGACAAGAAGATTTTTAAAGTTTTTCCTATATAAGTCTATACAAAATGAAGTGACCCCTGGGGCGGGGCCAATTTTGACCCAAGGGAAATAATTTGAACAATCTTTGTAGAGTTCCACTAGAGGGTGCTAAATGCCAAATATCTAAGCTCTAGGCCTTGTGGTTTCAGACAAGAAGATTTTTTTAAAGTTTTTCCTATATAAGTCTATGTAAAATGAAGTGACCCCTTGGGCGGGGCCAATTTTGACCCCAGGGAAATCATTTGAACAATCTTTGTAGAGTTCCACTAGAGGGTGCTAAATGCCAAATATCTAAGCTCTAGGCCTTGTGGTTTCAGACAAGAAGATTTTTAAAGTTTTTCCTATATAAGTCTATACAAAATGAAGTGACCCCTGGGGCGGGGCCAATTTTGACCCTAGGGAAATAATTTGAACAATCTTTGTAGAGTTCCACTAGAGGATGCTAAATGCCAAATATCTAAGCTCTAGGCCTTGTGGTTTCAGACAAGAAGATTTTTAAAGTTTTTCCTTTCGGTTGCCATGGCAACCAGAGTTCTGCATGGAATTGATTTCTTTGAACAACTTTGGAAGAGCTTCACGCAAGGAACATCCGTGGCAAGTTTCATCAAAATTGGCCAAGCCGTTTCAGAGAAGAAGTCGATTGAAGCAATTGTTGACGACGGACGACGGACATCAGGCAGTCACAAAAGCTCACCCTGTCACTTTGTGACAGGTGAGCTAAAAACGTATAATTGGCGTAAACAAATCTACGTAAACAAAACAATGTTCGTATTTTTAAGAAATTGGCGAAAGATTCCATATCAATTTTTGGTTTCAAAGTCAAAACATGTTCAGCTTAATAGAGCGGTGTGACAAGTCTCGTGGCTCAACTTTTGTTTTAAGTTATGCCAATTTTTCGCTCAGATTATGTAGTAAACGTTGGCCAATAACTTCGAAACTACTTGAGATTTTAAAATGAAACTTGGAATATATAAAGTCATCATTCAGGGGGTCCAACGTATTTGGTTTTTTGCGGAAAAGTGAGGGAGATGTTCTGTGCGGAACAAAATGGCGGAATATTTCGTTATTGTGTGCATTTCTGGAGATATTTTGACCTGGTAACTAGGTTTATATCACTGGTATCGAAATACAAATACGCCTACCCGGAGGCCAGATGTGTAAGCTCCACCTATGTTTGTAGAGGCCTTAACAAAAGAGTTATTGAATGTATAAACTGAAAGATTGTTTGTTTACAAAGTGAAAATAGAAAATTGCGTGACTTGAAACTGTGGTTTTAGTCAAAATATACCGTTCTTGGACCTATTTTAGCTAAACTATTACCGAGTTTTTGCATATATTTCTTCACGACGGCTTTTGCACTTAATATGGGTACTTAATGTCCAAGTTTTTGAAGTTCAAACACCTTAAATGTTTGCCGTGGAAGTGGTAAACCACTATGCATAAATTGCATGCATATATGTGCTTGAAGACGTAGAAGCACAACCAGAGCAAGGACTTGTCTCTGATATTCTTCAGAATTTAAGTTCCATTGGAATAAAACTGCTATATTCCTCTTGTGCATTGGCACATCAGCTCACAGCATTACAGCTGATCACCCATGATAAAAAATTCCACTCCAAAAATATCTTCGCGATTTAACCGTTCACCGCTGAAGGTGGCCATACGCGTTATTAACTGATATTGTGAATTTGTATTATGTGGGTGTCAGTATTCTAAATGATTGTGAGCAGTCAGTTGTCTGTCATTTTGAATAATGTTTTACTTACTAATCAGTTATTATTAATTTTATTGCATGTTTTTTGAAAGTTTTGGAGCAATAGTTTAATTATCTAGCCAGTAATGCCCCATCTGGGGACCACACGCCGCTGAACATGGAATGGTTTTAGTCTGAACATACCGCATTGGAGGTTCCATATTCACCGCCATATGCATACCATCGTTTGGGATGGATCAAAATTGTACTGCTTTTTTGGTGTAAATATCGAGTTGCGCTCAACCAAGGGCTAGGCGGCGTGAGCAGTAAAAAGCATTTCCATTACTGCCCATGAACAGGCTCAATCAAGCCGAGCCTGCAATATTTTCATATTCGTCGTGGTCGAGGGTCTTTAAAGTTCCCTTTTCATCTATTCCAGTACGCAGGTGTATACTTAAAAAAGTTGTTAAATGTATTAATATAAATCTTTTTTCTTTTCGATAATGATTCTCTAACATAATCAGAAAATTTATATATCTTTAAATGTGTTCATAAGTATATCAAAGATACAAAAAGATTTTATAAAGTGATTTAGATAATTCGTAAAAACTCGTCCACTGACCACCACAACTTGCACTGCATATTGAAGAGAATAATTTTTAGTTTAATTCCAAGTTGACATTGACTTATTGATAAGCCGTTCTTGTGTTATTTAAAAATTTCTTATACATGCAACATTATTGAGCTGGTGGGTGGGTCGGAATTATTTTTCCAAGACAACTTTTACTTGTTAGTTCATATAAGAACCTGTTGGGGCAAGTGTGCGATTAGTGCACCATTGAACCTGGTTTAAACCCCCCAGTGGTAAATTGTTTTGCCACTGACCATTCCAAGGAAGAAATCACAAGGGTCCTCGTTTTCGTTAAGTGTTTTGGTGTCTTATTTGACATTGATATTCTTATAAACACATGCTCTCTTTTCCTCTTTTTTTCGCTGTGTATGGGAATCTGTGTTTTCTCTATGTTAGGCGATTCCTGATATGCATATTTCATTTTTATGGTTATTTCACAGAGAAAAACCATCACCGTTAGATGTTACAAATATTTCTTTCGTACACTGGTAAAAACAAATACTTTAGAAACACTACCTATATCCGACAGTCTGAAGCAACAAAGGCAATTACGACGAGACGAAAACAACCGCATCAATCACACTCATAACTCGACAAAGAGACAAAATCTTGCATTTAGTTTTGTGTGATTCAAGACAAGAGCGAGACTGGAATGAGAAACAAAATACTGTCATAAATCAGAACCCAGCATTAGGGATTGAACGTACGAATGAGCACTGATCGACGAAAGAAATATTTGCTACATCATGCCTGCTGAACTTGACAATAATTTTGTCTTTCAGCATATTCAGTTTGATTAAAAGCGAGAAAGGAATTTTTTTCGGCGTAGCTGTCTAAGCTCACTTTTGACCTAGTTTATTAACCAATGAAGTGTTGTAAATAATACTCGCATTATATTATTATGCAGCGGGAAAATTAAATAAACTATTTCGATTGGTAGCCATTTATACCAGAGAGGCATCTAGCAGGATGAAGAGGTATCTAGTGGGATTTTTTAACAATTAGTTTACACTGTTTGCAACGATTATTGCTGTGACGTTTAGATCTTTACTATTCTCTTGAGTTGAGAGATGTTGAAATGAGGCACATAACAGTACTCATCATTGGCTAGGATTATTTGGCAAAAAACAATACAGTCACTCTTTTATATCAACCTTACCAAAAAGAAAGTGAAAGTAAGTGGAAATGGCTTAAAGAAAACGATGTTACACTTTTACTGTAAAGCTTAAAATTTAAGTAATAAAATCTGCGAGCTTGAATTATTGTTATATTTGTGAGTTTTTAGTTAATGGAAATTTATCCCAGCTCTTTCAGTAATTAAAATGTTTACCCGTCTCTTAAATCGGGCAGCTGTATATAATATGCTACGCGATATAAATGAGTTCGCTATTTAAGTGTTGAAGTTTTCACTAAATATATTTTATTCTTTCAGCAATTGATAAATCATCTGATACATTATGTTTTAAGAATAAACACAACCAAGGCCTTTAACAATACGTTTCTTATATAAAACTCAATTCTTTATCGCGACTAAAAATCTTAAATCTGGCAACTACGTGTTATATGTTACGCGAAAAAACTTTTAGTTCGCTATTAAAGCATTTGCACTCAAGTCAGATCTAAGAACATATAAGCGTAAGGGTTTTCAGTACATGATTTATATGAGATTGCATTTAAATCATACAGCTTTCATAGAGTAGAAAGTTGCGGTAAATTCTAGAATTGTTTCATATTCCTAAGGATATTCTCTTCAAGTTTATAAAGAAAACATAACTCTTTATTACTGTTTATTGCTCGCAATAAGTCTTAAGGTCTTTACTGAATTTATTTATTATCTTGGTAATTAATGCATGTACATCCTCTACTACCTTGTTTATTATGTTTAAGGTATTAATAAAGCAAAGACTTTTAAAATCCGTTTTTCATAATTATGATTCACATTTATAAACAAAATTATAGAATCTATTTAATAGCTGTTCCTTAATTTGTGTGGGATGTAGTTTTACATTCAAGTAATTTCAATAAAAAGTAAGGTACTGTGTAGGATCCACAATGAAATGATATAATTTACACGTAAATCAAGATGAAATGAATAATGCCAGCTATAAACTGCATAATTTCTTATACAATCTACGCCGTTTATCTTTTTTAAAGATATGTCTTGTTATTAATATGCACGTTTTTAATTGTCATTGGTAAAACGGAATGTTTGTTTTGCCTCACAGGAAGACAACGTTGGTGATTTATATGTCAAACTTCTAGATAAGAAGCTTTACTTAATGACAAATATATTTCAGTGAAATATTGCGACAAAACACTTTTAATAAATCTTTATAAAAATGCAAATATTTCGATGTCAAAACGATCACTTGAGAGAGATAAAAATCTTAAGTAAATACAAAAAGCTCGTATAATTTATGAATGCATTATTAAAACCTAGTGACATAACAAAATAAGGAAGAGGTTCACACACCCTCTAGAGTGACAGCTTTTAAAATACCTGTCTGGATTCTCGACAAATGTCAACATCTTTATAAATGATAAAGTATGGTTTGAGGACTTCTTAAATAAATAACAACCATTTAATTTATGGCCGTCTACAGTTATAATTGCACGTCCATCGATTTTGAAAGAAAAAAACCCACAAAATCTCTCTAACGGCGAAATGCGATAGAACATTAAAAATAATAACTAGATCTAAAAAGCCTAAAATTCTAATTTAATCAAGTCCCCAAAGCTAAGAAAAACACAAGCATCATTTTATATACACACATGAGTAAAATAATGTTGTGTCCTAGCGACTTGCATTTTTAATCATTTAATGTCCTGGCCGCTGCTTACAGGTCGCGTAAATCATTGACAAACGTTGATTTCTATCTTCATAATTGAAAGTTCTTTCAAACGTACACAACATTTTGTTGTCAAAATCATTATACTCATGTGGGCGATTTTGTGAATTTAATAGAATTTTAGGGATTCTTTTAGGTCTAGATATCTTTCTTTACTGCTCTAACATTTCCTAATGTTTGCAAAATAAAGATACATTAATAACGATAAAACGTGGAATTTAAAAAAAAAACTGCTTCTTCCAGTCTTATTTGTTACAGATGACAGTGCAATGGCGACTGAAGACGGTCCTTAAAATTTGCTTAAAAATGATTTGCTACTTAACCACCACCACCACCACCACCACCACCAACGATAACAAACCTTATTTGACTTGAAAGCCACATAATATAATATGAATATTGCAGATTTTCTTTTTAATTTATGACTTATCGATGTTTAAGATATCAATGTATTTCTTAGGACAGACTAAACTAGAACTACATCACTGATTTTTAATACCCCCGCAATGCTGCTTTGTCTCAGTACATTGTATACTGAAATAATGTTCGTAAGTTTTTTTTCAGTTAAAAGTGAATGATTTATTCAGAAAAGCCCTTAATAGTGGCATAAAATGTTTATTTTGATTGAAATCAGTAGAAAAAATAAAGTAACAAGAAAAGAATAACATACATGGACGACATTTGATTGAAATGAGAAATTAATGCACTTTTTCAATTTCACCAAAGGAAATTAAACAGTTCAAAAATATATATCGTTTTCATTGTTTAAAACATAACATTGAATAAACAATTCTTCATCCTAAAATAAAGTTGTTGCGCAGAAGTACGAATTTCCATTTCTGATATATAATATTAAATATATAAATGTTCAAATGTCTTGAAATAGCGACATCCCATCTTAGTAACGTTCTTACTCCACTTTCAGGATAATAACACCAATGTTATACTTTAAACAATTACCATGCGCTACTGATTTTAATGTAGATAAGACATAAAACACAAATGATGCAAATATAATATTTGAACGGAATAAGTCTCTTTTTCCTTATTTGTGTCTATCACTTTATATCTAGCTTTTATGTGGGAAGCTCGGAGGAAAAACGCCCTGTATTCCAAAATATTTAGAACGTAGCGTAGAACTGGTATATTTTAAAACGACCATTAAGGGACATTGGAAAAGTTCTAATTGTCTTATTGTCTTGCAATTACTGAAATGTTTTTGAATGAAACAACAATTCATTAACAATGATTTGTCATAATGGTAAATTTCAATAGACCATTTTCACAGTGCTCCGTCGCGGAACGGATTTTCCGATTTTCATCGAAACGCTTTTTCAGAACGAGGCGATAAAAGAACAGTTGGGTATGTAAACAATATCACGTGAGACCGAAGGTCGAGCGTTGTGTGGTTTACATACACAACGAGAAATAATACGAATCTACAGAATGCATAGTGTCATAATTTTCCTTTCATTATATACCCTTCGCGCTCAAAAAATTTAAATAAACTAAACAACAAAGTTTGAGTCAACAATGTGTTAGTACACAATTATAGTAGAAATAAAACTAGTAACGCAATAGTAAATTTATGAATGGCGTAGAAAATTTATGAATGGCGTAAAAATATCGTTACGGTTGTAAAACTGCGACGAAAACTTCCTATTTTGGAGTACGTTATGTGCCGGAAAATTACGACAACATAATGTGACGTAGAATATGACGTCACATGGAACACGGGAAGCTGCAAATAAAGAAATGGAAAACGACATTGTCCGATATGGAATTTCTAATCTGACGAGTTGTATCAATTTTGCGGATTAAGGCAGCAGTATGCTAAAATCATTCCTGGGTATATAATAAATACTGATATATATATATATATATATATATATATATATATATATATATATATATATATATATATATATATATATATATATATATATATATATTGTCCCGATATAATAGCAAGTTTATCACTAAAGGCGTTCATCAGATGAGGCGTGTTCTTGTGTTAGACTTATATCTTTAACATGTTCAGAATCATCAAAGTCGCTACTCTCGGTTGAATCATCATCATCCTCATCATCATCATCACCCATCTGTTCTCTTCCCAACTCTACGATGTTTTGCAAAGCATCTGCAGAAATAAAAAAAAATATTGAGCGAAACCGATGTAAAGGATAAACTAATCTTTTGTAAACTTTTTTTAAAATTTTGTTCTATAAATCTAAAAATACGATAGTGAAAATGTAATTGATGAAAAGAACCATGAAAGTCTCTAAATACACAAAAGATATGAACTTTTTGCTGGCTTGCTTCAGTTAAGCCTGTCTATGGGCAGAATTTGAAATACATATTACTGATTACGCTCTGTAGCACCAACTCAATTTTGATACATTCCTGGACCAGTGTTTATGTACACTGAACCTCAATGCAATATTTTCAGATTAATATTATAAACGCATTTAAATTTAGTTGCCCCAAGAGGATCAAGAATTTGGGGAACTCACCAGTCTGTGAATTGAATTTAGACTGGGGATTTAAGAATCATGAAAAGCGCCAAGGGCAAAACAATTAAAGTTATACCTTTGGGTGATTCAACAAATATCAAATCTTTTAAACATGTTAAAACGATACATGTATAACATGTATAACAGACCGAAAAATCGAAAGTATTTAAAACGTACTTTTCAACAATCATAAACAAAGGCGCCTCACGCACTTTAAAAGGACGTAATTTATAAAAGCACTGAAAAAAATATACGGGGGAACATTTTACTGCGACCACACGGTGGAAACAATAGTACTTTGATTTTAAATAGATGAAAATATAACTTGTAAGGTCACCACGGGAATATTTTAGAAATCAGGTTTGCTGTTTTTGAAACTGTTTTAAGATGCCATATGCTTACATGTATTTCGCAATATTGAATCGCTTTATGAAAACTGTTAATTTTTTATGTTTGTGTCTAATGAATAAGAATCTACAACAATCAATAGAATTAATTATTTTAAAATATGACAAATTTTAAAGAAGACAGAGACATACTTTGCAAACGCACATCAATTTCTGAACTAACGCCCTTTTCGTCGACATAGTTCTGGACTGGAAAAAACATGCTTTCTTTTATTCCAAGCTGTTCAACAATAATGTCTGTGTTTCTTCTTATTACTGTGTTATTTTGTTTAGGTCTTCTAGAGTATAGTTCAACTGACTGACTCCCTTTCTGAACTAGCTCATTTAGTTGATCAATTTTTGTTAGGATCACAACAAAGGGAATGCCTGCAATTAAAAAGCAAAGAGTTTATAATTATAAGTCAAATCACAATCTGCATGAGCGTACAGTTACCCGAAACGGAAGTTGCTGAACTATACGCCGACAATAAATAAATAAATAAAGGCAAGCGACCTCGGTTTTATATTTTTGTAAATACAATCAAATTAAATTCGAATTTGAAGACAGGTGGTTCAGGAATAAGTAGATCGTTTATCGAAGTCTTACTGTAATAATATTGACTTCTATGTCTGTCAGGTATAGCCATAATCGGTCATCGTTACGATCACTGACAAATGTGTCAATTACTTAAAACCTATTAAAAGACATCGGTAATTTTGGTTGACGGTCAACTGTATGTGGGAGAATAGGCATGAGGAAAGCAAGACGAGTAACTGTATTGTACAGCTATTATTTTATCCGCAAGTGTTGAAATTAAGTTCCGACTGCTAAAACTGTAATAATGTATGGAACAGGGCAATCTGTGAGGAAAGCATGCCTTATCCCCCACATTACACTGACCGTCAATCAAAATTACTGATGTCTTTAACTCGTTAACTTCTTTGGACATGACACCGGTAACCGAGCATTTAATGATAACAGTACTGACCAAATGTACAGGGAAGCAAATGAGTTATTTTAATTTCCAATATATATACTAATGGCTAATGATAGCCGAACGCGTGCAACGCTCGGCGAACGATAGTAAAATGTTCCACGAACATTCTTCAATAATCTTCGTTGTTTAAAATTTAACTTTGAAGAACTTGTCTCACTGAGATATTTTGTGCATGTTCAAAACTTTTATTCCGGACCAGCACTCTCTGATGATTCACGGCATTCACCGACTGCTAGCTTTCACACAACGCATTTCTGGCCCTTTCCATACAGCCATGGGCGACTAACAACTTTACCTTCAAACGTCACAGAACGCTGACCAGAACGCCATGGTGTGACGGCCCCCATAAAGAAACTGACCCCTACATTCTTTTGTGTGGTTAATTACAAATAAGATATGCATGGAATCGTTAATATACCAGTTTATAAAAATCGAATACAGTTCTGGTTTACTACCTTTAATTTGTAGCCAACGAACAAGATTCTTTAATCTTTTCCATGTCTTCTGCGACACACTTTCAACCGATATTATATCCATTACGATACAGACACAATTGAAACGATCTCTTCTAGTAGGTTTCCGTTTGTAACGTTTACTGCTCTTGTCAAGCCCATATTTGATCTTAAGTTAGTAAACAATTTTTGTAAGTTACAAATATTTTATTTTAACGACATCTTTAAATTGTTTAGACATAAATAACTTAAGGAAGTTGTTTATAAATTGCGAACATTGTATTGTTTTAAGGTTACTTTCAATTTCTTAAAGCTTCTTGTCAAAGCACATAAACTTAAGCTTTTTATATAACTTTCAGCAAACAATTTACTACGTGTATTTGCTCCATTTTTGAAATTCATTGTTCATCTAAAGTATAAACGAATAATTGCATGTAAATATTTTACAAAATGTAAATGGTCCGACGTTTCTTTATTCACCTGTTCTTAATTCTGCATAAAACTTTTCAAATCCAGTCGTGTCTGACAAGTTGTTTAGATTCGTGTTTTAAGAACCTGAAAAAAGTTTATGCAAACTAGGAATGAATTAATTATGTTATACAAAATTAGAATTAGAAACAAACCTTGCAATTATCCCCAACGTTTCCATTGACAACCATTTTTACATGCTCTAGTTCAACTCCACCAGTTTGCTGAAATCCTGGCATGTCTCCAAATAAAACATTTGATGTGGTGGCAGTCCCATTTGCATTAATGTATTTTAGTCGGTGAAGCTGAAACTATTTTTAAAATGTAGAGTTATTTATCTTTAAACTAGCTTCATTTGAAAAAAAAGGTTTATTTATATAACTTAGAACAATGTACTCTGTTCAATATACAATTCTGTATTGCATCTTTGGTATATAATTCTTCATAAAAACAAAACAATTAAGACTGTTTTTCTTATTAAATAATATTTATATCACACATCAATGTAGGTATTGACTGGACACACATTTGCTTCTAGAAGCAAAACCAGTGTTAAAACCTTGTTGAAATATGTTTGACCTGGTCGCTTCCTTGTCGCACGAATGGGCGACACACGTTGATTTCTTTTCATAATTGACAGATCTTTAAAAGGAAAACAACATTTTGTTGTCAGATTCATTTTACTCATTTAGTTTATAGAATTTATGGGAAATTAAAGTCTAGCTGTTTTTTCTTAACTGTTCTAACTTTTCCTAATGTTTGAAAAATAAAGATTTATTTGTGCAAACTTTTAATAAAATACATTTTGCCGTTAGAGAGATATTAATTGTCGGTCATCCGGATGACCGACATATTATAATAGACCAAACTTGAGATCTTTAGCCTGAATACCGTTAACAGTGATATCACGTACCAGACGGAACGCATAATTTAGACTATGCCACATGTTTACGGGTGCAAAAAGATAGTGTAGAGGCTGATGTTTGATTGCTTGATATATAGAGAAGATGTTTACCGGAAAATACTTCAATGTTGATAAATCGTGTTACTTCTATACTTAATTTAATTGTCGGTCATCCTGAAGTTTGAAGGGTAACACCGGTCAACAGCGGCACCGGATGTTGTCACTTTAGACAAAACCGCCCGTCTAAAGCTTGCGAATGCTATTTCGTTCCCCCTACTTGCAAGAAAAGTCTTTTAAATGTTGATGAAACAATATTTGAACATTGTAGTTACGGCAAATCAAAAATTGAGCTGATCTATAACGACATGTTAAATTATGTAAACATACGTACGTTGTATTTTCTACAGCGTATAGAAATAATGGTATGCGTCTTTATTTAGAAAGTCACGTGATGCAACCTTTATAGCAAACTTTTTAGTTGCACACAAGTTGAACTGATCCATTATTTGAATCAAACAACTGTTCAGGATGATGCCAATTATGAAATAGATTCTTTAAGTTATCTTGATTTTGTTTGTCAAAAGCAAGAAACCGTTAATGTTTTTCTTAGAGACTCACGAATATCCGACTTTGGCGGGAATTGCTTTCTGTAAACAAAAGTTTACAAAAAGCTAGTCGGTCATTAGCGTAACCTTTAACCAAATAAAAAACATGGCACTGAAGTTAAAACTTTAAGCCGCTTTGAAATAAAAGCGCTTAAATTTTATTTGATGTCATACAAAATAAGTTTACATATATATATATATTTCCGTTTTTTTTTAAGTAATGCATTTAAGCTGGTGATAACTCTTACCATTTTGCAACAGCAGCCTGATAGGGACTCGAACGGATTATAATTAATATTCTGATCAATTTCGTTTGAATGTTGGTATTTATTTAGAACTTCAACATGTAATATATTACAGGTTCTTGCACATTTTCTTATTGTTTTTTTTTGTTTGTTTTAATGATGTAAATATAGGTGTATGCCATAACTAGCTGTGATCAGCTAATCAACCTCAGAATTTTGAGTGTTAAAACCCGAGCTGCGAGCGTTTCAAACTAGTTGGTTGGATGACTTTTCTTGTCTTCATTGCATTACATTTTATCTTTTATTTGCAATTACTCATTCAGAGGGACATTTATATACAATGCTCTTTCTCAAAGATTTGCATAACAGTGCCTAATTTTGAGCTTGTTGCGCAAAGACTGTCCTGTTTTTTTAGATCTATTTATTTCCCTGTCCTTTTGAAATCCAAGCTGGAGCACTGATTACGATGCGGTATTTTATGTTTTCGCTAAAAAGTCTTAAACAGTCTCAGTCAAACCGAGCCTGCAATATTTTCATATTTGTCGTGTTCGGTGGTTTTCAAAGTTACCTGTTCATCTATTTTAAGGGGTCGCAAACATTGCCAAAGGCGAAAACTGGCTAAAATTTCAAAAATGAATTTTGGGGGAATACTTATTGTCTTCTAGATTTTAGTAAAGAAATGTATTTAGCTAAGGATGTACTAATGTTTGCAAGCTCAATTTACTCTAATTCATATTCTAATTACCAAACACATACTAAAACAAAAGAAAAACCGTTTGCATGAGGACTCTGAAATTCGTGAACAATATACCAAAGCAAATCATACCTGAAATAAGTATATTCTGGTCTTCAATGTTTAGTGTCAAAACAATAGTGAACGATTGGACTCGCCCGAGTTGCAATCCAAATTGAGTTTAACTTTTAAAAGATTTTCGGGGATACCTCTGACCCCGATGTCTGCTACCACATACACATGCAATATAATATATATAATAAAGCTGGTTTCGGTACAGTAAGGCAGACAACACATGCACTATCATTACTATTTAAGGGCGATCTACTAGAATATACTAGAATATACTGCAATCAATGCAAAACCATCCTTTAAAGTAAAGAAATAATTGTGAAAAATTTTCAGAACAGTGGCATAACGAGAATTTCATAATTTAATTTAAATACAAATAGTGCTTCTCGAGTTTATGTAATAGTTTCAGGGAAAATCGTTCTAACACAAACAAAAGATATAAAAATAATAAATGCATCAACATCCTAATTTATTGTTTACTTCTTCTAACGCTCATCAACTTGAAGTTTGAACAGATCTGCAGACTCAACTAAAACTACACTTTATGAATGTTGGTAACGAATACTGCTCACTGTACAAATAAGCATCGAATGTGGAAAGTTCTATGGTACCTCTGTGAGCATTCGTGTTAATATAACATATTTTTTCCAACTCGCTGGTGCTTAAACAACGTCATTATTTCTACATAAAATACATGGATAAAATACTAGTAATAAATTACGTTTACTAGAAACATTTTTTACATTAATGTCTTTTGCCGGTACACGTCTTGTTCATGTTTCAAAAAATCAAACATCAGCCGTTCAACTTTTGTTTGCATGCTTTTGAGTAACAGCAATGGACAACTAAATTCACAAATAGTTTGTCAGATACAATCCACTTGACATTGATCGGCAGAAAACTGGACATAGCCTTTACTTCCATTGGTCAAAAAGTAAATGCAAGCACGAATAACTACTATCTGCTAATGACCGACTAGCTTTTTGGAAAGCTAAAAATTGTAGTTGTATTTGTTATCGGCTGACCTTAAACTGCTCCTGTATATTTTATTAAAATCTGGGTATCAGCGATAAAACTTGCGAAAGGTTTTGAAATTCCTTAATGTGTGGTACCGATAACACTGTTTTAAAACAAGCATTATGTTACTGACAACAATGCGTAAGGTTCCTAATAAATAGAATATGATACATTTGTGTGTTTGACATTCGATTTCCTGATCGCGATAATGTATGACAAAAATTAAAACTATTATTGCTTTGTGTTGCTTAGATTTTGTTTTTGGGTTTAAGTAGTATTTTAATTAGGGATTTTAGATTTAACTATTTTCTTTACTTTTCTGATTTTTCGTAACGTTTGTCAAATAATAAAGTACCTTTTCTGTTATTGATTCTCGTGTATTTTCAGCTATTTTGCTACACCCAGCAGCTTTGTGACATGGCTTTCCTGTCATGAATGACATAACCGAATCTATAAAGCTCGACTTCCCAGAGTTTACTTCACCGACAAGCAGTACCTTTAAAGTTCTGTTTGGTAATTCCTTGATTACTGAATGTATTGTCTTCATCCCTATCTTTTCCCTCTGTTTTTCCTTTGCCTGCAGCGAAATATTATGTTTACTCAAGTTATTATTTACGTAACTGAAGATTTTAAAATGAAAACAAATACATAGAAATAGATGATAAGGGAACTTTGAAAGCCATGGAACACGGCAAATATGAACATATTGCAGGCTGGGTTTGACTGAGCCTGTTCATGGACAGTAATTGAAATGCATATTACTGCTCACTCCGCCTATCATTTCTTCTCGAGAAAATTTCATAAATGTTAGCTTTGAACGTTGGGGATAAACGTAAGGATCAAGTTTAAAATCGGTTTCAAGTAACGTTACGAGAAATAATATTCATTGAGTAAATTTCGTCTGTTGTGGGCTTTCTGACAAATTACAGTAGACTTTTGCTCTTGCTTTTGCTCTACTCACGTTTTCTGTTGGCTTACTTTTTTTAAAATATTAGCATCTAAATTTGCAATCACCATGTCTATACTTGCTTAAAATATTCCTGCACTTGTAAGTGAAAAGACCTGTACTAGAATTCTTGAATCTAAAACGTTGACGTTACCTAAACAAACAAAAATTGAATCCTTTTTCACATTCCACCTTTCGGGTAAGTTGCATTGTTGCAGATGTTGACTTTCATCATTAACTATCACTTACGTATGGAATAATCATCATGTCAAAAAGTGTGTTTTGTCTTTTGACAACGAATTGTGAATTGGCAACGATTTATAACTACAATGTATTTATATTTGAAGCATACTTGAGGCATAGGGGCCGGGACGGTGTTGGGATGGTGTGGGGTGCCTTTTAGAACTAAAATCTTTGACTGATATAATATAACATAAACAAGGGATGGAACTCTACACATTCAATTTTCTACCATGTCTCCATTTTTTATCAATATTTTTTATTACACCTGTAAAACGTTGGAGCACGAGGAAATCGGAGACAAAGGCAATAAGCCCTGCATAACTTGTACAAAATGTCACCATTTACCGCTGACGGTATTCACATAAAACTTTAATCAATTGTAGTAAGCATCGAAAATGTCAAAATTAAACAAAGTTGTCACTGAGAGCTTCCATGATGAATCATGTGACCTTATCGAACAGGGGAATTGTAAGGACTCTTTTGATTGGTCAATAAACTTTTATCGATTTCTAAACAAATTAGAAAAAATCTTTTATGACTGCTATACAGCCGAAGTCACGTGATTAATCATGGCAGCTCCCAGCAACAATTGAACATAATTTACGAATTTCGGTGCAAACTACCCGTGGATTAAGTGATTAGCGACTACATTTATCGGTAAACGATAAGTTTTTGTGTAGGCTATATAGGACTTTTAGCCTTTATCTCTGATTTCCGCGTGCTCCAACGTTTTACAGGTGTAAATCGTTGTTGCGACATCGTTTTGGACTAAAGAGAAAGTACAGTTTTTGTGTCACTCTAGTGAGATTTTTAGAAAAACGGTTTGGATTTGACAATTGATGTAAATGTTTTTTGAAAGAGATATATAGTAAAGATAATTACCTGCATGCTTCAATGAATTCATGCCACTTGACAATGTATAAAATATTGATAAAAAATGGAGACATTGTAGAAAATTGAATGTGTAGAGTTCCATCCCTTGTTTATGTTATATTATATCAGTAATAGATTTAGTTCTAAAAGGCACCCCACACCGTACCAACATCGTCCCGGCCCCCTATGATTTTAGGCTTGCTATGACAATTCAACAGGAATTTATGTAATAAATAACAATAATCTTCACCTGTAAATGCCTCTCAATGTAATCCTCAGCTAAATGAACCATTGAATCCAATGCTTCTGTAGCAAGTTTACGTTTTGCAGGGGACAACGTTGTTTCTTTCGTTTCTTTAATGAAATTCACAATCGGAAATACATTTTTGTCCTCCAACCCTAATGAGTGTGCAACGCGTAAGACAGCACCGTGCGCTTTCGGGCTATCATAAATGTTGTCAGCATCGTCGTCTATTCTTGGGCAAAGTTTATCAATTTTTGTGGCAACAGCGGCAACTGGTATACCTGAAAAGACCCGACACTGTAAAGTGCGTAGTTATGTAGAACATATAATTCCTGTGTAAGACCAAATTACATATTCACAAGTACCCAATTGAAATTCCTGATGACTCACACATTTATATAAACATTTTTAAGTAAAGAGCTTCATCCTTAATGAGGTTATATATACACATTATTGATGTAGACAGACATACACAAATGCAAGTTGCTGATCCACTGGCTAAAACATATTTTGGTCCATTACAGGTGACGTTTTAAAGAAGCTTAAATATAATTTTCAGGCTTTCTGTCAACTTAGAATTTTTCCCCTTTGTACACTTCACTCACACATACAGTCAAACCTGTGTACAAAGAAAACTCAGGGTGGGGTGGGGGCGCAAAAGTGGTGTTTAAAGACATGTGGTCTTTTATCACAGGTGAATGTGTTCTTTAAATCACTTAGAAAATATAATATGGTCTTTGTTCACAGGTAGTATTTGTCCACACGTGACTGCTAGCACAGTTTTTGCTGTAATTTAATTCGAGATAAGCTCAACAGTCTTATTGAAAGAACGCTTGTAATAGTAAATAATACCTTTATCGCTTGCCATGAACATTTTGAGCTTTTTTGAGATGGTTCCTATGATAATTTATATACTTTATGGACTTGTCTAATTTTGTCGCTCTCTTTTTTGCTGGATAATAATTTATTATGTTAGATTTGGTACCGCTATTTTTAAACATTAAGTAGGCATCCCAGTGGGTACTTATTATGCACCCGTTATTGTTGGTCTGTTTTTAACCAGCGAAGCTGGTTTTACTATTCACAATTCTGAAATCGGTATCAAACCAAAACGAGGCACTGGCAACCGGCGATTTACGCATTTCAGAGTAATCAGAGCAAGCAAAGTAGTCCAAGTTTCCTGTTACGTGTTAAAGTTGGCTCGTGTCACGTTAGTATCGCTAAAAGAATACTTGACTGCTTCACTGCGCTGTCCCTAATTCAGAACACAATCGACAACAGAAAACCAATTTTATCTAGGGGTTGTAGCCGCCAGGGATTCTTTAGCGAGCTACAGATGTGTTACCTTTAGGTAGAGATATAAACGATATTCCCGATGTTAGGATATTACAATAGCTTAATATTAATTCTGAAATATTTATTATATCTTTTTCTGCTAATTCGAAGCTCAAAATAACAGTGAAAACATTTTCTTTATTTTGTCATTTTAAAACCATTTCAATATTGGACGTTTGTTCCGCTGCTGAACTGTTTGATTCACGTTTTTTTTTATTTTTATCATTAACAATTATAATGATAAATTTCCATCTTTGCATATTTTTCTTCAATTGTCCACTTTATGAAATAAATGCGTAAATGCTTTCACTTTAAATTTTCAAGACATATTGCGAACATTTGTTTATTATTTGGTGATAGGCGTTCATGATTGTTGTAAATCACTGAACATGAAGCAATCATCAATGCTGAATATTTTTATATATTGGATTTCCACATATAAGCGTGAACAGTAAACAGTAAACTATTGAGATGTGTAAAATTTTACATATTAAAACTAGTATATCGGATATTATTCGTACAGAAATAGGTACATGTAAGATTTACAGATCTATGCATTCGAAACATGCTACGAGCAAGCGCGGTACGTGTCCGGCTATCACGTATGTGGCAGGAGACACGTCGACAATAAGGCCATCAGTGGTCCAAGGAACGGACTATGATTTGTTTCAGGAATAATGGATAATTTACATTTTTTCCAAAGGTGAAGATGTTTACTAGGTTTACGTTTTCGATTAAGCTAGAGATGACTATTATTTTTGTTCGGAGTACATGAAATCATAGGCGCAGTAACACAATTAATATGCAAATGTCAGTGACGTCACAATTTCCCGCGTTTTGAAGAAAGCCAAATAACAGTAAACGTACGTGTGAATATAGAGGACAAACCATGATGAAGCCTAAAATTAAAAACGACACATCTGTCTGCTAAAACTGATGCTATATGAACGGATTGTAAGCTAATGGACATTTATCCCATCTCCTTAACAACCAAAACTCAATGATATGTTTACGAATGTCTTAAATCTGGCACCTTTTTCTGATAATATGCTACATGAAAAAAAGCCATCGATTCCGTTATTATATACAACTTAATACGGTGGAAATTTATGGTATAAGCTATAGTAATTCACTTTCCTCTGAAATTGTCTTCAATTTTACATGTGTGTTATCTAGCATTAAATTCCAATGCTTTCGGCAATGTTATGACTCTCGGTTGTTTTATCTTAATATGTAGGATTCTCAATTCTATGATTTCCTTTACATGTTATTCACAATGAAGGAAACAATTATATAATTCTTATTTCAAATAAATGCATAATCATTCCCATCGATCGGGTCTCACTTTTTATATCATTTTTCGTGTTTATTCTGTCTTTGGGATGTCAGTACACAGATTTCACTATAATAATTTCTTGCTTAAAACCCTTTACTCAATATATACGCCTTTCATCACATAGGTGACCAGTTCAGGTCCCAGTCAGCTGGCACAATAGTGCCATCTAATCTGGATCTAAAATTTGTGATTACTGGTCAGAAAAAAAATAATGATTCTAAAAGCGAACATTTTAAATCCAAATCAGATCGCAAAGATGTGCCAGCTGATATGGATCTAAACTGTTCGCCCAAGCTATGAAGGTATATCTATGGAGTAAGGGTTAACAGAAGCCTTCATCCAGATAATACATGGAAACCCTTATTTCCACTATCATATAGACAAGATGAAGGTCTTTGCGAGTGAAACAAGTTCTTTTGCTTTTTCGTAAATGGATACATGTATGAGAATCATGGCACTGGTTATTCTCAAGAAGCAAAATCGCTTCGCTGGTTTTCTGTACTTTCAGTACTTTGATTATACTGTTATCAGAGACATTATGGTATCTCTTTCTATTGTAACATCAAAATAACTTTATTTCAGCCTTTAACAACACCTCGAAGTAGCTGGAAGATTTGGTTAATATAGATAACAACTGTTATTGATTTCTCGTCAACAAAATACATTCTTATAATTCTAATGAACTTCAACTTAATAATACAAATAATTCTGAAAAGCGAGCACACTTTCTTGGTCAATCTAATGAATTTCAATACTGCATCATGAAAAATGAGCAACATCCATTATTAAAACTACCCGCTGTGTGAATGTTTAAAAGACACAAATCATTTAAAAAAGTCATCGTGACAGGTGTACATTTGTATAAAGCTTTATTTTGTGGCAAACGTACGACATAATCCTGAGCATGATAAATTACTAACTGTATAATTATACATTTATATACGAGTATATGCAAAATTATTTAAGTCTAATAGAAAAAATAAAAAATGGTTACATTTTATATTTACTTATACATAAAATAAATCATTTTACCTTTTTGTCGAATGGTCTCCATTATGCTGCTTAAAGAATTCTGAAATTCTACCACTTCCTGTTGCACTTGAAGCTTTTCAACATCAACGACAAAGCATACTAAATGCACTTCATCATCTAAGCTCGGATTTTTCAATAACATGTAGTCACTTACTGGTGCCGCTGTTTTTGGAAACTACCAGAATAAAATTGACTTTGATATGTTTTTTTTAAATATGACAATAACAAACTGATATTTGATATTTAAGATCCGCCAAAAGACATATTAACCAAGTGTAGCTTCAGTTCATATTAATGATATGTGCTCTGACTATCTACTAATATCATTAAACCAGGAAATATATAGATGAGAAAGGTATATGTTTTCAAAGATTTATAATAATCATTAGTAGTATATCCGACATAAATATTGTTTCAGTTATCTTTTTATTCACTTCTTTGCTAAATGTCGATCCTGTTTCAATGCGGAACTCATGAAAATTAAATGTTGAGTAATGTGCAAGAAGATTGAATGGGTTCATCATAATAAAGTCAGGTAGCAGTTAGAAAAAATTGCTAAAGTTTATCATGCGATCATGTGAAACAACCACACACGTTTAACAAATTGGTCGTCTAATAAAATGCGAAAGCCACAAGGCATTCCATCAGAAATTATTATTCGTAAGATGATTAAGATTTCATCGTAGAGGACGAATCTGAAGTGTACATATTTTATGATGCATTTACGCCATAGCAACAATGATGTTTTCTAGAATAAACGTACACGTTACCTTTGTGACATAATTTCATCCCACCCATATAGTACTTGACAATGTTGCATGCATTTATAACTACCGATTTCAAAATACTATCATTAGTTGTCCTCAGTTACTTTTAGCTCTAAATTTTAGTTAAAAAGTGAAAAATGCATATCAGAAATTGCCACCGTCAGAAAACACAGCCTCCCCACTATGTCAAAAATTTAAAGAGGAAAATTAAGCATATGGGTTTAAAAGAAGACCACAAACAATTATATGTGGTAACCGACTTGAAACGACCAGTTACAAAAATGCAATTGCGGGTTTAAACCAGATTCAACGGTTCTTCTTAAATATAATATAATTATGCTACTTACCACGTACTCGGTTGGCAATTTGCCGTTGAGGAGATGTTCAAGTTCATGTTCAAATGTGCGTTCGGGTGCGTATCCTCTCATATCGATTATATTCACACAACCCCTTGTCTGCGTGGTGTTAAGTGTATACCATTGCAACTAAAAATACAATGTAATAAGCTGCCAAAATAATCCAGTAGAACCAGCAATTGACCGTACACTGTCGGCTATACATGTAGATGAAAAAGGAACTTTGAAAACCACCAAGGACGACAAAGATAAAAATTTTGCAGGCTCGGTTATAGTTCGTCTGTGATAAAAATTTATACTACTTTCCACGCCGTCTTGTCCCGGGCGCAACCCAATATTTACAAAAGGAAACAGTACAGCTTAGATAGATCTAAAACGATGGTATGCATATGGCGGTTAACAAGGAACATTCAATGCAGTTAAGTCGTAATTTAATATCATGTTATGTTACTCGTCTGACAAGATGACAAGCTTATATTGCCATGTTTTATATATTGTAGGATACAAATCGTTGACAAGCGTTCATTAAATATCGATCAATCTACATTGTTAGTTTTTAAACACTTAATAGTTCAGCTATATAATATAATATATAATTATAACTTCTTGTCATCCATATTGTTAATTAATATATTTGAGATATTTGAGTAGAACCTAATAGCCTCACATTCGATTTCTACATGATTAAAACATTGCACGAAATATCTTTTAATGATCAGGGAATATTTTCAACAGAGTAAAGATCGAAAAAGGTAAATTTGCATATCAGGAATGGCCACATGGCCACACGGTCAAGAAGAAGAGAAGACACAGAGAGAGAGAGAGCGAGAGAGAGAGAGAGAGAGAGAGAGAGAGAGAGAGAGAGAGAGAGAGAGAGAGAGAGAGAGAGAGATGGTTGATAAAATGGTCAGCTTAAAAAAAGACACCACAAACAATTTACAAAAATGGGAACCCGAGGAGTTACCGCCTTGGAACGGTCATTGGCAAATCAAATTGCCACTGGGGGTTTAAACCAGATTCTAGGGTGGACAAACCTCACGCTTGCCCCAACAGGTGCTCATATCAACACACAAGTACAAGTTGTCTCGATGAAATAACTTCAACCCATACATTAGCTCATCAAAGTTGCATGCAAAAGCACAGAAACATATAAAACTATAACATAAGAAGCTCATAGGATTGCAAAGCTAAATGGGCGGGCACTCAGTGATCTTACCGAGACCAGAGCTACCGGAACCAAATCAGCAAGAACGCGATGACATGGATAAAAGAAACAACGTGAAATGAGTTTGACTTTTAGGACTCAAACAATAGAACCTGTAAACTTACACTTTTTAAGTATTAGAGTATTTAGCAATCATAAACATAACTCATTTTCCTTCAAACCAAATAGAATAATAGTGAAAACATGTAACAAGTATTTACCACTGGCAGTTGAAGGTATTACAGAATACCCCTAAGCAGTGACATTTTCTCCGTAAAACAATTTAATTAAGCATTGCTGGTCTACTGCATTGTACGCACGTAAACAAATTAATGTTGCTTGCGAAGCCATACATTCAAATAAAATATAAGTAGTGTTAGTCACTGTTTAGCAAATTGTACCAATAATTATTAATCTATCTGACTGAGAACAGAGTACCTAGACGTAAATTGGCAAGATCAATATGACCGGATGAGAAGCAAATGATAGAATCCTTAAGTCGTATATTAATATTACTTTATAATAGAAATAAATTTTAAATAACAAACACACACATCCCATATTACTAAATGAAGCAAGAAAATACCTTATTTGTGACACTCGATCCTGTTGTTTCACCGACAGTTGCCGGTGTTTTGCACTCTCCGGCAAACAAGGTAACAAAGGTGTTACATAAACTCGACTTTCCTGCACCTATGACTCCAATGAGAAGTATATTGTAACTGCGTATGCCAAAGCCAGCTAATGATTCACATTTTAATAATCTATCCATTTTCTTTGAGACAACTTCATCCTAATAAAAAACAAAAAGGGTAAAATGCATTTTATTTTTTCCAAGGTTTAAAAAGCTTACAAAGCATATCGTTTATTTACCAGAACATTTTAAGCGAAGCCATAAAATAAAATAATAAATTAACTATTATAAAAGGAATTTATATAATATTATATAGAATATATAGAGAGAAATTAATTAAAACGATGATGTAACAGTAAATAGATTACCGTTGGTTTTTCTTTCCACTCTTTTTCCAATATGTCATCTGAAAAACATTGCCTTGACGATTAATAGCAGAATTATGTACTATGTGGGGTAGTGGAATATATTTCAGACTGCTGATCTTATTGTCCCGTGTTTTGATCCTAACAATACACCGTATTTAAAGGTATATTTTTTGCAATTTAATTGAAAGAAAAGGTTTGATATTGTAACAACAAAAGAAATAATAATAATGATAGTAGTAGTACTAGTAGTAGTAGTAGTAGTGGTAGTAGTAGTAGTGGTAGTCGTGGTAATAATAATAATAATAATAATAATAAAAACAACACCAATAAACGAAATAGTTTTGGCCTATAATATTCACATTAAAATTGTCAATTTTAATTGCTTTGAGGAGAAAATATTTGTTTTGCTACACACAAGAACGCAGACGTTGCTGATTTACATTCCAATGAACGAACATACGATAAGAAGATTAATATTTTTGGAACAGTTGGCAATAAATATTTCAATACTTAAATATCTTGAAAAAGATAAACCGTTTAAAATATTTCAAATGATTCCTATCTTACATGTTTAATAATTTTATTTGAAGTGTTGTACCGACTTCAGAACTGAAATAAATTGCTATCTCATATTTTTTATGGCATATTAAAAAATCAGGTTTTAACATTTCTTAACGTATGTAAAGATACACAAGTAAAATTAATTTGTGCAAATTGTTTTTGAACTGCATTTGGCCGTAAGTGTTCCCTGAAGTCTATTTGATTATCAATAATTTAATTTCAGGTCTGGGAATCATATAACTTACTTTGGTGCTTTGTTTGGTATTAACATTAGCAGCGTTAAACGTCAAACCAATATATTTAATCATATGAAGAAAAACTGGACATGGAAAATTGTAAACACAAGACTTTTAGTTTATTCCTTTTCTTACAGAATCGGTTGAGTTGCATCTTACAAATACTGATAAAACAAAACAAACTTGGTTTGTTAAGCGCCAAGGAACTGTCATTGGCAAATGTAAGAATGACACTTCATGGGTCTTAGTTTATTACCTGTTATGAATAATATTTGATATCATCATACATGTATTATAAACATGTGATATTTCATTTAGCTTATCATTTGATGGGAATAAATGCTGTCTTTGATATTTTACTATTCTTCTTCTTGTATGTACAACAACATTCTTTATTTATTTAGATTCATGTACACATTGTTTAAAGTATCCTTTGCTTGCCATAATATCGCACCAAGTCAATGCTGTTACCGATACTTTTTCTCTTGTACTCATATAACCCGTTTAATTTTTGTCAAATAAGAAAGTCCACAGTACAATGTAGTGTGACTTTCAGCAGTCTCATATGGAAGATTGGCGGCCATTAAAAGTAACTCTTGCTTCTGTTTAGTTATGCCAGTGAGTGTGTTGCAGTATCTAAGAAAGCTCAGTAATACCAATAGATTTATTACACTTATCTGTGTATTGTGATATGAAAATTCGCATCAAAGGCAGTAACCCCAATGATTCCTTTTTTGTTAATTGTTAGTGGTGTCTTGTTTACAATTAATAACACGCTTTCTTTTCCACTCTACTCTTTCGCTGCGTGGGTAAGCTGTGTATTTTACTTTTTTTTATTTCACTTCTTTTTGAGTATGTTATAACCAACACTAGGACATTATGTTTAGTCAAATACTATGAACGAAGGTGCTACTTAGACTTTATACCTGACAGCTATACTCAATGGATAAGGAAACGCATGGTAAACTGTGAAGTTGATTCCAGTTTTTCCTGCGTCACGCTTTCCCAGGGAGACATTGTTACACAATTCCATTTTGAGACAGTCGATATAGTACTAGGACGACTTTAACCTAGAAAGTTCCTTGACAGAGTTGCATAGTCTTTTTCTTCAACACGTTCGCAAAACTATTTCAAAATATTTCACCTTTCGTTTCTTTATCCCTAAAGTAAAGATAACAATCAACTAAACTGTCAGTAGAAAAACAGTTACATGAACTTTGACCTTTTTCATTTTTATTTATTCTCCATTTTATTGCACCGCCCGGCTTATAGAAGAAAGCAAACTGTTTCTCTTAACATGTGGTTAAATCAGTCGTTTGACTAGTTACTTACCAACAACTTGATAAACTTCAATAATCTTGACGTCCATTTTTCCGCCATTTATTTCACCTCTCGCCGGCTGATGATCTTTACATTTATACGCAGCTCCAAAATTCAACCTCCCGTTTAATCGCATATAATTTCCCTTCATTTTACTCTTTGTTCTTTCTGTCAAATTAAAAGTTTGGAGATCATAGTCCTTGAATGTTGTGCCGCCAAATGTTGGCCCAAACGATCTATCACAGGTAATAGCCCTATCCTTGTGAATATCTTTTATATCGAAAAACATACATATGTCATTTTTATTGTCACTTTTATAAAACAAAAATGCATGTTCGTCACTTTTAACATCTTTTTTTCCAGCACTCCAACTTTTACTAGTGTAACCACCGAACCAAACGTTGTATTTTCCGTGCAGAACTGTAAGGGTGGGTCCTCTTCCATCACATTTGACGTGGAATTGTTCAAGCTCTTCTGGCGTTCTTGCTCTTAACAGTAGCTTGAACGTTTTTCTTACTTTAATTAAAGATCGTCGGCCTTCGCTATGCTGTCCGAAAACAATTTTTTGTTCTATATCTGCTAAAAGGCGTTGCAGTTCGCTATCGCCCATACCTGGAACAAAGGAATCAGAATAACTCATTGAAACTTCTGGAAATCAGAATTGACATTTAGTTGGTTAAAAGCTTGAACATAAAAGAAATGGATAAAGCTAAAGAATGCGGTTGTTTTTCTTGTAAACAAAATAAAAATAAAACACAATAATTGTATAATTGTAATTCTAGTTGGTAGTTTTTGATATATTTTAACAAATACCGGAGATCAAGATAAAGTAAAGTTAATATTTAATTTAGGGCGTTTTTTTTGGTAACAAACTAGTTTCGGTTTCGGTTTCAATGGTTTTAACAGTTGAGAAAAACTGAAACTGGTTTCAATAGTTTTCGTTTGAAGTAACAAATGCATTGTTTTCTGCGCAGTTTCCATCAATATGGCGCTTGCAGTGCATTTAGCTGTCATTTCAGAAATATTAGAAGAAGCTCATGACACATATGATATTTTGCCTGTTTTGACTAACTGGAGACAAAATGTGTTGTCTTCGGTAAGTGTCATTGCTTCTGCCGCCATTGATTCTCGCTGGTGAACTATTATTCGGATGATACGAACCGACCAAACCGCCTCCGGAGGTTGTTTCGATAGTTTCAACAACCAGGTTCGGTTTTTGCAAAACAAATGAAAAAACTGGTTTTCGTTTAATGTGAAACTTTTACAACAAATAGACAGTTTGCGAAACCGATATTAACCCGAAACTAGTTTGTTACCAACAAAAACGCCAAGTTTCCAAGTATCCAAGTTTATTACATTTTTTCTCAGTATGTACAAACATAAACATGAGAACATAAATACATAAAACAATATTCTTATTCCGATTACGGCATGTCTAGTAAGTTTATTTTACAAGAGGACAACCCAAGATAGAGCGTATTTTATTTCGTTGATGACCCGCGTCAGTCGAGCGGAAAGCGCACGCTTTCTACACAATTGTTACCGGTGTGTGTTTCAATATACGGTATGAGTATAAAATGCTGATTGCACGTGTCAGTTAATGAAAATGTGTAATCAGTACGGTGAACAATTTAGAGTGGCGAGAAATGGAATTAAGTACAAGTATTATTGATTTAAATGCGTAAATACAGTAAGTATTACAGTTAATTATAATCGACGAAAAGAAGAGAAAAGGACCTAAACTGTGTTTTCTTTTACTGGGTTGAACTCGAGTAGGAGGCAGACGGGTCTATGTCCTCGGGGTAAGTGCAATACAATGATAATATATACATTGTATTTAACACTAATACATTAACATAGCATAACAGAATAATATAATACATTAAAAGACGAAAAATGGGACGCTGGCAAATCATTCCCACAGCTTATAAATATACATACACATTTATACACATCAAATGCATTAACAAAATACATGGAAAACAGTTACTTCCGTATAGAATTTTACATAATAATTTCCTACATTATGGATTTTAACAATGTTTTATTTAGACTATGACTTATGGCCGACCTTAACCGAAAGCGAAAATGTAAGGCCGACATTTTTTAGATACACTTTCATTTTAATATCGAATATTACATTTCAGACGAGTCCACCTTGTTATAAATAAACATTATGACTGAACAAGGTGAACTGTCAGCAAATGAAAAGACTTATACAAATAAATTATACAAATAAATGGTAAATATCAATGAAATTTAAGACTGTGTTTATTGTAGTGTTATCTAAATTTTTTAGTTACAATGTTTATTAATTTAGCCAAATTGATAAGTTCTTTCCTATTCTTCGAGTTAAATAGTTGTTCAAATTTTAGCGTGTTTGGTCTTTTATAGTTGTATGGCTTTATTAATATTTTTCTTTCATCATAAAAATGTTTACATTCTAATATAAAGTGCATTTCATCACCTATATAGTTTCTATCATTACAGAATGGACATGTTCTGATGTTTATTGGGATGCCGTGCCACCTGCCTACTTCTATTGGTAATTTGTGGTTTCTCGTTCGAAAAGCTGTTAATAATTTACAGAAATAGTTAGGAATTAGAGAAAAACATTCGTTTAGTTTGAATTCATATTTTAACATCTTATAAGTTATACTGCTTGACGAGTTATTAATAAGATCATTCCATGTTTGAATGTATTGATCTTTGATTTTTTGTTTAAAGGCCATATAGAACCATTTCTTGTTGGAGTAGTTTTGATTTGTCCATACATTAGAAAATCCGTTACTTTGAATTAAAGTTTTGATATAATTTAACCATTTCGAATTCAATATTCCTTCTCTGTTCAATGAGAGTATAAGTGAATATATTTGATTTGACAATTTATTTTGTGTCACGTCAGATACTCTACACCAATATGATATCATTCGTATTTTAGCTTCTTCATGTAAAGGAAGAATACCAAGTTCTCCATAGATCATATGTGAAGGGGTTGACTGTTTCAAATAAAAAATATTTTAGAAGAATTTAAGCTGAATTTTCTCTAGCATTTTTAAATCTCCGAATCCCCATAATTCACTACCATAAAGTAAAATGGGTTTGATAGTTTTACTAAAAAGTTCAACTTGAAGGTCGTACGGTAAGTCAAGCGATCGGATTGTTTTCAATAACATGAACATTGCTTTGTTGGCTTGGAGTGAAATGTGTTTTTTTGCGTTTAGATAATTACCTGTTCTGGATAAATAAATACCCAGATATTTATATTCATTTACAATTTCTAATTCTTCACCTTTAAATTTAAATGTTTAGTTATAGTTTCGCACACGAGTACCAAATATAACAATGTTTGTTTTACTTGTATTGACAGTAAGTTTCCATTTTCTGCAGTATTCTTCAAAGTAATTTAAGTTTGTCTGTAGGTCGCTAGCTGTATTGCCTAGTAGAACGGTATCGTCAGCGTATAGTAACACAAAAAGACACAAAAAGTTTAAGATACACTCTAAGTTCGTCTTGAGTTGTACTAAATACAATACCATTTGCATCTTTGTTACAGAAGTAGGATTCAATGTCATTTACATATAGAGAGAAGAGAATGGGGGAGAGGTTCTCGCCTTGGCGGACACCGATTAGACTTGGGAAAAAGCTGGTATTACCTTGACTTGTTTTAACACACGACTTTATATTTTCATACATATTCTTAATAACTTTAAAACACTTGCCATTAATATTATTCTGGAGTAATTTATACCACATTCCTTGTCTCCACACAGTATCAAAAGCCTGTTTAAAAATAATAAATGCGCAGTATAGTTTTTTTCTTTTGAACTTTTAATAAATCAAAAAGACATTGTAATATGAATATGTTATCAATAGTTGAATGATTTTTTCGGAAGCCCATAATGTGATGTGATTAACACAAGGAATGTACATGTTATATCTCATTCCCCTTTACCTTTTACACTATAAGTTCATGTTTAACTCGATTCACGTCAGCAGTTGTAGATATAAGTCATATTCGTTTTTTATGTATGCTTTGCTCGTATGTACCCAGGCAAAAAGAAACAAGAAATATCTTTTAAAAAAGACAAACGGCGTAGATTGTATATGAAATGATGCAGTTTATAGCTGGTATCATTCACTTCATCTTGATTTACGTGTAAATTAAATCATTTCATTGTGAATTTTACACAATGACTTTTTATTAAAATTACTTAGATTTGAATGTAAAATAACATCCCACACAAATTAAGGCACAGATAAATAGATTTTAATTTTGTTTATAAATGTGAATCTAATAATTATCAAAAACGGATTTTAAAGGTCTTTGCTTTATATATTAAACATAATAAACAAGGTACTAGAGGATATCATAATTACCAAGGTAATAAATAAATTCAATAAAGATCTTAAGACCTATTGTGAGCAATAAAGTTTACAATAATAAAGAGTTATAAGTGTTTTCTTTATAAACTTGAAGAGAATTTCCTAGGAATATGAAACAATTCTTGCCGCAACTTTCTATTCTATGAAAGCTGTATTCTTTAGTTGAAATCTGATAAAAATCATCAACTGAAAACCGTTACGCTAACATAGTCTTAGATCTGACTTGAGTGCGATTGCGGATTCGAAGTTTTTCCGCGTAACATATTACACATAGTTGCCAGATTTGAGAGAAGTAAGCACATTGTACAATCATCAGTCGCGATAAAGAATGAGTTTTATATTAAAAACGTATTGTTAAAGGTCTTGGTTGTGTTTATTTTAAAAACATAATGTATCAGATGATATACCAATTGCTGAATAAAATATATTTAGTGAAGATTTCAAGACTTACATAGCGAACGCATTGTTTAGATCGCGTAGCACATTATATACAGCTGCCAGATTTAATAGACGGGTAAACATTTTAATTACTGAAAGAGCTGGGATAAATTTCCATTAACTAAACACTCACAAATATAACAATAATTCAAGCTCACAGATTTTATTACTTAAATTTTAAGTTTTACAGTGAAAGCGTACCATCGTTTCTTTAAAGGCAGTCGCTACAGTTTCATTTCTTTTAAGGCAGTCGCTACAGTTTCATAAACATTTTCCCAATAATAGATTTCATTCAAACTTTTTCTATTTCAAGAACATGATGTAATGCAATGAAAAACCAAATAAAAATGGGACCTTACCGGGGTTGTTTGTTTTTAATTAGATACCGAAGATGTCACATTTTGAACAATTTTTACGATTTTCATAGACTTCTTTGTCGGCATAAAATCATAGAATGTGTCACAAGAATATCATAAATAATTCTATTTTTTTCAGTTAAAACATTCTAAATTACAAATAAATTGTTAATTATTGCAATACAAATAATAAAACACATATAAAAATTAAGTATTACCTATTTTACTACAAAGAATTTATCGTCAAATCTTTTAATTCTAAGGGGTGTTTTTAAGTTTACTTAAATTTAACAAAATAGAATTTCACCATACACTACCAATATATTCACCAATGTATAACAACATTAAATAAAAGAGAAAAATGTAGGTTACCATGTTAATTTGCTCGAAATGGCAATTTCAAGAAGGGGAGGGGGGGGGGGGGGTAATTATGTGTAAACAAAAAGACTTAAAGGTATATAGTGTACATCGTTAATTATTACTGTGGTATCATTTTATTTAGCGATGGCTTAATTTTCGCGTATTTCGAGTTCGGACCAGTGCGCGAATTTAAAACCTTAGCCAAAATTTAACCAATAATCCAAATACGTATCCGAAACGAGCTATGTCCGAACAAGTCATGTCTTGGACCGTGAACTGTGTTTTATACATTGATAAAACCCAGATTGGATCGTGAACTGTGTTTTATACATTGCATTTAGACGGTGGTACAGTAGTTTAATACTCGTTGAAAAAAAATGTAGCGAACGCCTTTAAGTCATTTCCACTTACTTTCACTTTCATTTTGTATAGGTTGATATAAAAGAGTGATTGTATTGTTCTTGACAAATAAACCTAGCCAATGACAAGTACTGTAGTGTACCTCATTTCAACATCTTTCAACTCAAGAGAATAACAAAGATCTTAACGTCAGAGCAATAATCGTTTCAAACAGTGTAACCTAATTGTTTTATAAAAATCTCGCTAGATAGCTCTTTATCCTGCTAGATACCGCTCTAATATAAATAGCTACCAATCGAAAAAGTTTATTTAATTTTCCCGCTGCATAATAATATAATACGAGTATAATTGACAACACTTCATTTGTTAATAAATTAGGGCAAAGGTGAGCTTAGACAGCTTAGACGCCGAAAAAGTAAATGATATTGTGAAGTTCAGGTTTTTACTCCTCAGATATCTTTTCAACCATTATACAATTATTTACTTATTAGCTGGGAAATATGCTGTGATATTGACCTAAAAATCGTTATTGATAGCCGAGGTCAATAACGATTTTTGCGGTCAATATCAACAGCATATTTCCCCGCTAATAAGTAAATAACTGTTTTATTACATGAACTATAAATAGATCATATAACAGATGAAAACTGTCGCATTCTATTTATAGACAAGTCAATATCAGCGAAAGCAGGTCAATATCTAGATTTATTGACTCGGTTATTTTGGGGGTGTGACCAATCGCGTTGCGTCTATTTATAGTTCATGTAATAATCATCGTTATTCAGTTCTCAATAGTAAATTAAGAGGTCATGACAAGTATTTTATTTGAAGTATTTCCCGAAAAATCTTATTGTTAAGTTTACGTCCATTGTAAATCTTCTCATTGTCCATAATCATTATTAAAAAATATCATTTAGTTCCATTCAGTAGGGTTCAGAAATATGATCTAAACAATACGTCTTCTGTTATTAAATCTTAACATTAATCCCGGCATTAGAGTTACGTTTCTTTCTATTATTTAAGTTTCGCTCGGTTTCTTTTAGCAGAATTTCATAATATGTTCATAACAAGTTTTTAATAGATTAAGCATATTTTAAAGACATATACTTTAAAGCACATTTAGACTTTGATTGTCTTTTATCAATATTCCAAGTTCCAAAATTCACATCAGGAAATCAAATGTCTTCCGACGCGCAGCTGGTAAATACACTCAAAAAAGTTCTAATTGGTCACTTTTTGTCCGTAATTTTTTATTAGAAGGACTTTCCATTCACTCTTTATATGCCAATAACAGTCTTCAACTTAAGCTTTAATCTTGTAACAATTATCTTTGGAACAGTTTGGCGAGAGTTATACTTAATTTTGCTAAAAATGATCATATGCCAATAACAGTCTTCAACTTAAGCTTTAATCTTGTAACAATTATCTTTGGAACAGTTTGGCGAGAGTTATACTTAATTTTGCTAAAAATGCATTTCTTGCATAAAAATGTCAAATAAACAGAAAATTGCTCTTAATTCCTTGTTTTGTTGTGATAGGACCCGTCATTAGTAGGAAAACAGAAAACATGATTAATCAACAGCACATTTGTTTAAATAAACCCCTTTCAAAGTATCAATTTTTAAATAACCTCCCTATCAATACAATACTGTTCTAACTTTGACTCTGCGGTGTAAGTAAATGGTATTCGATTCATTTCAGAAAACAATCAATTACGATTAAAAATACATTAGATAATTGATTTCAATACAAAACAGTCTTTTCCACAACCTCTTTTGACATAGGGAAGAAACGAAACTAGCATACATTGTAAACATATACAATTAATGACCAATAAGAACTTGTGTTGAGTGTACACTATTAATACTGTGCGACATTAATTTAGGATTGAATCGATATTTGATGGGTTTCAATTGGGTATGGAAAACAGTTAGTTTGTGCGCATGCGCGAAGTATGGCGGTAGTTTTTTGAAAAAGGCAGAGAAAATAAAAATTATTGGATTTTAGCTGACTTATGAGTGTGCAGACTGGACATAAAAGTGTTAAAACGTTATCATGTTGCTTTTGGAGAAATTTCCTGATCTTTTTATGTGTTGAATATAATGACTAAAAGTAAAAAACGCAAACCAGCCTCACCTGGCATTTCACCTGCTGAAAAATCTGTGGACAAACAATTGGATATACAGTGTAAGAAAAAGAGTCGGAATACCAATAAAAATAGTGTAAATATGGAACAGAGCGGACAATCGCCTTCAGCTACTGTGAACTTTAATAGTGGGCCACAAAACACCGGACAATGAATTGTCTTAATACACTCCAGTACTCAATGCCGCCATTATACCAGTACCCGCCTATGCATGGTTTAATGAAGTCTGGATCACCAATTCTTTCACAAAACAGTCAACAATCCCAACAAAGTGTCCTATCTTCTCCTATCTTCTGACCTATTACAACCAATTATGCAAACATTGGAGCAAATTAACAAGAAACTGTGTCAACTTGACAGGATTCAAACAATAGTGAGCGATTTAGCGGCTCGGGTAAATTCAATGGACTTAAACATAAGCGATATTGAAAACAGCCAGAAGTTTACAATCGAGCAGTATGATACACGTTCAGAGTGCGCAAAATAAACGAAAAGTTGATCAACTTGAGAGCCAGATTCAAAAATTGTCTGCTGAAAATAAAACTTTGAAACAAAGTAGCCAAATCTTGAGTGATAGCGTCATAGACCTCAAATGTAGATCGATGCGTGACATTCTTTTATTTTTTTGGTATACCAGAGGGTCCTGTCGCGAATTTCTTCATTCATGAACCAATGATTAATACTGAAAGTTCACCTCTTCAAAGCAGCGAATCTATGGAAACAGAACGCTCGGGGGAACGCACGTTAGAGGCATTGTCTGCTGAACACGTTAGTCATCTTCCGGTCCGGGAAACAACGGCTGACAGATCCATAATTGTCACAGATGATTGTATATTAAAGGTTTATCGTTTTTGTGAAGATGTTCTAAAAAATCAAGGATCCACAAAATACTGTAAGAATCATCAGGGCTCACCGTATTGGCAAATTTAACAGAGAGAAAATCCGCCCGATTGTCGCAAAATTCGATGAAGAAGCTAAGCCCTTACTTAAGGAGTATTTAAAAGCTGTAAACTTACGCCCCACTCCATATAATGTTGCCGACCAGTGGCCGGAGGAGGTTCAGGTACGCCGGAAATCGCTGATCCCCATCATGCATGAAAAACGCTCCAAGGGTCAAAGAGCAGTGTTAGTTAGAGACAAGTTATTTGTCAATGATGTAGAATACGTGCCAACACCGGTCATTGACGCTGATAATTGTGTGTAGGATACACAGGAAAAGACTGACTTAAGCTTCCTATCATGGAATGTCGAAGGGTTATCTAGCTGCTTAAAAGATGAAGACTTTATAAATTTTGTTAAAAGTTTTATTATACTTTTTTAGTGAAACTTGGGAACGAAAAAATGACTTATTTTCTATAGATGGTTATCTATGCATTACTGTGCTTAGAGTAGAATCTTTAAAACCAAATGTTAGAAGAGGGCATGGTGGAGTCTGTCTACTCTTTAAAGATAAGTTTAAAGATGGAATTCAGGTTGTTAGAACTGACAGTAGAGGTATTATTATCTGGGTGGAACTTTGTAAAGCATATTTCCATACCGAGCATGATATTTTTGTGTGTTTTATACATACCACCAAGCAATTCTGTATATTATAATTTTGTAGATACAGATTTCTTTGAAATTCTATTCGTGAATTCTCAACTCTTGGTAAAATTTCAGTAATGGGTAATATGAATGCCCGTTGTGGTAAAAATCTGACATAATACAATCATCTTCATATTTCGACAGTTTTATACATGTTATAGAAAATGATGACTCTGAGAGTAGTCTTAAGAATTTACCTGAGAGACAAACCATGGACCATGTTGTTAATGCATCAGGCAATAAGCTTATAGAACTATGTATTAGTACTGATCTAAAAATTGTAAATGGCCGTGCGCCAAGTGATCAATATGGTTCGTTTACATATTTATCGAACAATGGTAATAGTCTTATAGATTATGCTCTGATTTCATACGAGTTGTTTCCCTTTGTCAATAGTTTTGTCGTACACGATTTGACATCGTTTTCCTCGCATAGGCCAATAAATTTAATCTTGAACTTGAATTATGAAGTTGATAATTTAAAATATGGAACTATTTCTTATGAGAAATTATTATGGAATAGTGATAAAGTAAATAATTTTAAAAATGTAATATCTTATCAAATTTTCTAGTTTAGTTCCGTCGTCGACAATGTCGTCGCAGAAGTTATACCCCTGGATGTAGGTATTAATACAATCTCCGAAATGTTATATAATGAAGCATTTAAGATATTTGGTTTAAAAAAGACTATAAATCCTTTAAAAAAGACTATAAATCCTAACCGTGTAAATAAGCGAAAATATAAAAGCCCCTGGTACAACAATGAATGCGAAATCGCGAGGCAAAATATAAATTATGCAAATAAAATATACTCAACAAAAATAAAAAGTATCCACTTTCCTATCTTAAATTTTGTAAAATTTGAAAACGAAAACTTAGAATTCTGTATGTGGACAACTTTGCATTTCTGTTATCATTGCAAAGAGAAAAAGTGTTCTTGAAAATCTGCAGCCACAACTTAGTTATCTCTTCCTTTGTCGTAATGAGGGTTCCAGGAAAAAGTCAGTGATTCTTTGAAGTATTCACATTGATTTGAATTAAATCAATCTTTCCACCTCTTTTGATCAATAAAATCATAAAACATTCATGATTCAATAAAACAAGTAGTCCTCGATAAACTACCCTAGAAAGTCCAACCATTTCCAATTACCTCCCTTTAAATTGAATATGTTGTGTTTTGTAAACCATTATTAATTGTTATTCGACTGGCCGTTGCTTAGGTCTTGGTGTGGAAGATTATGTTTATGAACAATTGAAATTAAAAACAACTGAGATTAACCAATTAAACACCATTCATAGCGTACCTGATTAAATGAAAATATGTTAATGAGAATATAAGCATAAAAAGTGGATACTTTTTATTTTTGTTCAGTATATATCGTAAAAACAGATCGCCACAAATGCAGAAGTGCTTATCACGAATCGCCGCTTATTCAGATTGGCTAAACGAAGGGCTCGTGCAAAATTTATCTTGCTACAGAAAATTAAATTAATATGTTATCCAAATCTAGTCCTCAAAAGTTTTGGAGTGAAATAAGGAAGTTAAGGAAAATAAAAAATAAATCGAAAGTATCACATAATGAATTTTATGAACATTTCAAAAATCTTTTTACAGGTAATGATGTTTTTAAAAATGACTTAGTTGAAGATCAATTATATGAACATGAAAATATTATCAGTATTGACCAATTAGATTGTGACTGTACTAATGATGAGGTATTACAAGCATTGAATTCGTTGAAGCGCGGTAAAGGTGCGCGCGCGGATTTGTTAATCCCGGAAATATTTATTGATTGTAAAAGTATTTTATCACCACTAATGTGTAAGCAGGCGCGTAGGAGCAGTGGTCGCAGGAGCTGCGGCCGCGGCCCCAATATTTCGGCAAGTCGCATTCCCGGCGACCAAGACTTTAAAATAGGGTTTTTAGGCGATTATGCAATGCCATAAAAATCTTGCCATAAGATCTTCGTTTTCACCTTTAAGTCGTTATCGGCTTAGTTAATACACAGTAAAGTGTCAACGTGAAGGAAACGGTGAAGTGTCGCGGGATTGCCTCGGGGTTTGAAACCAACGGTCGAGTGAGGAGCTAATCACAGTTAAATGTATCGAAATAAGTAGCGCGAAATAATGTCGTATTCGAAGACCATAATCGGAGAAGTTCAAGCTGGATTAAAATTTGATACTAAGATGCAGGTTCAAGAAAGCGCTAAAATGGTATAATATTGTATTTCATAAAATTAACATCATTTCCTAAGGAATATTCAGTAAATATGGATACGACACCGATGCATCTTTATATACATACCAGCGTTCCCCCTCTCATAAGTGAAATACTGTATCTGCCACTTTCATTTCATAATTTTGTTGTCTGGCGTACCTATGCAAAACTTTCAAAATGACTTAGCATAAATCATCTGTAAAATATAACAACACTATTAAGGGGCGCTCATAAATGATTTTGAGATTAAGTATATTATTCGAGCACTTTTAAACTGAATTTATAGCTCTATGTCTCCGTTTTTTGTTTGTAGAAAAAAACCACGAAGGAGATACTGAGGTTCAAGAGCTCTTCAAGTGTTCATGCTTATTTAATGTCCGCCTTATACAAGTACACTAGAAAAACAGCAAAAAGACTATACAAATAGACAGTTAATTAAATAAAAAAACAACATATATCATACGATCTTTGTACAATTATTTCTTTTGCAAGATCTATGTAATATTAAAAGAATAGACGTCTAATTTACGAACCGTGATCTTATCATCCGATCTTTGTACAATTTTTACTTTTGCATAAGAAGATCTATGTATTATTAAAAGAATAGACGTCTAATTTACGAACCGTGATCTTATCATCCGATCTTTGTACAATTATTACTTGTGCATATGAACATCTAGGTAATATTGAAAGAATAGACGTCTACGAACCGTGATCTTATTGTTGATTGCAGTAGTTCAGTACTCGAATATGATGATTTAAACGTTTTATATACACCAATGACTACATATATTTTTTTTATAAAATAAGAAACTTATTATATCGATATATCAATGATAATAGTATGCAGACAAAATTATCTCTTCCGCGGCCCCAATATTCAAATCGCCAATACGCACCTGGTAAGCTCTTTAATTATATTTTCGCAAAGGGTATTTATCCTAGTTCATGGTGCTCAGGAGTTATAGTACCGGTACCCAAAAAGGGTGATCTGAGCGATGTTAACAATTACCGTGGAATAACTTTAACAAATTTTTTTTCTAAAATATTTTCAATATTACTAGATACGCGATTGCGAAAATGGGCTGAAAGCAATAATTTACTTTCAGACTATCAATTTAGATTTGGAAAAGACAAAAGCACAACTGATTGCATATTTGTATTAACATCAATAATAAACAAGATAATTAAACATGAGAAAAGGAAACTTTATGTATCAATGATCGATTTTCGTAAATGCCTTGATAAGCTCTATAGAAATGGTATTTGGTATAAACTTATTGTTCAGGGAGTCTCATCGAAAATATTTAAGATCCTGCGAAGCATATATTTGAGTGTAAAGGCTTGTGTTAGAAGTAATGGTGCTTTATCAGAGAATTTTGACACATATATGGGTGTAAAACAGGGTGAGCCCCTATCACCCTTGTTGTTTATTTTCTTTGTTTATGATATGGATGAATCTTTAAATAGTGCTGATGTACCTTGTTTTACTTTGGATGAAACGCAGATTTTCTTATTGCTATTTGCTGACGATTTAGCATTATTCTCTTATACTGAAGAAGGTCTTCAATTATTATTAAATAAATTAGCAATTTATTGTAATAAATGGGGTGTTTCTGTTTACACTGACAAAACGATTGTAATGGTTTTTAAAACTGGAAATAGACCAGAGCATGTGCAGTGGTTTTATGATAACAAATTATTGGCTGTAATTAAGCAGTTTACATATCTACGGTAACTATTACAGAGCTCAAAAGTAGCTATCAGATCAAGCATTAAAAGCATTATTCTCGCTAAATTTTCTTTTTGATGAGGTTTCTTTAAGTATCTCAGAAAAATTAAAACTGTTTGACGCTATGATTTTACCTATTTTATTTTATGGATCAGAGAGCCGGGGATTTCATAAAGCCCCTGACATTGAACGAGTACACTTGAAATTCTTAAAACAGCTATTAGGTGTTAAGGTGCAAACTACAAATTCTGCAGTATTTTGTGAATTTGGCAGATTACCATTTGAAATATTACGTAAACTAAGAATTGTTAAATATTGGTATCGAATATTACAGTTACCAGATTTATTTATTTATAAAATGTTGTTTTTAAAGGACGTAAATGGTATACATATAAACAGCTGGTTCATAAATTTGAAATCTATGTTGAAAGAACTAGGTTTTTCATATCTGTATAATAAGGTAAACATAGAACCAATAGAAATCCAAAGAGTAATTCAAAGAATATATGATCAATACTTGCACAAATGGTGTTCTGAATTAGATAATTTTTTCAAAGCTTGATTCATATAAATTGTTTAAATGTGATTTCGTAGAAGAAAAATATTTGAATTGCATTGAAAACAGTAAATTTAGAAAAGCTCTATCTAGATTCCGTTGTTCATCTCATAAATTGGCTATTGAAGAAGGAAGGTTTAGAAACATAGAAAGAAATAACAGACTCTGTACACAATATAATCAACATCAAATCGAAAATGAATACCACATTTTGTTAATTTGTCCAAAATATAGAACTTTACGAACAGAATTAATTAAAAACTATTATATTTCCTGGCCCAATCATTATAAATTCAAAGCATTATTTCAAACCAAAAGCAAAAAACAGTTAAATAACCTTGGTAAATTTATTTTTTAGCAATGGGAAAAAGAGATGGTAATGGCTTATTTTGATGTGGATGTTAATAGTTTTCGTAGCGCACTTTATTAATTACACGAACCACTTATATTATACTTTTGTTAACTACATATACCATGCCTCTTATATCATACTTTTCTTGTGTTTTCTTTTATACTTTATATGCCGCCCATATGAAATGTTGTTTGGCTCTGAACATGTATTTGTTTAATGCCAATAAAAATTTGACTTGACTTGACTTGTTTAAAGTTTGTGAAGTCCGAAGGGCTTTTCGCGTACTTTAAACAATCTAACTGTTAAACTGTTTTTCATACCCAAATGAAAACCATCAAATATTGATTCAATCCTTATTTTAACAGTCATAAATAATCTCGTTAATACAGAAATAACGAGAAGAATTCGTGATATTACGGCTTTTTAGAATGGCTGTTGGAACATATGCGTTGACGACAAAATGAATGACGGCACGCTTTTTGGCACCAACTCGTGGGAAAACGTGGGTGCTCGGCGACGTCACACGTCGAAACATCGTGCAACGTCCAATAATTTGTGATCGGCTCTACTGTAGGCACGCCTTTTAAAGTCATACGTCACACTGTTTACCATCAGAAATAAAGATTCATTAGATGAACAAGACTTCATCGTAGATAAACGCCTATTCTATGTCGTCTGTTTCAAAAAGAACTTGTTTCCAAACAAAAACGCAACTTGTAGGAATATTTATACTGCTTAAATCACAACTGAAATGTGATTTTCCCGGATAAACACATACGCTTTTCAAACTCTGTTTAACCCTTTCCCTGCCACACTATAATTTCAGAATTGCCAACGACGTTCGCGACGTCAGATAAATAACATCTTTTCAACTTAATGACGTCGTCTTTTAGCGACGATTTCACGTTTTTGTTAGCGCGCAATTACAATACTAATTAGAATTAAATTCATTTTTTTTTCATTTAAGGTTTAAACTATAGTTTGTTTCATATATAAATGTAAATTTACTAAACTCATGTGTTCTACAAAGAAAAAAAATTTCGACTGATATAGTCTCTTGACCTCCCCAAACTCTCCCCGATGCAGTTTATTCATAATTATACCCAAAACGGTTTATCGGAGAATTATTCACGGCGTGGAAAAGATATTAATTGTTCTTGTTGTTTTTGTTGTTGTTTTTGTTTACAAGTCCTGCTTTCTCACACGGGACTTGGGACCCAACGAAAGCGCAGATCCTTATGTTTGTTTTCTTTTTAACGTTTTTATTACAAAATGAAACTTAATTTGAAACTGTTAAGTAACTAGTTAACTTGAACTAGTTAGAAGAAAAGCGAGAAATACCGTATGGAACACGAGAAAGAAAACATCGGGTTAACGACTGACATGTCGCCCACCCAGCACCTACAAAGTTGTTTTTATTTATTTATTTATTTATTTTGGTTTTTATTACCAATCTAGGATTATTTTGTAACTAGTAAACTCCGAACTCAGTAGAAGAAAGCGAGAATTACTGTATGATACATGAGAAAGAAAACATCTCATCAGCGGTTGACTTGTAACCCACCCAGAACCTATATAGAATGCTTGTTTTTTATTGAGTTTTTATTACAAACAGAAACTAAATATGGTATTATTTAGGTAACTTGTAACTCTGAACTCTATAGAAGAAAATGGAGAATAAGGATATTGTACTTGAGAAAGAAAACATCGGGTTTGCGACTGACATGTCACCCACCCAGAACCTCCAGAAAGAAACTATTAAGGAAACAGATTTCATACGGAATTATATTGCGGATAAGCGACAACCTATGAACGAACACGCTGAGGTCGTAAACAGGTTACATTTCTATACACCTGTGCTGACAGAACCCCGTGGGATTAACCGCCCTCCTGCATGCGGTACAGGTAAATGAAGTGCGCTTCCGGTCACCGGCAGCCCGCCTAGAGCAAACGGAGCGGCCTCGAGGCTTCCCTCGCGCAGTTGGCTTCTTTGATGGTTTTTATAGTGTACAGTTCCAAGATGCTCACGTGATAATGCCTCGATAATCTATCCCATAAATCTTAGTCTTGTTATAGGCGTGCCATAACTGTTTTGCTTAAATAACATATATGCGTTAATTGATAACCTGGGCAGTAAATTATTTAGATTGGTGTTCAGTTGAACATTTGTGTCGCCCTCTGGTTCTTTGTCAGAATAAAAATTCCAAGTACAAAAAGGGGCATAACTCCGTTAAATGTTACCTGGACCTGAAGAATTTGGCATCATCATGACAGTGATGCCATAAGCAATATAGTTTCAAAGTTTGATAAAGCCATATTAAGAAATGGCAAAATTATAGCCATCGTTAAGTTTTTGTGACGTAAGGACGGACGGATAAAGCGATCACTATGAAGCGATCCCCCTCCGAAAAGGCGACACAAAACGACCCTTTTCCTTATTTTGACAGTTGTTCTTTTATCAGAGTAAAATGTAGTGTGCATATCGTTCAAGTATCGTCCCCATGTTTTGGTTGTATCTTTTTACTTCAACTGATTTTCGAGATAGATTTGTACTGATTTTCGCAGAATAAATTGTAGAAACCATTTTATAGACTTTTTATCGTGATCTTTATAATTATGCAATAAATAATATTTCACCTTTTCTCGTGAAGTTTGAGTCGTTGTTTTTAAGCTTAGCTGTCTTAATTGCACTAGGCATTTGTCGGTTTTGCCTTATGATGCCGGTGAGGTAAGTTTGAGTTGGAAAGAGTTCAGATGCAAGCAATCATAATATACATTTTAAAATTTGTTTAGTAGATTTGATTCCGACAAAAGCCGGGAAACAACAACACTACTAGGTTACCGGGTTCAACAAGATCATACTGCCGCCCCCTGTAACATAGGATTATAATAACATACCCAGTTACGGATTCAAACAACATCCATAATTTTAAGCCAAATTTGATATTTTTTTATGAAATATATAGCTTCATAACAGACCGAGCTTTTGTTCCAACTAAAGTTTCATCCACACATAGTTGTTGCTTTGAAGTGTAAAGGTAGCTAGATCTTAAATTAGGCTTGGGCGAGCTTTTGTCGTCAATAATGTGTAGAAATTTAAAAAAAAACCCAACAAACATTGGTTGTCCTTGATTTTCTCCAATAATGCTCTTTATTAGATTTTTTTACCGCCCGTCAAACGAAAACAAAAATGTCTATATTTTTATACCCCCGCATACGAAGTATAGGGGGTATATAGGAGTCATCATCCGGTTGGTTCGTTGGTTCGTTGGTTGGTTCGTTGGGCGGTCTGTCTGTGGCACTTACAGCGTCAACAGTTTTCAAGATATCGACTTGAAACTTTAAACATATGTTCGTGAGTATCTTTGCGCGAACTATTTTTTTTCTCATGTAGATCAGTCCATTATTTTTTGGAGGGGAGCACGATTTATAAAAATATTGTGAAGCGAACTACTTCTACAGTTTTTAAGATATTGACTTGAAACTTGATACACATGTTCGGCATGAAGTGTAGATGAGCGTGACATATTTTTCGTGTGGATCAGTCCATTATTTTTTGCAGGGGACATGATTTAACAAAATCGTGTTATGCAAACTTCTAAATCTTGTGATGCAAACTACTTCTACAATTTTTAAGATATTGACTTGAAACTTGATACATATGTTCGGCATGAAGTGTAGATGTGCGTGACATATTTTTCGTGTGGATCAGTCCATTATTTTTGCAGGGGACATGATTTAACAAAATCGTGTTATGCAAACTTCTACACTCACTATGTCAACAGTTTTCAAGATAACGACTTGATACTTTAAACATATGTTCGTGAGTACATTTGCACAATTTTTTTTTCTCATGTGGATCAGTCCATTATTTTTCGGAGGGGAGCACGATTTAATAAAATCATGTGACGCAAACTACTTCTACAGTGTTTAAGATATAGGACTTTAAACTAAAATTGTATGTTCTGCATGAAGTGTGTATGTCAGTGACATATTTTTTGTGGATCAGTCCATTATTTTTTGCAGGTGAGCATTATTTAACAAAATCTTTTATTTAAAATCTTATGATGCAAACTACTTCTCCAGTTTTTAAACTTTAAACATACGTTTGTTAGTAGATTTCCATGACATACCTTGTTTCATGTTGATCAGTCCATTATTTTTTTGCAGGGGAGCATGATTCAACAAAATCATGTGACACGAACTACTTCTACAGTTTTTAAGATATTGACTTGAAACTTGATACATATGTTCGGCATGAAGTGTAGATGTGCGTGACATATTTTTCGTGTGGATCAGTCCATTATTTTTTGCAGGGGACATGATTTAACAAAATCGTGTTATGCAAACTTCTACACTTACTACGTCAACAGTTTTCAAGATATTGACTTGAAACTTTAAACATATGTTCGTGAGTACATTTGCGCAAATTTTTTTTCTCTCATGTAGATCAGTGAATTATTTTTCGGAGGGGAGCACGATTTAACAAAATCTTGTGACGCGAACTACTTCTACAATTTTTAAGATATTGACTTCAAACTTGATAAAATGTACATATGTTCGGCATGAAATGTAGATGTGCGTGACATATTTTTCGTTTGGATCAGTCCATTATTTTTTGCAGGGGACATGATTTAACAAAATCGTGTTATGCAAACTTCTACACTTACTACGTCAACAGTTTTCAAGATATCGACTTGAAACTTTAAACATATGTTCGTGAGTTCATTTGCGCAAATTTTTTTCTCTCATGTAGATCAGTCCATTATTTTTCGGAGGGGAGCACGATTTAACAAAATCTTGTTACGCGAACTACTTCTACAGTTTTTAAGATATTGACTTGAAACTTTATACATGTGTTCGGCATGAAGTGTAAATGTGCGTGACATATTTTTCGTGTGGATCAGTCCATTAAGTTTTGCAGGGGACATGATTTAACAAAATCGTGTTATGCAAACTTCTACAGTTTTCAAGATATAATACTTTAAACTAAAATTGTATGTTCTGCATGAAGTGTGTATGTCAGCGACATATTTTTTGTAGATCAGTCCATTATTTTTCGGAGGGGAGCGTTATTTAACAAAATCTTTTATTTAAAATCTTATGATGCAAACTACTTCTCCAGTTTTCCAACTTTAAACATACGTTTGTGAGTAGATTCCCATGACATACTTTGTTTCATGTGGATCAGTCCATTATTTTTTAGCTGGGGAGCATGATTCAACAAGATCTTGTGACACGAACTTCTTCTACAGTTTTTAAGATATTGACTTGAAACTTTAAACATATGTTCAGCATGAAGTGTAGATGTGCATGACATATTTTTTGTGTGGATCAGTCCATTATTTTTTGCAGGGGACATGATTTAACAAAATCGTGTTATGAAAACTTTTACAGTTTTCAAGATAATCGACTTGAAACTGAAATCATATGTTCTGCATGAAGTGCACATGTAAGTGACATATTTTTTTATGTAGCAGTCCATTTTTTGGTTGGAGGGGAGCATTATTTAGCAAAATCTTATGACACAAACTGATTCTCCAGTTTTCAAACTTTTAACATACGTTGGTCATTAGATTTGCATGACATATTTTTTTTTCATTTGGATCAGTCCATTATTTTTTAGAAGGGGAGCACGATTCAACAAAACCTTGTGACGTCAACTACTTTTACAGTTTTGAATACATCCGGTGAAAACCCAAGTCGCTATTTTTAAACACAACTTTTGCAGCAAATTTTCAGGATTTCAATTATTTTTCAACTTTCACCCATGAAAGATGCAAACATCATTTCTGTATCATTTCATCTACTCTGACAAAGCAGTATTGCGGGGGTATTAATCACCTTCAGTGATAGCTCTAGTTTATCTTGTTTGTTAAATCCAGCAGGTTTGTAGTCAATATTTCCCTTTATGAAAAATATAAAAATAACACAGTTAAGGCGCAAAAAATCGAATATTATGTATTTGTAACCCGTTTTATAAGAATAATATGATCTCGCAGCACATTCACAATGACATATAAGTAAATAGCGCAAATTATAAATGTGTTAACCTGTTTCTTATGGTTATAAAGTATAAACAAATTCATTAATGTTTTACTAACTTTGAGCTGATCCACGGACAACTCGAACGGCTGAATGTAACAGACTGAATAATAAGTGTATACAGTAAAACCTGTGTTAAACAGCCACCCAAAGGGAGTCACAAAAAGCTGCTTACTACAGGTGGCTGTTTAAGACAAGTCAAAATAATAACTAAATGTCCTTCTTGGACATAATTCAAAACTAGCTATTTGAGGCAGGTGGTTGCTGAATGCAGGTGGCTGCTAAGGCAGGTTCAACTGTACACAATATAATATTTAATCAATATGTTTAAAACAATACGTGATGAGTTTTTTATTAGTTCTTTCCGTTTTTTCATACGTCAACTGTTTTAAACATTTTAAGACTTATCCGCTTCCGAGGTAAACATTTCTTACTTGTCCTATGTAATATGTTCCTTTTGCATAGCAAATATAACAATGTAAAAGAAATACATTTTTACGGTATTTTTTTCACGGGACATATGTTGGTAAATTAAATAGCGCTATAGGTTGGAACAGCAATTTTAATTAAGCCCGGTACAAGACATACGGGACTGCCTGGTGAATGTCGAAGGAAATTTGCGTTTAATCTTAGAATACGTCGTTCACTCTTCTGACAAAAACTAGTGTCACGGATACTGTGACGATTTTTATGTAATCACGAAAATGCATTTACTCGTAATAGTCGTGCAACCTGTTAAATTAACATATATGTTTTACATCCCATTTTATCAAAGATTGAAAAGAGCAAGCGTTGCATGATTACGTACCGCTTGACTGGAATTTTGTTAACTGTAGACGTACATATAGGGAGGAGAGCAATTCAGATTTCTTTGCTACATGTATATAAGATTCCAAATATTAGCCAAACATATATGCTGATGGCTAACATTTCCCCAGTTATGTTTTAGAAATCTTCAATTAAGACTAATTTCAAGTGGACTCTGTGCGGCTTATCAAGCTAATTTGAACGATAAATGGCGTGAAATATAACGACAACGGTAACGCGACGTAAATGACGTCATCACAATGCTAAAATAACAACTATTATTATTTGTTATAAAGCAACTCCTATGACCTTATCTACAATTTAAGTGTGCTAAATCAATCAGAAATGTGTATCTATTCGGGCCACTAAAGTGGCCGTCTGGCAAATTTGAGGAACCTTCTTGGGCCAAAATAGTGGCCCGCTGGCAGTCTAAGGGTTAAAGGTAAATCAACGAGAATTATAAATTATAACTCCTGTGCAGCAATTTAACTAACATATTGTATTTTAATATGTTTCCGCAATCTGGCATTCCATACAAGGAATTTTCGAGTCTTCTATATTGATTTACAGCAACTTATGCCCCAAAATGTTCCTCAAGTTATCGAGCATTGCTAAATGGTTAATGACAGAACAGGTCCAACCTGATACATGAGTATAAAACAATTCATTGTTAAATAAAAGTTATGAAGCTCCAATTTGATGTGTTAAGTTTGCTAACTAAGCCAACACATTTGTTAAAATGAAGCTGATTATCTTGCGCTCGAGCGGAGAGATCTCAAGTTTTTAAACCTTCGACGAATCCTACAACGGCAACTTAGTACCATATATACTGTACTGAAATCAATTGTTTAGTTTGAAAGCGATATTTAAGTCGAATTCGCCATTGATTTTTCGCTAAATTGCACTGCAGGTTCAAACGATACATTTACTCGTCTGATCAGTTTTTCACAGAAATGCAACGTATCTAACATTGATAGTTTAAATTACTTAAGTAAATTTTAGGTAATTCTACAAAACAAATTTAAATGAATATTTTATTATGATTTTATGTTTATTTGTACAATAAGTAAATGAAATGTTTCTTGTACCTTGTAGAAAACATGACACGTTTTACTACGGTAGTTTTAATGTAATATTCGTTGCATGTACTTACGAGTATGTCGTATGTTGAGTTTTATGATGGAATACTTTAAAGCTGTTATTTCGTCAAAAAAATTCTACTACAAACGATTTAAAGGTAATTTTATGTTTAAAAAACAATAAAAAGATGAAACGTGCCTTTTTTTATCTGCTTTGACTGACAATAAGATCGAAATATTTAAATAATCAGAATAGTGCACGTGTTCCTATTGTTGCCCTGGTGACGTAATTTATGCGTTTTAAAGCAATTAAAAGGTACACTTGTCTTTTTTCATTTGTATGATCTATCATCATGACCTACAATGTATCATTCATACAAAGTAAGATAAGGAAAATGCAAAAAGTATCATGTCTTTTTAAATTTCCTAATCATACATTTCGTTTTCTGAAACAAGGGACAAGACCTACGCCATGCATTCATTACAGTCTACAGTCGACCTAGTTTTACGTTCTCTTCCCCGTCCAGTCCTACGTTTTACCTTACAACACTGTACACGTTTATTCATCTTGCCAAATATGCACGATGAAGGATTATGTCGCTAAAATTAAAATAGTCGCCTTTAGTCGTTCTTAAATACGACTTTCTGGGAAATTTCAACACCAAGTCAGTATAATTATTAAGAATAACTAAACGCAGATGTCGCGACATGAAAAGCCCATTCTCAATTTATTCTAGTTGATTTTGAGTTTTTATTTTGAAAACTAAGTTCTTTTCACCGTTTCCGGATATAGCGTCGAATTATTTTGTGCATTTTCTGTTAAAATGAAGACAACAAGACGCTTCAAGTATGTAGCCGGTAATTGACTTGTGTTTGTTACGAGAAAACAAAGTCAGTGATTTAGCAGTCAGCTGACGATGTTGCTGTAGATTAAAGCACATTATATAACATGTTTACCCTCAAGTTGATCAGACGAGCAAATATACCGTTTCTCTATATTTGAGGAAAATCCTAGGCTTATAATGAAATCGTATTTATATTAAAATTTAAAAAAAAAGAAACTATGAAGAAAACATATTAATGACGTGAATTTCGTCAAATTGCACTTCATGGTTTACGATAATGGTATGCAATGTTTACATGTAATTATAGTTTCCTTAACGAAATGCTAGGCAGTATGGACAGATTTTTGCACTTTTCGAACTGTTTTAGCCATTGACCGTTCCAACGCGACAGCCAACCCTATAATTGTCGGTTTCGTTCCATTCTGCTTTACCTATTTTCTATTAAATTTGTTCAGATTTGCGCGTTTCCCAGTATGATTTTATAATACATTTAAAAATTGCTATGTTTTGAAATCGAAATAAAATACGAACAAATAAAGATAAAACACAAACCTTTATCCGATGCGGTTGCCATTTTGCGACCTAATTAACTGATAATTATTTAGTTATTGAGAACCTCCAATAAAATTGTTATCCAGGAAAACCCTTGTCCACACTTTTCAATAAATATATTGAAAATTTTAGGCATTATGCATTTATAGACCGAGTTTACACCTTTTTCGAAACTGACTCTTAACTAAAGAATACAGAGGTATATTTTGCACAAAATGGTACTAAACATTTAAAACTCTGCAGTCAATAAGTGTTTTTTTCCACAAAATTATATCTTGCTAACACTTAAGTTTAGGAGGAATGAAGACGTAAAAATTTCCCAATAATGATTTTCATGGGATTGATAAGGTAGATAACAAAGGTTTAAATACGTAACTATCATTTTGACAATCCAATAGAATATAATATGCTTTAAAGTGTTCGACTGTTGGATATAGTGTTAACATTTCCTTAAGCGTTCCAATTGAATTATACTTCAATTGTAAGAAAGTTTTGCATAATTCCAGAAGTTTTTTATTTCATGATATAAAGTATAAATACTAGATGCCGCTAACAAGGAATATACACATTTACATATAAGATTCCGACGTAAGTAAATTATTTATTTTAGAAAAGCAAGTATAAATAGAATAACTTAAAATAAATCGAGTCATTATAACAATTCAATTTTCACCGTTTGAAATAAATTTTCAAGTTGTATAATTCTTCTGAAACAAAACAAAACGTCATTTTTCGAAAATGATAAAAATGTCTGTTTTTTTCACGTCATCCACTTTTATTTGTACAGATGATTTCAAGTGGAACTTTAAAAGCCACAGAAAAAGACTATTTTTAAACTATTAAAATAACGACACCCATTTTTAAGTTAAAACAAGTGATTGCAACAAAACGTTATGCTTTATATAAGCTATTCGTATTGAAATCAGCTGGATTATAAGTATCATGCATGAGTATGAGGTGAAGATTGAAAAATCTGTCACCGAGGGTTAACTGTTTTGCGGGAACGAGGCTCTGCCAAGGTAATAGACATTTCTGTGTATGTATACAAACTAATTAGTTTTCATTATGCTGAAATATTTACATTAACACAAACTTTTTTTTATAAATGACGTCACTAACTTGAATATATTACGTCAGATACTTGAAGACGTGACGTCACTCACGTGAATCATTCCACATGGGGGGGGGGGGGGGGTAGGATCGAAATTTCACGGCTGAAAACCCCGGATGACCTGATCTGGTATTTAAGAAGTTTTGTTTCATGCAACAATATTTACATTTTGTCACTAATACATGTAACTTCTATCGGTAGAAAATAAAATATCGTCAACGTAATGATTGTTACTGTCACTTTTGCTGGTGGCAAAAGAATTATTCGTCAAATGCATGACTACTCATTCTTATTAATCATTTTGAAGTATTTGGTCAACCTTTTGTTTTGCGCATTTTTACATGTTATGAAATATGCCTATTGTATATCTATCGTACAATTAGCATTGTATCTAAGTTCAAAGCTATTTGAGTAGGCAAAATTAAGTTCGCCAACAACAACGAAACCCGTTATATTTTTCGGATGTGTATTGCAGGGGCAAGCGTTATCTAGACTATAATAAAAATCTTTGAGATATTTTGTATGCCGTTATAGGATTAAACTATGCACATATTTTATCGCGTTTTTTGGTGTTTTGTTTTAACAAACCCAAATATAAGTGTAAAATTTCTCCAAGATTAGGCAAGGATGTATTGCACCCGATAACAAAAGAAATATCATTCCTTTTTTCACTAACGCTATTACTAGACAAATTATCATCTTCAATCTATCACATATATACTTCATTAATGACATTTTCAATTTCGACATTTCTTTCATAAAACTGGAGCTATAATTGTTTGTTTGACGTAGTGTTGCAAGATGTTATTCTTTTATGCGTGTATTATTCTCCTATACCGTTTATTTTGACTTAGAGTATAAGTATCTTGCATGAGTGTGAGGTGAAGATGGAAAAATCTGTCAGCCAGTGGGATCTATTTTGCGGGAACGAGGCTCTGTCGAGAGTTTTCTATCTTTACCGAATGTCTCATGCAAACCTTGAATACCTTTTACTGCTCAAAACATTTGTGTTTATGTATACAAACTTAGTTTTGTTTTCTTACGCTTACGCAAACCTTATTTTGTTAATGATGTAAACCTGAATATATTACGTCAGATTCTCTAAACTTGACGTCGCTCATGTAGCAGGCTAATTTCATTCCCCGATAAATCACGCGGATATACTTATATTCACATATACATTAGAAACATATGCATATAAATCAGTTTTCACAACATCGACATATGAAATAGAAACGTTTGGTTTTGAAATATTATTTGTTGCAATAATTCTAGCGATCAATTCAGTGATGAGAATCCTTAAATGAAGATTACTACAGTTTTTCTTCTGTTTGAATTTCGTACTTTTTTCCCTACCAATAGACTTTGATAAAGTTTTGAGAGTTGATTGGTATTCACTAATATGATAAAAATATTAAATGAAAATGGTATATCACCAGCCTTGATAAAATTTTATCGCGCTTTAAATTTTGACGCATTTACAGCACGAAAAGGGAATATCCGGTTAAACAAGAACATCTTAAAATCTGTAAGACCAAACCCTGTATTTTGTTCTAAAAACAAGTAAATAATATATGTTTTGCGAATTTAGATGTACCTCACAAAATAAAATGCATTTCTCTTCGGAAAAAAAACTGTACAATATAATAAGCTTAAAAGATCATAATGTATGTTTCCAAATCTTGTAAATATACCACAAAGTGTTTTTAAATGTTGTAGTTAAGCCGCCTTGATGTTCGATAGAAACATATAACACAAAGCCTCGTTTAAAGCAGTATACAAAGTTGCACTATAAGTATCTATTAGATAGGCGCTGCCGCCCTGACGTTGCGTGTTCGTTCCCAGGTAAAGGCAATATCATTTGAAATTCACAGTAGCGCTATTTGTGCAGTGACGCGGCCGTTAGAGTCAACCCGAACACGTAGTCAGTACTGTTATCAGTAAAATAACGCGTTAGCGATGTAATGCAGTAATGATTACGTATATCAGGGTTATCCGATCGACCTTTTTAGGGGTAGTCCCGGTTAGGCTTATTGGTTGTGTCGTCGGAAGTGCAGGTCTAGGCGCTGCTGTCGCCGTGACGGAACGCGTTTGCTCCCAGGTAGCGGCAGTATCATTAAAATTACTCTCATTTTAAAAAAACATTCAGAGTAAATAATGATCCGCTTAAGTTATAATTTTATGTTATTAAATACATATAGTATCGTTATTGATAATATGTACATTCTGCATTCATTAAAAACTATGGAACTTAAAATTTCTCTCCCTAATTTTTATAAAAAAAATACTGGTATTTTAACTAAAAACTTTCTAAAAAATCGTAAAATGGTTGCATCAGGAATCCTGAAATGACCAGTCAACTTCGGTTGGGTATTAAATGGCGGAACGTAACTTTCAGCTTTGAGTTTTATTTTTGTAATATATTAGAAAGTATACTTTGGTGAATAAAAGACCTGATGTTCAAAAGATTTCCTCTGTCTTAAATTGGTGTTTTTATATAATTATTTTCTTTCAAACAATACATTGAAAGACATTTTTCCAGAATTAGCACAAAACACAATCTTTTCACATAGTTTATAATTAGAGAGAAAAGAGAACATCAGTTGATACACGATACTTATGTTAAAATTACTTCTAAAATTACTTTTGTTTTAATATTTCGGCCAGTTTCAAGATGGGTGGTTTCAATATCCCAGCCAATAAATACTTGGATATTGTTCTATCATCCAAGGAAATACTTCCTGCCTTTTAAATTTTACTTGTGGCGTTAGCTGCGATATGCGGGATTTATATTTCCCCTGTCAAAATTCTATTCAGTTTAGTTCCGCCCACTGTTTTGTCGTTTAGGACAAACCCATTCTTTTATCCGGGGGGGGGGGGGGGGGGGGCATACGTCACTGAACATGGAATGGTATTAATTTGAAAATACCGCATTGAAGGTTATATGTTCACCGCCATATGCATATCGTTTGGGATGATCGAACTGTGTTTTTTTGTGTAAATATTGAGTTGTGCTCAACCCGGGGGCTAGGCGGCGTGGGCAGTAATATGCATTCCCATTACTGCCCATGAACAGGCTTAATCAAACCGAGCCTGCAATATTTTCATATTTGTCGTGTTCGATGGCTTTCAAAGATCCCTTTTCTTGAACTTGATCACATCAATCAAAAAAAGAGAATCATAGGGGATATCGTCTAAGAAATTTTGGATTTTAAACGTTTCATGAAATCACGTAAACGTTAATTTATAAAAGGTTTTCTCAACTGTCAAACACTAGGTTAGTTTTTAATCTTTAAGCAAAATTAATCGTCTTACAGTAGATTTTAAATAATATTAAATCATGATTTCAGTTACTATCCAGTTGACCTGGTTACACTGAAACTGGAACATGGGGAATTGTTGTAAGAAGAAAGATGTAAGTATAACGACTAAAATAATTTTACATGAAAAAGACAGAATTTGGAAGCATACTATTAAAATACGCATTTAATAACAAAACAAAGAAAATTAAGGTAAGGTCAAATCTAATTATAATGAACACTTATTTAAAAAAAAACCCTATCTTACATATGAATATCGTCTTTTACAAATGTTTCAATCAGTTGTTATTGAAAGTTTTGTGTAGAAATTTTGCGCACAATCTTTTCCCAACGACCGACATAACTGCGTGACGATCGTGAATAAAACAATTGTTGACAATTTATATTTCCGTTTACCTTTTTTCGCTCTGTTTGGTTTATGAAACATTTTATAGACAAACATTACTCATTATAAGTTTAAGATATGATTTCGCTCAAATATAGGACAGCTCAGTTTATAACTAAATCGTACTAAAATCGTATTTTTCTGTAAAAGCATAACACTCCGAACAAAAATTTCTCTCTGGAGTTCTGATATCAAGAAGAATGAGATCCCGGCAAGTTTATTGAAAGTGGAATCCTAGTGGCCCTTTTCAAAATAACCGCCTTCATTGCTGACCAGAATAAATTTTATTTCTAGATAATGAAGCATATACTCATATTCATTTTTGCAGTTTAAAATCTTTAATCTAGACACTGACTTTCACTGTCGTGTTAGGATTGCCCTGTATAGAATATTAAGTGCCCAATGTTAGTTCTCAATATGGTGACAAAATAAACAAGAAATATCTTTAAAAAAGATAAACGGCGTTGATGGAAAAGATTTATATATACATGTATATAAGAAAGAAAGAAATACAGAGAGGCAAAGCAGACACAGTTTAGTTATTTTATTTTATTTGTTATAGCTGTTGACGAACCCTCCCTACCTTCTTAGTATGACTTAGAGATTAAGCGACCCAATCATGACAACTCATAAATTCATTGAAAGTGTCTTTTAAAAAAAATGTTGAAGCTGTTGCAACAATTTCATACAGTGATAACAAGTCGATTAAAGAAGCAAAATATTCAGTTTCAATAAAATACCTCGTGTAGAGTGAGAATTCATGATGAATAAATGTCCTTGAAATTTAATAAATATAAATAATAACAGCCTGTTACAAGAGCGAAATCTACCAACTTTTACGTATATTAAGTTTAAAAAAAGTGTCCGTCCTGAGTATTGAACCCGGGGCCTCCGCTTGAGAGGCGAGAGTGTTAGCCACTACACTATAATGATCTTGTCTTACGAACTTGAAATTAACAATCAGTATCAAAGGAACTAGAAAGGAACCAGTAAGAACACTTCTCTTTCGTTTTACACTGTGTATTGTATGCAAGTGACACCCAAGAATATTCCATATAATATTATATTTAAGCCATCAATATTGACTTAACTGGTTACTTAAAACGTAAATATGTTTTTCCTCCAATACAAATCCACTAACAACCAATCTAATTAATCTATTTGATTTTTCCGCTGCATAATAATAAAATCCCACTAGATACCTCTCCAGCCTGCTAGATGCCTCTCTGGTGTAAATAGCTACCAATCGAAATAGTTTATTTCATTTTCCCTCTGCATAATAAGAGAATACGAGTATTATTTACAACATTTCATTGGTCGAAAAACTAGGTCAAAAGTGAGCTTAGACAGCTAACGCCGAAAAACTTAAAGCTATGCACATACTATTTTATACAGAAAATCATATTGGTTTATATGAAAATTCTCGATTGTTCATTGCCTGTTTGCTTTTCTTATTTATACGCGTGTGCGTCTGAAATTTTAATTCTTACATGTAGAAATATAGGACTTTTTTATTCTTTCTAGACAGCTCATGTGGTTTAATAGTTAAGCTATAAGAAAGACATAAAACAATAAAGCGTTATTTACGGACAATAATTCTTTGCATGGCTAGGCGTTGTAGTCGTACGGATTCGCTCCCCAATAGGAGCAATATGTGATGTTATAAGTGATTTAATGCCAAATCGTTGAAAGATTGTGTGTATTAATCTAAAACAAATGTACCGTACAAAACAAGTTTATTTGCAAATCAGAAAAAGATTGCAAACAGATAAATCTTAAGATAAAGGTAGATGATGTAGATGATGTAATACGATTATTTGCAACGATTACACAGCACACAGAGTCAACGAAAAACTTATTAAGGTATTGTCGTCAACATAATATTATAGTAAAAGAACGTCAATGGTAACACGCGTTTTAAGGACAGAATATGCCACAAAACAATGATGGTGCAAATAAGAAGAAATTAGTTGTACGGGGAATTTGTTTTTATGAAAAAGTAAAGTGTACTGGATATTGTTTTCGACAGCACTTCTACATGACGTCCTCCAATAATCCTAGGAGCATTACAGGGCATCAACAACACTTTTGTTTTAATATTTCGGCCAGTTTAAAGATGGGTGGTTTCAATATCCCAACTCATACAGATTCGGATATTGTGCAATCACCCCTAGGATATACTTCCTGCTTTTTAAATTTTTGCCTTTGGCGTTGTCTGTGATATGCAGGATTTATATTCTCAGATCCCCTGTCAAAATTCTATTCTGTTTAGTTCCGCCCATTGTTTTCTCGTTTAGGGCAAACCCATTCTTTTATCTGGGGACCATAAGCCGCTGAAGATTGAATGGTATTAATCTGAAAATACCGCATTGAAGGTTCCATGTTCACCGCCATATGCATTCCATCGTTTGGGATGGATTAAAATTGTACTGTTTATTGGTGTAAATATTGAGTTGCGCTCAACCCGGGGCTAGGCGGCGTGGACAGTAATATGCATTTCCATAACTGCCCATGAACAGGCTCAATCAAACCGAGCCTGCAATATTTTCATATTTGTCGTGTTCGTCGGCTTTAAAAGTTCCCTTTTCATCTATTTATCTAAAAAGCATTTCCCTGAAAACATAATCCTTCTTTCGTATTATGGCAAGATAAACAATAAGAAGCGAAACAAAGGTTTATCACCTTTTATGGAAACAACTAGTCTGAAAAGAAATTATGAAAAGCAGTTGTTCTCGCTTAGATTTTGAAAATCAAAGTCTTTTCTACCAAGGACGGTGTCAAGCGAACACGCTTGGTAAGTGCATTGTGGCGACTGTAAATAAATCTCCTCGTACTTTTCCTCAGGTTAGTTATCAGTTTCAATTACCTCTCTTGATTTAAATATGCAAAATTCAAACCATTCAGAATGTCAGTCATTTTGAGTGGCAGTGTATAGGCATGCTTGATCCTATTGGGTGATACGGATGGTATGTATCTTACATGGTTGGCTAGGGGCTGCCGACGATATTTTCCATGAAATATAAAATATCATAGTATCACACTTTATTCTTGTTGGACGAGAACACTGAATATGTTTAGAAAACTTGAAAATAGAGCTCTATGTTAATATTAATTTACATTACTATTCCCATTTAATATTATTTAAATGCTATACAATACCGTCTTGGGCTGTGACCTACTCAGTTTTCTGAACAATTAATAAAATTGCCGTCATGACAAGTTATTTAGCTATTTTTCAATAATGATGACTTTGAAGTATTACGTGAATATTATCTTTTATTATATACCCATGGATGATTTTAGCAAAGTTAAGCGTTAATCCTCGAAGTTGATGCAACTCGTCAGATTTAGAATTCAGTAATGGATAGTGTCATTTTCCGATTCTGTAATTTTTGCAGCTTCCTGTATTTTCTACGTTCCAAAACGGCCGTTTTCAAACCGCGATAATTTCACAAATTTTGATTTGTTGACTACAATGACACTCTTTCTTTAGAAATAATCACTGATTTCAATGACCTTTACACATAGAAAAATATTAAATCGTCAAAACAAGTGTGAACGAAAATTAAATTAATAGTCATTGGGGGCATAAACAGAACAAGCAAAAGATGAGAATCGAAAAAGTCTATGAATACTGTTCATCTATCCCGAATTTAATATCCATATCCAACAATGCTTAGCATTTTCTCTTTCAAGCCTAACCCCTATACATTCAGGATTGATTCATTTGACTTAACAGATTGACTGAAGCTCGTTGCTGCGGTATAAGAATGAAACACTTTCAAATCCTATGTAGTCGTTACATATCGAATACCACGGTAAACACTTCTAGCATCTTCTGTTCCTCCAAATGTTGTTGTTATTGTTTTCCGTCCTTCAAGTCATCCAAAGTCTTGAAATATGAAATATTCTTTTGTCGGACAGAATCTATCATCGCGCTTGCAAATGTAAACATGTGTTCGATTACGTCACAACTTATCAATATGACATAGAGCTTTTAAGCTTTATCCTGACGTAATTCCTTAAAAAAATTTAAATTAATCATTGATTTAGTGCTCATTTAATTGAAAGTGAAATTAGGGAATATAATAAAGGGAACATTATACCAGTATGCAATCTGTTGATTTGTATTATTTCTCGTTTCGTATGTAAACCACATCACGTTCGACCTTCTATTTAAAGTTGATGAAAATATGCGACTTGTTTAAATGAACACTTTTCAAGTCTAATAGATATGCCCGCGTAAAATCATTTTATTGTTCCAAAGATATTGACTTGAAACTAACAGGTTAGGATTTCTATAACACCGCCGCTACTGAAAGAAGTTGAGCAGTTAAAGAGATTTAGTCTTTGACGTATTGGCTAAATAATTATTTGACAAAATATTTTATGGTTCAGAACATAAATGAATGATAACAAATAGGAGGAAATCAAATAAATTATATAAAAATATCATAAATTGCATTTTCTAATTATACCTTTGTTGATGCATCAAAACAAATATTTTTTTTAAATATTCGCCAATATTTTAAATCTCGATATTGTTTGTTTTAAAATGAATGTTTCATAATGAGAAATTCACATGCTTTTGATGTCTAACATATAAGAACTCTTAATGGTTAAAAAGAATCTTTCAGAACAACGGACCAAATATACATTTTTCGAAAATGGCTTCATTTTTAAAAATGTTACAAGTTAGATTAGCTGTCTATAGATGAAATCAGTTGCTTTGCGTCCATTATTTTTAGTTTTTATTTTCTTTTTTAAATCCATTATTCACAGTTTTATGCTTTACAAAGCATGAAATGGATGATTTGATTCACGCTTTTGCAATACTAATACCAATGTGAGATAAAAACATTACACTTGACAACACCTGGCCTTTTTATGCGATAACAGAAAAACGTGAAATATGCATATCAGGAATCGCCACACCCAAAAAACAAAGTCTTCCAACGCACCAAAAAAAAAGGAGAAAGTTTTTATTAGGATATCAAATTAAGACACAACAAACAATTAACAAAAAAGAGAACCCTTGTGTTTACCGCTCTGGAACGGTGGCAAAACAAGATTGTAATGTCTAGAAATGCCGCTACAAATGCCATTATGATTCGTGGATTAAAAAATATTTTAGAAACACTTCGTTTCTAGAATCTTGACGTATTTGTTTAATTATTTTATAATTAATAATTTACTCTAACCGACCTACTCGATAATTCTGCCTGCAAAAGCCAAAGCAATATTTATATTCAGCTAAAATCCATGTCAGACACTGTCAATAAAGAAACCTTAAACCGAATGGATATTTAGTATTGTGTTGTCTTGTTGGAGACGTTTGTGTATTCAATTGCACAAGTGAAATTTGCACATTAGAAATAGCCACAATCATAAAAACTGCCTTCCAACACAGCTCAGATATATAGGGAGGAAAAGAAAGAAAGAGCTCTCGGTATGATCAGTTCACACACAGCAAAGTATTTGGCTGATGACGCCATTGGATCGCAGGCCGCCATTATACAATAGAATTTAGAGCAGAAACGTGTAAACATCTTTCAAATAACTTTAAAAACGGAGGAATATGAATAATTTGAAGAAAGTCTGTACGTTGAAAGGCTTGTAGGCGTCCAGCCCTTTCAGTTCGAGACAGAATTCAGACCGTTAACGACAGAAAGCGAGAATAGTACGACGGATACTAGCGGCGAGGAAGAAGCATCATAGGTTGATGAAGAATTTCGGACAAACAAACGTTTATAAAAAATCTAAATATTTGATTCTTATTTCATTTCTTCTTACATTTTCATCGTAGTTCTTATCGAGGGTAGAGACTGTACGTCCGCCGCTCCCTCTCTCGAATTTGGCAATGGCTTAAAATATATATATATTTGAAAATAATCAAGCGATTCATACACTTATACAAAAATATGTTGCTATGGTCAGTCTGCTTTTTTAGAGACTGAGAGAGATAATGAACATGTTTTTATTTTAAAAGTAAGATAACGCATATAAAGTAAAATATAAAGTTAAATATGCATATTGAGAAAAGTCAGTTTCAACACATAAATCAACTAAGAAAAAAAGATGTCATAAATTTATAATTTGACCAACCGAAAGTCACCACAAAAACAACAATTTTCTAATTTTCGGGTTAAGATTAACACTAAATCAGTAAACTTGTGGAACACGGCTTTGTAACTAAATGTTTACAACTAACGAAAAAGAGTACCTTTGGGGATACCGCCTTGGAACGGTCAGTGGCAAAAAAAATTGCCACTGGGGGTTTAAACCAGGTTCTAGGATGCACCAACCTCACACTTGCCCCAACAGGTGAAAGATAAGCGTGAAAGATCCAATGACGTCATCGATATTAAGTTCCGCCCACTCCGAAATTTTACGAATTTTGAAAGCGCCGAAATTGCTGCTGTTAATTTTAATTTATGGCGTTGTTTGTGTGTGAACTCGATAAATTTGTATAGGATACAGGTAATTACTTATGTTGGAAGTATTTTAATGGAAATCAGGCATATGTCAGTTTATCTTTAAAGCATAACCATAAGAAACAGTTAAAAAAACACACACTTTTTACAAAACTGAACCTTACAATAATCAGTGCACCTGGAGGTAACAAAACACAATGTAAGATAAAACAGCAAAAGAAAAAGAATTTAAAATGAGCTTCTGTGATATTTTCCGACGTTTTTTCAAGAAGCTTTTAGAAACACTCAAACCCGATACTAGCATATTTTAGTAATCGCTGTTTATAATTTATTAACAAAAAACTACAACGCCATCTCATTAATAAATCGTTTTTCTACGACAGAAGTGTTTGATAAATCAAGACATCGATGTGCAGACAGAAGACCGACAAGAGGAATCAGTTAACTTAATAGGAGTTAATAAACGCGAGGATATAAATACCGACCGAATTAACGGTCGTAATCAGACATATAAAGAGACAAGCAGGGTTAACAGACTCAAAAATTTACAAGAAAGCACAGGTCCTTCAAAAACTATGGACAAACAAGAAGATACAGAAACGAGTCGGGGAAAACAGCTAGAGAAAAAAAGTGAGCAAGGCTCTGAAGATAAAGGCATCTTACGACAAAGTGACAAACAGGAGACTTTAGATAATGAAGAACAAACTGAACAAACTAAAAGACAACCAGGATATAAACTGGATAATTTAACCAAAAAGCAAAATACAGGAGAGAAAAATGACCACAAGCAAATAAATCATCGAAACCGTGAAGACGAAAATATTAATATCATTACTGATCAATCACCAGAGGAGGGATTTCAGGAGAGTCAAACGAAAGGAGGTTTGCAAACTCTGCATCGGATCCAGGACACTGAAGCAGCCCAAGATGAAGCAAATGTTCGAAAAGAAAGCGCAAAAACAAATAGCGAAGAAACTAACATGGAAAAGCAGAATTTAGAAACAGACCAGAATGCGAAGCAAGACGTAATGATACAGACACTGAACGAAACTAAAAATGAATTGGCGCGTACACAAAAAGAATTGACAATTTTAAGTGAGAAATACTTAAAAACCGAAAAGGAATTGATGTCTACAAAAAATGAATTGAAATGTTTAAAATTGCAATACGACAAACTCCTTAAGACACAGGGTGCAAAGAAAACATTGCTTGGAAAGGAAGGAAATAAAGTCAAGCATGTGGGTAAATAAACCTTTGTTTAAACAAACCTTCATTTTATGCACACGATGATTTTGGATATTTTCACATTCATACTGTTTACAAGACTAAGTGTAGTTATAAGGCTGCGCTAAACGTTCGGTTAGAACTTGACAGACAACTGGACTTCTATCTTCCATTACTGTATTTTGCATCATTATTATTATTTAATGAATGTTATTTTAAACCGAGGCTACATTATTGTAGAAATACACAAATTACGCTACTTGTAATGCGTCTTGTCAATACAAACGTACACATTTGTAGACAAGCTTATACTGATTTCATGTTTTTTTGAATTGTTTTAGAATGCTGTCCATGAATTTCAGAGTTCTCATGCAAATGGTTTTTCTTTTGTTTTAGTAGTATGTGCTGATAATAAGAACATGAACTAGACTAAACTGAGATGGCAAACATTAATATATCATTAGAATCCTTAGATAAATACATTTCTTCACTAAAATCTCGGTGGCAACGAGTATTTTCATTTTTGAAAGTTTGGCCAGTTTTCGCCATTTGCAATGTTAGTGACCCCTTATTAATACTCTTAGGTATCGTTACACATTAAGTTAATAACGTTTAATTGTTTTGTTTTTCTTTTTGCGATATTCAAGTATTCTCCACCTTTTTATAAATAACATATGCTGTATTTTCAAACATCTTTTCCTAAAAACCATAAACTAACGAAAATAATAGTAAATTAATTTAAATTATAAAAGTAAAACTCAATGTATTGACTCAGATTTGACAATAAAGGTTGAATATGTTCATGTTCGCAGTGATAGATGTAATTTCCACAACTGTGTGTCATTTTGACTTTTTAAACGATTTAATTCTAAGTTATCGCAATATATGTAAAACTTATTAGATATTTATTGTTCTAATACAGATCGTCCAGTTGATTTTGTGGTTATACTGTCAAAAGCCAAGGTCACAGAGACCTTTAAATTGAAACTGATTCCAGGTCAATAACTTAACAAACGGGTTGACTTAAAGTCACCAAGCGTAATATGAATGTAAGTAATTTAATGTTTTTTATTGGTTTTATTAGAAAAATATGTTGTTACATTTAATCAGCATCAAATAATTAACTTTTGTTTTCATTGAAGAACACTTTTTTCAGTTGATGTTCAAATACTTCAAGAAGATTGCCAGACTATTGGAAAGAAGGTTATCGACGAACTGATTTCAACGTTACGTGTCAAACTCAACGTCGAATTAATTCAGATGAATATAATTCGCTGCAGCAAGCCATCAGATGTTAAAAGAATAATACCACTGATTGTTGTATGTTTTGCTGCATCAAGAATAGTCGAAGACGTTTTGAAAGCTGTAAACGGTATTCATGGTAAGTGCCAAGAAATTTTGTCTGGATATACATCTGAAGATCGTTGAGCTATATTGATTTTTTAAGGTTCGTCTTTTTTACAAAATAGTTTCTTAATTTGTCTTGAACTTCCAGCTTAACAATTGTATGAATATATTACAGGTAGTGATTTTTAATTATTTATGCAATTGTTAATGTATATTCACAACAGCGATGATCCAGATGACTTTTCGGCTTATTGACTTTCGACAAATAAACGCTATGTAAAGTGAATCTCTGTCTATTTCTTGCTGCAAGGTAAGACAGAGTTGTCAAATGTAGACTATATTAAGTATGTTATTAATGTCTGATAGTATAGTGACTTTTCTTTAAGAGACTAACTAGAATTGTAATTTGGCGAATATCTGCGGATTTTAAACCTTCGGATATTTATTGATTTCATATCAAAACCTGCAGTTTAAGGTAATAACATCAAAATGTCAATTACAAAACCCAAAATTATTTTATCATGATCAATATTTCTGAACCGGCTGATATTTGGCTTCGGAATTGTTATCGGCGTCATTGGTTTCCAAAGAAGACACGTATTGTAAGCTTTTGTGTAATTTGAGTGCTGATATGGTTATCACAGCACAATTTGGAATTAATGATATTTCCTCTACTGGGTAGCGAACCCGTATCAAAGCTTCATTAAGAAATCCAACCTTTACTAGGTAATAATAAAGGCATTTCCTTTTAAGTTTTGGGTCGTTTTGCTTCAGCAAATCTATTTACATCTAAACACAAAATCTAAGCAACACAAAACAACAGTTTTAATGCCCAGATATGTAATATGATACTGAAAACAAGATGTAAGATCCTTTAAATAAACTTTCAATTAACTTTTTTTATCTATTTGCGCGACTAGGTCAAACACACAGTTACAAATATTTAATATTAATAAGTACGAAATATTTAAATATTATCTGGTCCAATGTAAAAGTTTAATTTTATTTATTCTACTGATAACTGTTTTTTCTGATTAGGACACAGTACAATGCAGCGGCGAAGAAAATATTATGCATTTCAATTACTGCCCGTAAAAAAGTTCAATCAAACCGAGTCTGCTATATTTTCATATTTATCGTGTATACATGATTGTAATGCCCTTCAACCTTCTTTTTGATTTGTCTATCTTATTAAAAATAAATATATCAAGCAAACCGATACGACTCAATAAATTTCATATCATTGTCCCAATATCGCTTACTATTGATTATTTAAAAAATACTTTGTGTATGTATGCTAACTTCAGCGTTAACATAGTTTAAAGCCATGCATTTTTTGCGTATGTTCCAAAACGTTGGTTTTGGAGTATAAATTCTGACAGAAATAGTACATAGATGAAAAGAGAACTTCGAAATCCTTCAGACACGATAAATATACATAAAAGCAAAGCATGCTCGATTAGAAGGAGCCTGTGCAAGGGCAATATTGGAAATGCAACTTTGTCAGAAGTGAACTTATCAGAAGCAGTTCTCATTTCATTTATGACAAAGACATAATAGATTATAAGTATCATGCATGAGTGTGAGGTGAAGTTGGAAAAATCTGTCACCGAGGGTTAACTGTTTTGCGGGAACGAGGCTCTGCCGAGTTCCCTCCAAAACAGTTCACCCGAGGTGACAGATTTTTCTATCTTCACCGAATGTCTCATGCAAGATACTTTTTCTTGCATACCTTTTATTATTTATAACATTTCTGTGTAAGTATACAAACTTATTTATTTTCATTATGCCGAAATATTGACGTTAAAGCAAACTTTTTTTAAATGACGTCACTAACTTGAATATATTACGTCAGATACTTGAAGACGTGACGTCACTCACGTGACTCATTCTACATGGGGGGGGGTGTAGGATCGAAATTTCCTACACGAGTGAAAACACCGGATAATCTGATCTGGTATGCAAGAATCAATATTTCTACCGATAAGAATGCGAAACGGGCACACTGACCAATACAAATAAGCGATCACTGAACCCGCTATCTTAAGAGCTATCTTAAGAGCCATGTAAAATTGTCTTAACTGATAAGTAATTGGATGACCCAAAAATCACAGCAGTACCTTTTAGTCGCCAACTTAAAACCTACCAAATGACAGTCAAAATGACCCTGGGGAACTTCGAGGAAACAAAACAAAATAATAATGTAATTTTCATGTTAAGCTGTAATGTTTTGTTATAGTTATGTACATATTAAAAACAACCCAAGTTTCTCGCAGGTTCGACGCTTGTGCTGGTTAACTATATTTTTGTACTCTGAGTTATTTTGATTTGTAACAACGTTCTTCTTCCTGATGAAAGGGGATATTAAGTGTCAGTTTTCTTGAGTGAATGAAAATATTGCTACTATCGTAAAGAAGAGTTTTCTAGCACAGTTATTTTATTTCAATATTTTCTGCGGTGCACAAGGAATATAATTTGGTTAATTCATACGAATTCGGCTTTATCTTACAAATAAAACATTGCTTTTTCACCATTAGTTATGTTATATAACTATTACAGACTTGACGAAGGTGATGTTACTCATCTTTCACCACACACAAACACAGGTAAAGTCGAGTAAAGTAGCTTTGAAAGACCAGCGACTCCAACCTTTGAACGGGCGTGTTGTTGACATCGCATTTCACCATGAAAATGGACTTAATTTAAGCAGTATGAATGAAACATCTATGGAGGAGGTAGCCGAATTTATCAGAAAATGTTACAACATTCCTGTTTGAAACACGAAACATATTTATTGTTTTACAGATACTTTAAGGTTTATATGTATACTTTATTTTCAGAATAATATGGTAATTGATTAACAGATCGTTTAAAAACCTTTTTATTACAGTTTAAGGGAAATCGATAAAATTTGTTTTACGTACGTTTAATGTGTCAGAAATAATAAATCAACGAGTCTTTTGTGCATACAAGATGGCTTCTGCCATGTCGGATAAATAATTAATTATGTTTCAAAAAATTATATGTAATGCAATTGAGCTTCTATTACAATTTACCAATAACAACCATCACATTACCGGGTCCCGCTCTATGCGGATTAGTGCTCTATGCTTTAAAGTCAAGCATGTCAGATAATCACAACAACCAAATTTATGGCCAAACAATGAGATCTTTTATAATAAAGATACAACCGTAAATATAGAAGAACATCCAAAAGTGATGACTAGTAAATATTTTATTAACACGCTGAAACACGAGTATTAGAATAAAACACGATTATTTTTTGTTAACTTTAGCATAATGTATATAAATGTGTTACATTAATTTGTAGAGACTATTTGTTTAAACATTGTTGTTATAATTTAGTTGTATTTAAACAGTCTGAATATATTGTACATGTTTTGGGAAAAATAAATTCTGCATTTGTTTATTATATGAGTATTGAGACAGCCAAGTTTGTGCATAATCATGTTAGATTGTTCTTATAATATATTTAAGAAATAATACATTTCTGACTGTGTTTTATCGCAGAATAAAATATGGGTACGAGTTTGATGCGTAGTAATTAAATCACGAGTGCGTTAGCACGAGTGATTTAATTACGACGCATCAAACGAGTACCCATATTTTATTCTGCGATAAAACACAGTCAGAAATGTATTATTTCGATTCTAACATGAATAATTCAATGCAGTTGTCGTTCTATCCTATGGACTTCTTTTCGGAAAGCTAGGACGAGTACACTTGTTATTCGGCGAACGGCTGTTACATTTTACCCCCCTGTTAAATAGAAAAGAAAATTCGTATTTTTCTCTTTATTCCAATTTCAGTTTATTTCCAGTTGTGAAACATATTTTATATTACACAAAAATCATATCTAAACAGTATGTATAATGTTATCGGACAGCATTTATTGTAAATCAGCAAGAAAAACATGAATTAACCATTTGGAAACCTTCGGATATCTTCTCGATCCGCCCTTGTTTCAACGGCTTAAAATTTAAACAAAAAATACGTGAATATTTAATGTCAAGGCGTCGACATAGCATGAATAGACATTTTACTTGGAGTAATAATTGACAGTGATATTACTGGATGTTATCTGTCCGGAGAAAATGCTAATTTCTCGAACATCTGTGACCTGGTTTGTTTGCAAGTTTGACATGTTGCTGACATTGGACATTTGTGTCACATGAGAAGCAATTGAATTTTGCTGTGGCTGTGCTGACACAATGGCTACATCAGTTGATGTTGCACTGGATAATTTAGTCAAGTCCTTGGAGTTTGTGTTATAAGTTAGTTCATTGCTTATTTGCAATTTCTCATCATCATGTGGCTTGATGTAGGAAGTGAGACTTTGGACATTCCTGTGACCAGTGAGAGACATAATAGCCTGATTAGAGAAACCTTTCTGATGGAGATGCGTCATGACAAAAGCCCGAATGCAGTGATTTGTGTATCGTTTGGACAGTTGCGCTTTGTCAGACAGATTGGACATGAAAGAGTTAACTTTATTCACACCAAGGGGAGCATTTTCGTACCAGCTGGCAGACTCATCATGGCAGTGAAACTTGCGTACAGGTCTTTGCAGGAAACGATTGCAGTTTAGATTTAATTTGGACAGATATTTTTGGAATGATTTCAGCGGACAGAATGCATCACCCGTTCCATACATTCTAGGTTCTTTTACCTGCTCCCTTGAATCAATACCATGATGCGTCTTGTCAGCTTCATTGAAATTCAGTGTGACATATTGGCGCCCTTTGACATCTGTTTTAAAAACAAAAGAATCTTTTGCTAAGGACTGTAACCCTTCTCTGCCCCTCCTACCAAAGTGTGCAATAAGTTCATAAATAATTTTATTCTGCAAAGTTTCAGGAGTGTCTAGGGAAAAAACTCCACATTCGTACAATTTTTGGTGGTCTTCCTCACACACTGGATCCTTGTGTTTAGACATATCCTTCCCTTCTCTTTTGAGGCCTTTTATCAAGCCGGTCAACACTTGGTTGGACAACATGAAGTCTCTGTCCTTCATTATATTCAACAGTCGGGAGTGTGGTGGGCTTGTCAAGTGACGGTTGATGCCAGCGCGAATGCCCACGAGAGCAGATTTTGAATATTCCTTGGCCTTTTTACTTTGTAACGAGGCATAAAACTGCTGAAGGACGGAATCAAGCTCGACAGGTGCCAGGCTCTCAAAACTATTGGTAAATCCATTCTCAGATAACCACACTGAAAACACATTGTGGGAATATTTGTCAGAGAAAGATGTGTTTCAGTGTTTCATTAATTTATTCAGGACTTGTGAAAATTAAAGAAATATTTTTTTAACCTGGACAGAAAGATGCGACTGGCAGCCATAAAAAGTGACATACAATTTACTGGTAATCGTATAAATTTGTTTAGAAATTGGATGGAAGAATATGGTAACACTGACACTTCCAAATCCGTACTGTACGGTAATGTCTGAACAGTAAACTTGCAAATAATTAGAAATTTTAGTGTCACTGCAGCATTCTGTAATCAAGATGCTTAGTTTAATGCCTCTTTAGGAATAGTAACAATATAACTTAATTTTAAAGACAGGATAATACAGTAAAACTTCTTAACGTCGAGCATCAGTCACTCGAACACTATTGATAAATTGGGAGTTTCCCATTGTTCCAATTCAGTATGTACTGTCTAATATAGGCTATCCATACTGGTAACTCAAAAACAGGACACTGCCATACATTTACAACTTTACGAAATTTTACTGTATTTTTCTGTTCGGGAAATTTGAGACTATTGATAGAACTACACAGTATTATGTAGATTTTGCATTTTCTTTGATTTGGCAGTTTTCTATTTTGACTTAGAACAGTAAAGCACCTATTTCAAAATAAGGTACCATCATTAATTACCTTTCAACAGACCAACAGCCCATTTTGTACTTTGATCAGTTGTTTTTTCTGTAGTCTGACCTTTCAGCCTCTCTACATCTGCAGCTGAAGTCTGCTTAAACCGCTTTGGTTGGGGAGGAAGGATTTCTTGGACTGAGGTTAAGTCAGTACCGGCATTTATTTGTTCAAAGAAGAAGCTGTCATAAAAAAAGTCCAAACCTATGTCTTCTAATTCTGCTAGGTTCTGATTAGCTTGCTTTTGAAAGAAATCATTGAGTTCCTTGTATGTCTGAGTGTTCTTTGGGAACAGTTCAAAGATGAATGCTGACTTGATCTCTCCAGAAAATGTGGATTGAATTACATATTTGTTCACTGTACCGTCAAATTGAGTTCTTATTATTCTCCAGTCCTGATTTGAACCTTTCAGTGTACATATAGTACCCGTTTTAAGAGATGCCATCGTTAAAGGCTCGTACAGACGCTAAGTAGGTCAATTTTACTACAATGTTTACACCACGTGAACGCTATTCATCGTAGTAAAATGACGTATAAGTCTGGTTTCGATATGCTATTTACAGCGATTCGGAAAAGCCGGGAGTAAGTAAATGACGTCACGGACTATTTATTACGGTGGGGGTGAAATGGAATAGCCATATTTTGTTGCAGAATAAAACACGGTTGTTTTCCTATACGTTTATAGGAAAGCGCTGGCGGATCGTGTTAGAATCATTAATAATTACACTGGTATTGTGTTTCTACGTAGACAAGGAATCGGATCTCGTTTGATCGGGCATTTATTCATGTAATTGTCGTTTTTAAAATGCTGGATTAATGAACACGTTTGTGTTGAGTTAACATAGAATTGGCCTGAACACTTACATTTTGGTGACACAGCAGGGACTTTCTGTGATACATGTAGCCTATTAACTTATTTAAATAAGTTTTTGCAACTCTTTAATTATGCGAATGGGTCCATGACGATCCGGGTTGTTTGAACACTATTTCACTTTGTGGAAAATGAATGACAAGAGTTATAAGTGAAACTGTAGATTTAAAAACGGTTTAGTAATATTGGATCATACTGAATAGTTGAAGCTCAACATTTTCTTGAAAGTATTCAATACTTTACAGTATCTTTAATGTTATATTTAATTCTTATTTTTTATATATATTGTAAACAAATACCGATGCCTTACCTAAGTAAGATGGTTTTTAAATTATTCACCGAAGGAGCTAACCGAGGCAACACCAAATGATGTTCCGCGGATAAACCTGATATGCGTAACCATCAACATGTGACACCGGTTAACAGATTTACAGTTTTGTGGTATCACTTATTATCAAACCGAGAAAATTAACTGCAGAGAGTGAATGGCTTAAAAAGTGTTATCAAGTATCGCCTTGTTATTTTTACTCCTTTACTCCTATTTTTTAATATTTCGGCCCGTTTTCATATGAATGATTTCAAGGTCAAAGTCTGTATCGTTTTGGATATTGTTACACACCAGGTATATACCTCATGCTTTGAACAATCGCTGTGATCGGAAATTCTCTATAAAAATTATATTTAGTTCACTTCCGCCCACTGTTCTATTGTTAAGGGAAATACCGCAGTGACATTACACGAACAAAAAACGGCGCAAGCATATAACATACGTAGAGGGGGTAGGTTATACAAATTTAGAAAGGTTAAAGTGATTACCATTTGGATGAAAATCAAAGAGACATGCCGTAAGTATTATCTGATAATCAAACTTTCTTCCACTTGAATGTTCTCACAGACTTATGTTTTGTTGTTGTTTTTTTTGTGTGATATATTTACATGTAAAACAAAGCAATAATTGTACGGTTTGTTGAAGATACTTTATAAAACTACAATGAAACCTTTCTTTTGAAAGCGATCTGTTTTAGATCGAACATTAAAATTGCTTAACCCTGAAACAAGAATGAGTCCGTGGCCTATTTTTTGACGATAAGTTGATTTTCAATGGCTTTTGCCAATAATGGTTTAATTATCCTTGTTATTCAACTGTAAAAGCAAATTCAAGTTTTTAAAAATAACAATTTTCAATTGTATAAGTGATATTATATAGACGTATACCCACTATGTACGAAACCTGAACAGAAGTTCGCCAAACAATACATTATTTGTCCTCCTACGAAAACTTTACAGGGTCGGTTTGCTATTACAAAAATCACATTGCATTACAAATTAAATCCTTCCATAATCGTTACGTTAAAATAGTGTTACAATCAGACGATTCATGAATTCTGTGAAAATATATACTTTATGGAGTGGCAAAATGCTGGTTTATACAACGGCCTTCTGTACGCCGTGTTACACGAAGGGTATTCTGCACACGATTTAAAAACATAAAAACACATCGTGGAAACAGAACAATAACGGTCACATAAGGTTTTAAGGTTCTCGTAATGTAATTTTATCTCGAAGTTTTTCTTCGGCGGAAAATCATTAAAATTAATGCTTAGAAATCTGAGGACAAGTGTATACTCACTTTCTGGTGTGTTCTGAATGAATGGTATATAAAAAATATGCAACAGAACAGAACAGAAAAGACAATTAATTTAGACTTGTACAAAGTACATCGTCTACAAAAACATACATACATAGAACAGGTCAACAATTACGTTACTTTCGCAATACATAACTACTCTGCCCTAATACACAACCCTCCATAAGTTATCGGAATAAAATCATATGAAACCTACATTCCTACTAAATCTTTGGATTTAATTCACCAAGGCAACGTGTATATGTTTGTACTTGACAAAGATGAAAAGGGAACTTTGAAAGTCACCGAACACGACATATATAAAAATGTTGCCGGTTCATTTTGATTAAGTATGTTCAGAACTGATTGAATGTCCGGGGAGATTTTTTACAACCGCCACACGGCACAAACAACGCTAGTACTGTGATATTAAAAAAGATATTACTGAAACTTTGGAAGTCACCGGACACGACAAATATCGGATCGATTGAGCATGTTCATGGGAAGTATGTATTCAGGGGTGGGAATCATAGTGTACAATATTTTGGTACCAAGCAATCAAAAAGGCGGTGACCACCGAGATGGTATGTATTTTTTGTTTGTTTCTCTTTTAAATTAAAGAAATGAATTTCCTACCATATCCTATGTTCCAGCGCTTTTCCTTGCATTTTGATACCTTTCTTAGGCCAAACAGTGTTTTAATTTACCTGGAATGCTTGTCACAAAATCTGAACCAAGCGAAAGTTGCTATAAAACTTTGTGAACCAATCACGAACTGTCGTTTTTTTAAATGTCTGCATTAAGATGCACAATACCGCTTGCAGACCTATAAATATACACTGCGAAATGAGTAGAGTATATTGACGTCTGTGAAAAAATAACAACATCTTCCCGCTTTATCAGATGTCCAGATAAGTGCAATTACCATAATTTAAATGAAAGATCAAGTATAGCATCACTGAACAAATCTTTTGAATTTAAAAACAATGATATACTCCCTGCTTTTTAAATTTTGCCATTGAGGTTGTCTGTGATAAGCAGGATTTATATTATCAGATCCCCTGTCAAAATTATATTCTGTTTAGTTCCAATCTTTGGTGTCTCGTTTAGAGCAAATACATTCTTTTACCGGGGACCATAAGCCGCTAAACATGGAATGGTATTAATCTTGAAATACCGAATTAAAGGTTCCATTCAAATGCATATAATAGTTTGGTATCAATAACTTAAAATGGCGGCGACCACTGATGTATTTTCATTTGTTTCTCTTTTAAATTAAAGTTTAAATTAAAGAAACACAATTTCTACAATAGCCTATGTTCCAGCGTCCATTTCCCCCCGCATTTTGATCCTTTACTTTGGCCGAACAGTACTAAAATTTACCTGGATTGCTTGTCACAAAATCTTAATCGATTGTGCACCAAGCACGAACTGTCATTTATTTAAAAAAATGTCTGCATTAATATGCACAATACCGCTTCTAGACCTATAAATATACACTGCGTTTACCTTTATCATGTACCTGCAGCTTGATTTGCACGGCTATGTAGGCGTCTTGGAGAAATCATGCTACAATCAAGTTTAAAACCAAGCAATAATGAACTAATGCAACAGAGTGGCTCAATGAACACATTAAATAATTCTTCGCTTTTTTCAAGGACAATTGACAGTTAATTTATGCATGTACTAAAAATTCATGCTTGAGAGAACGATGCCTCATTATCATTAACAGTCATGATTACAGAGCAGTTTCTGAGAATACTTTGCATTTGAGAAGTTACCTTGATGATGAAATGTGATATGATAAAGTGAAAGAACTATTGAATTTATCTTTTAAATGCTGCTCTCATATGCTTTAATGTAAATGTGCTTAAAGAAAGCCTTAAGCATGATAACAGAGCAGTTTCCAAGGTTGAGATAAGAACCTGTTGGGGCAAATGTGAGGTTGGTGCACCCTAGAACCTGTTTTAACTTGTACTTGTGTGTTGATATAAGAACCTGTTGGGGCAAGTGTGAGTTTGTACATCCTAGAACTTGGTTTAAATCCCCAATGGCAATTTGCCACTGACCGTTCCAAGGCGGTAACCCCTCTTGTTCTCATTTTGTTGTTTGTGGTGTCTTTTTTTTTTCTTTTTTTTTTTGAAATTGATCATTTTATTAACCATGCTGTCTCTCTCTCTCTCTCTCTCTCTCTCTCTCTCTCTCTCTCTCTCTCTCTCTCTCTCTCTCTCTCTCTCTCTCTCTCTCTCTACTTATTGGCTGTGTGGGAGGCTGTTTTGTCTATATGCATATTTCACTTTTTTCAAAAAAATACTGTTTATCAATCGATTTTCCCGTCAGTATCGGACATACATCGCAAACATTTAATTTCGCTATTTTCGGATTTTCATTTTGAATTGTATTGTAATCTCCGTATAAACTTTTTTTTTTAATTTTCATAAAAAGAATAAGTTTTACACATTCTAAAAAGGTATAGAGCTCTATAGAGCTTGTTGCAAGATTTAATAGCGTTATATCGCAAACATAGCTGAAACTTTTACACCATAGGTATGTCGGATCTAGATGCGAAAATATGTATTTTAAATATACGAACTGTAATTACCTTATCTACGGAAGCTTAGAGGGGACACTACTTGTCTAAATGTTTTGCATTAAATCGATTTTTTTTCTCATTTTGATCCAAAATATTTTAGGAAATCATAATAATTTATACGAAAAGCTAAAAACTTTTTTAATAATTTCGTATATTTTGTTTTTGAATTATCATGAAATATTTGTCAATACAACTTACGTCATTTCGTAAAATGTAATATGTCATTAAAGTCGTCAAGACATATGACGACAAGAACGAAGTTCTTAACTTTTTCCACAAAGGTAACTCGACTTCTGATCGCAATTCCTGCTATGCATATTTCACTTTTTAAATTTTTTCTTTAATATGATCACACTCATTATACTGATCTCGCCGCTTTTTAATTTTAATTTCTTGTTTTGCTATTCAAGTAGGTAGACGTGCCAACATTGAACATTTGAACAAACATTTCGACGAGACGCTTATGTTTTTATTAGCATACAATTGAAAGATATGGCAAAACTAACATTGTAGATTTTGAAACATGTCTGAAATGGCATTGTTCAATATTTGGATGTCAGGAGACTCAAGATGATAGATAAAAAAATTAAAAATAGGCTGATAATTTATCAGACCGTCTTTGCTCGAGAAGAAGTAAAACCAATTTAATAGAGTGGCTTTTGCTCTAGAATGCGGATGAGCTTAGTTATAAGAATTCAAGTGTTCAAAATTCCTAACAAGATTGAACGTATTTATCATTTATATTAATAGAGTTATTATTAAACGTGTTCAATTGATATTTCTTAATAGAGTTTTGGGTTCTTCTGAACTTCTTGATAATCTTCCTATCAGTGCCTTACATGAATACCATGTTCCATTGAAGCTCTACATGAAAACTACAATAAATAATCTTTCCATTTTTTCTGAAATATAGCAAGCCCAATGAAATATTACCAGAATTGAAACTCTAAAAACACTGCTGAAGTCATCTGTATCACGTATTTTATATCTGGCTTGTATCTGCTGTACAGAGTATGATACAGCGGTATAGCCAATAACTAAAATGTCAAAGTTTAGTTATTAATACAGATTTTTGCATTCTTGTACAATCTGCTGAAATGTTTTCGATAATTTGGATCATGTTTGTCTTAGAATGGTCATTCATTTCACACGAATAAACTCCTAGCTCCGAGGTAAATGCAAAATCTAATACACCACCCAAGTTGTTAAACGATTGCCCCGACAGTTGTGGTTTACTGTTTGTGACTGGTAAAACGTGCTTCTCCTTCATGTGAAAAATCAACAACAATGTCCGCTCTAATTCTGCAAGATTAATAGTACATTTTACATTGTACAATTTTATGACATCAGCTGTAAAATGTAAAAAAACAACACTTTTTGAGGTATTTTATTAAGAAAGTATTATTAAAAGGTAAATAAATGTGCATAACGCCCTACGATAGTTTCATTATTTATTATTTTTAAGAATTCACAAATCATACCTTGAACATCCTTAATAGCATTTTCAGCATCTTCTACTACTCGTGTAGAAGATATGCATACGACCAACAAAGGTCCACTTTCATTGACATCAGAAGGTCTTTTGTAGGTTTTAATTTCTGGCTGATATGTTTCATTACATAACACGTCGCGCAAATATTTCACAATGATATAAAGAAAATCCCCTTCTCCTCGCTGAAGAATTTGAATGACACCTAAAAAAAGTTGTTGCACAGATTATAATTGTGTGATAAATATATGTTTCAGTATGAGGTTTACTGACTGCAAATAAAAACGCAACACTATTGTTTTGAATATTTTTTTTAAATCTGTGTAAAAAGTTGAATAATTTGGCAAATGTGGGTGTGTTTTAAAAAAATATAAGATGTCGTTTGGCAAAGCGAGTAATTGTCAATGGTGACCAAAGCATTTGACGAGCGATTTACATTAAGACTTCCCTCCGTGGATCATGACGAAAAATTCATGTCGCTTAATGTCTGAAAGTCTTGGCATTATCACATTTGTATAGGGTACACAGTGTCTAAGCGTACAGTTAACCGAAACGGAAGTTGCTGATCTGTACGCCGTTGATCACATAGTTGCTTACAGAAAAACCTGCGACATCGAGTTATTTATTGTTAAATAAACCAAATTTAATGTGCATTTGGAAAAATAAATTTCTGTGGTAAGTAAAACGTTAATTGTTAGTCCTTCTGTGATCATATAGACTTAAAGGAAGGGTTTGTATTGTTATAATCCATCATCGTTCCCAACTCGATCAGTGAAAATAGGAGCAAAACATTGAACAAAACGGGACGTTTTGGGTTCAAATTTCTTTGTGTAAATAGATTTTGGACCATATTTGTGTTGGTATGGGAGAAAATTCATTTATTCAACTTGTGTACTTCGTTGACCTGAGTTTGAACGTCTTTGCAACGAGAAATTGATACTTTCTTTATGTCACTGTAAATGATAAGACTGTACGCAACTGTAGTTGCAACTGTACGCGATCGTTAGTTGTTAACAGATGCCTAACATCTGTACGCATAGTTGTCAAACAGATTAATAATGTATGGTTCCAGTTAATGCTTTTTATGATTATATCGACAGGTTATCATTTTAGCTTTAGTTTACCTTTATAATTCTTGCACGAGAACCTGAAAATTGCATATTTTTTTCAACAAATTTGCTCATTCTTTTAATAATACAATTGTATTAACAAGTAACTGATCTTGACTTCTGTTTCAAAATCAGATTTGTTTTTAATATCTTGTTAGCTCTTCGTGAAAGGAGGCGAGAAAAAACGACTATATTCCAACCGAGCTATATCACTGGTAAGACCGTGTAAGATATGTAGAGGCCCGCTGTAATGTTTTCATTTCTTCTCTGAAGTGCGAACAGAAGAAGCCATAAAATAGCTGGACAAATACGCGTTAGTACTTCAACCATAGTTTATAAAGATTTCATAGAATGCTCCAATCAGATTAACATATCCCTGAAATCTAACAAAGAAAGTCGGCCAAAATGAAATCCAAGTCGACATTTAACGACCTTAAACATGAAATTCTTAGTAGCTGCAGATGTAATTGTAGACTAACTTAACTCAGTCACGAAGTGGTGGATTTCAAAATCTGAAACCACTTAATAGAATTTTCCTGTCAAAGACCAGATTGTTAAAGTCTTTATGATATTGGATAATATTTGTGCATAATGTATATTTTGCCAACACCGACAGGGAATTCAGCAGGTTTATACTAGGTTTTATTTAATGCCACAATCAGGGGATTTAGGATTTCTAGCAATTATCGGTGTCTTATTTGCAAAGTGTACCAATTCGTTCATATGGTTCAACAGTAGATCAGAGTAAAAAACATATCAATTTATAGCTCAAAACTTGCTTGTCAGTTCAAAAATGTGATCATATAAGGTTTTATTTTTGATAAATAATACATTAGATTTGGTTGATTCCCTTGATTGATTCCTTTAACAAGTTCTTGCTTCATTGATGTTTTTCAGTTGATCAGTATATGATGCACTTATGATCGCAACTGTTCGTACAGTCTGACATTGAAGTACTGCAACTTTGAGTACAGTCTTGTCACTTTCGGTTGCTGCACAGAAAGACAATTTTCTCGTTGCTAATTCGTTCAAGCACCGTTCAAAGCATTTTGTGAGCGTTGGAAATGATTTTTCTTTCACGGGAAGTCAAATATATACCTTTCCAATATATACATTTTAAAATATGAGGTCACAAATGCAGATTTTCTCAACTCTTTTCCCCCATTTTGTACTGATCAAGTGTGAAAAGATTACAGATTGCAACTTAACTCACTGTATATAAACCGATTGTATCATATGCCGGATTTAGCAAGCTGATTGCATGGCTGTGATATAAACAATTTGTAAATAACACATTGAAAACGGAATTATTAGGATCATTTTAAGTACCTTCAACAAAACCAAGTACGTTATATTTTGTATAGTCCTTATTGGTTGTAATAACATTTGTTGTGCGCATATATAGGGATAAAAATTGCATTTAATCACAAGAAGTCTGGCAAATGACCCACATTATTGTATCAAAAAACTGTTATTCTCTACAAATAAACGCTCTGATGCACGAATACGTACTAGTAATATGACTCTATGACATTAATATAAAGATTATTACATTACAATATTGCTATAAATGTATAGATAGTGTAAATTATTAAAATGTTTGAGGGCTGTGTTTCGTAATGACTGTATCATCTATAGCATTATCATACTATCACTTATAGCAAACACACCTATCTCTTTTGTATCATTTAGTGCGATCTTTGTTGAATGATTTTCCAATAATCTGTATCACTTTTGGCGATACACATTTGCTGATTTTATCAAGTTTATGCTTTTAGGTTAGATGGAGGAGTTCATCTACATTTATTGGCTATACAAATCGGGTATATTTGGAGAAATAATAAATCATGGCGTACAAAAACACGAAGAGAAGAACTTTAAAATAATAAAACAAAATGATTCAACAACAGTGACTATAGGTTGTTGTTATTTGTTAGTTTGTATAAAAATTAAACTGTCAGGCCCAACGCAGCTGGGCGACCGTTTAATTTTTCATACAAACCTCGAAATAAACTATTAACTGTTTGTAACTGATAAATTGGCATACACATAGGTTACACAAATCAGTTGTCAAAACAGTATTTTAACGGCTAGTATAAATGTATTATGAGAATATGTTAGAAAGCGAATTTAACTGAAATCAGCATGAGAACATACCTGACTCTCAAGGGAAGACCTTTGTCAATCCTTGGGCGGAAAACAAGACATTGATTCCTTTGCTAAAGTTCCATTTGACCCTTTACTCGATGGGATATGGAGTGCGTTGTTTTTGAGTTTTGAGTTCACTGTTTGCTATTTCATTTATTAGAATATTTCTGAAAACAAGTGACCCTTGTATATTCCGATCAAATGACATGGTTGTTTCAGCTGACAATGATCTACATTGTTCTTACATTGAGTAAAGGGTTTACATGTATCATCAGCTTAAAATATCAGTATTTAAATAACTTTCTTTGCCTCAGAATTTTTATGTTACGCCTACCTGCGTATGTATTTATAATCGTGAACCTTGAGTTTCGAAACTATTACGTTTAAAAAACCTAAGACTATGTTTATCAAATCCAAAACATTTTGGGACGACATTTATTATCGCTTGTTGTAAATTGTAGTTAACAGAGCGGCCTGGGTGTTAACTAATGAAGTCAGGTAGATCCAATTGTTTCGTGTCGCCGCAGTATATAAAGGCACCGAGGCCCTTATGTTTCATAACGTACCATATTTCTGTACGAAGCACTTTTAATACATGTTTTTACATTAAGCCTTGGTTCTTAATCCCGAAAAAATAATATAAAATCTTCTTTAAAAGATCGCCATAACTGATACACATAGATCACTAGAAACATACAAATGATTGAGATAACATGTTCAATAGATGATACAGTCTGGGTCGAAGCTACATGCATGTTTGGTCTAATGTTTTGATGTTTAATTGATCAGCTATGGTATTCTTATTATTGTAAGAATAAAATTGATATGTTTCATTATCGCTAGCATGAGAATACCTATCAAAACCTGTTAAAGCATAAACATTTACGATGATTTTATTACAGTACACAGTACAAACGGTACTTTATGTGAGTGATTTAAGCGATATTTTAACAGTATATTGCATAAAAAAGGTAACAACGTCTTTCATAACAAGTGCTACGAGAATCGCCTGCTGAACATGTATTTGTCGATTGGATTACTCATTACAATACATACAAAATCTCCTCATTTTTGAACTGTTTACTATGTTTTTGTGACAATCAGTCCGCTATATCCGGTAGATGATACAGTCGGTTTATATACAGTGTAACTAGCCGTTAGTTCAAGACTTCAAGATCAGAGTAAGATTATTAATCAACGATGTACTGATTATAAAAAAAATGTCTGCAAAAAGAACGTTTAATTTGAATATATTTTAGAAATAAAAAGCCGATGTCGCGTGTTTTTCTGTAAACAACTATGTGATTATCGGCGTACAGATCAGCAACTTCCGTTTCGGTTAACTGTACGCTTAGACACTGTGAGTACATGGGATTTGGGTAGCCGTAAGTAAAGTTAACAAATAGACTTGTTTTAAGGTTATTAATGCATGTCTACATGCCAACGCGAAAATTTCATGCGTTTGTACGGGGTTACTGTAGTAGAGACAGTTCGATTGGTTATTTATTGATTTTAAAACCCATCCATCTTTGACAATTTATAAACCTTTTACACGCATCACAAATCTTCTATAAATAGGGTGTTGCATTTTCATTGGCAGTCAGTATATTTCAATTTATATACAAACAAATAGAATCAAAGTATAAAAAAATCACGGTTACAGATATTATTATTATTATTATTATTATTATTATTATTATTATTATTATTATTATTATTATTATTATTATTATTAAGGGATTTGAATTTTAAAGTTGACCTTGTCAACAATGAGGTTTTAGATACGCATAATTATAAAGATAAATAAATATTGAATTGTGCATATTAGAAAGTGCAATAAACAAAACGTGAAATTTGCATATCAGCAATATAGCCAAAAAGTAAAATTTGCATATCAGGAATACAACATGAAACTGTCCATTACTTGGGTATGCGTGCTGTATTTTTTCTATTCCTTTGTACAGTTGCATGCAAACATTAAAAATATAATTGATGTTATCCTGAGTTGCTCTTGCATAAATGCTAAACAAATGCAAGTGTTTAAATAAATATTTACCGATTTTTTTTAAGTCAGAGTCCACTTTTTCAGGCTTTCTGAATTGATTTTTGAACAGTTCATCCTCGATCTTTTTTAAACGTTGATCTAAAATTAGCATTCGTTCATTCAATTTTGTAATTTCCTGACTCAACATTTTGTTTATCTCGTCCAGCTTTGCGTTAACTTTCTTTATATCATTATCTTGAAGATTTATACTCTGACTGTTGTAACTTTTTAATCGTGTAGAGTTGTCTTCTTTTGGTCTGGCACGAATTATTTCGTTATCCGATTCTGGGAGATATTCGTCTTCATTATCTTGTTGCTTCCAACATGTCAAACATGAACGCTTTGATTTCTTCGCTGGATTTCTTTTCTTTTTTTCTGTACCCTCCATTAACTTTAATTGAAAGGTCCACAAAAATATAGCACATTGTAAAATGAAATCAATTCCTAACGATCATGGTTTGAATTTAAATGTGATCATGACACCATACATGTAGACTGGCTCCCGTCCCTATGTTCTGTTATATATTCTCATGTCAATTATACAATAACCATCAAACCTCCAAGAAAAGCAACTCCTGCAGGTACCTTACTGACATGCATTTTACTTCCCTTATATCCCAGAACATAGGGACTGGTGGCAATTGGTTTAAGTGCAGCAGGAATTTAGGCTACGCTGCGGTCATACAAAGTTCATGTTATGGTATTCAATTTACTGCAGCTAATCTGTTTACAGTAATGAAGATCAAATTGCCCGAATCACCTGGAAAATGTAATCTTGGAATCTTTCTTTTCCAAGTTAACAGTGAAAAGCATATATTTACACATAATTATAAATTAAAGAAAGTTTTATTTGTAACTTTTTTTGCAAGAAATCATTTCGCAAGTTATTAGTGAGAAAATAAATCTTTCAATTGGAAATGAATGTTATTTTTCTAATAAAATTTACTATAAGTAAAATTTCAGATTTTCATTTAAGAAGATATTTAATTTGTTTATTGATATTTTATTGTTGTCAATAATAATATGTACTGTATTAAAAGTACTTGCAAAACGCAAAAAGGAACTTATTTAAATACTTAAATAATGACTAAAAGTTAGTACTGTCTTATGATCTAAAAAGAATAATTATTGAGTTTATGTTTACCTGTGCTATCTAAACAACAAAAAACAACAAAACGGCAATCAGTTAACATATCTGACAAATTTAGTAATTTAAAGAGAAGAACATTTTCTGAATATAATTTTGTGGAAAATAAAGACATGTGCCATTCCAAACTATGTGCACAATACAAACATTTTATCTTACACAGCTTAACAAATATTGCACTGACCAGGATCTCACAGGTGCAGTTAAGTGTTAATCAGTCATTGTAAACTACAGTTTTGCATCAGATGTACAAACATATGGATGATGCTATTTAGTATAGCTTGGAAGTTTAAGGGTATGAAAAAGTTAGACCGAATCAAGAAAAAACTTTAAAGGAATTTCTCAACGGAAATAATGTGTGTTTTGCTCACAGGCAGGGAGTGGCAATAGTTTGACATTTGAGATAGCACCTTTTTTTTAAAATTCTTAAACTGCTTGGTTCTGATTGATCTTTCGTCAAAATCACTACTTAGATGAAATTGTAACATTGGAAGCCACCGAACACGGCGCAAATGAAAGTATTGCAGACTCGCTTTGATTGAGCCAATTCATGGACAATAATGGAAATGCATATATTTCTGCCCTCGCCGCCTAGTCCGAGCTGAGCAAAACTTATTTAAACCACCTAACAGTATATCGGCAGTAACTTAGCTAATACTATAATACTACTTAAACTTTGATAGGGATCGCTTTCCGTTTTAACCCGAATTATTGCCTTTAACAAGTTTCAATCGCTGTTCCGCTTCAACGGTGTTCCAATTTTCCACAAAGCAGATGTTAAATGAACAAATTTTCAGAATCACAGAGAACATTTTATCGTGTTTACCTTACGTAAGGTATAAACACAATCTTTTGAGTGATCCTTGTCAAATTTTAAGTAGTATAATATTAATATATGTCTTTTCTAACTATTTTAATAAAAGAAACCGTGTCACCCACCTTTTGACCTTCTTTGGTGCCTGCACGCAACTTTTCATCTTTATTGCCTGACGAACTGTTAGAATTTCCCATTATGAGCTCAGATGAAATAAAACCATTCGTTAAAATACCTAAAATTGAATGAAATAAATATTTTAACTTTTTCTACGGATGTAAATAAAAAAAGTGAAATATGAAAATCAGGAATCGCCACACTTACAAAACACAGCCTCGCAGCGAAAAAGAAGAGGAAGGGTGAGCATGTTTGTTAAAATTATGTCAATTAAAATAAGACGCCACAAACAACTAACGATACGGACAGTGGCAAAACAAATTGCCTCTGGGGGTTTAAACCAGGTTCTAGGTTGTACCAACCTCACACTTGCCCCAACAAGTTCTCATATCACAAAACAAGCACAAGTTGTCTTATTGAAAAAACTCCAATCCACCTTTCAGCTCAACAATGTTGCATGCAAAAACACAAAAACATATATAACATAAGAAGCTTATAGAAAAGCTCATTGAAAAGCCAAAGGTACTCAATGACCTTACCGAGACCATGAAAGATATGAAATTAATATCTGGTAACTCTACTAAGAAAACACAACCTCTTCACACAACCTAAGAGCAGGGACGATAAGAGAGAGCGTGGGTTTATAAAATGATAAATATCAAATTAGAATACACAAACTATGAACGAAATTGAGAATCTGTAGTTTACCGCCTTGAAATTGTGAATAAACATTTAAAGAGTTATAACAGCAGTAGCCACATTAAAACACCGCCTGCCCCCCCCCCCCACCCTGTTCCTCACACACACCTACAAAGAAGAGAAGAAAAGAGAACTTAAGTTTTTTTATATGATTCATCTCTAAACAACACCAAAACCAAAAAAAACAAATGTGAGAACACAAGAAGATACCGCCTTGCAAGTATTTGTGGCGAAACATTTTGGCACAAATGTTGAAACCAGGTTCTCGGATGAACCAACCTTACACTTGCTCGATATTGAAGAGATAGAAATAGATAGATTTAATATGTATAATTATACTCATCTTTCAAGGTTAAAATGTATGTGTAAAAACACAATCAGACGTAAATTTCACTACAAATTGCTAGGGTGGAAGTATAAATTGTAATAATAATGCGGTGGTGGTAGGTTTTTGACATTTTTTAGTTCTATTGGTTGAGGCGAGGTGGCATCCCTCATTTTTAAGTTCCGTTCCAAACCCCTTCAACAATTTTTTCCTGGAACAACCCTGATTTTAACAGTTTATCATTTCTCCCGTTTTGGCGGGAAATTGGGACATTACAATCTCAAAGTAAGCGGCCCTGTATTGTCCCTTCTTAAAGAAAGATGCTGGTCGCCATAAGGCCTTGTAAATATTCGTGTAACGGCTGTACCACTGCAACCAGCGCGCAATTGTTTTGTGACGTCATTCAACTCAAAAACTGTGCTATAGAGGCATATACGATTGCGTTACTGGTAAATAAAAACCCCATAAAATATAACAATTATTCGCTGTTTCTTTAGCCATCACGCGGTGACACTGGCCGGGGTTATTCCACAAACGCTATTGCATACTGTTAAATTTACTACGTACGCACTTGTAAGACTATTTCTACTTCCACATGCTCAGTGCACGCTCACGAAGGCTTAGAACTATATCGGAGTTAAAATTAGGCATTATGACGGGAATCGGCCATAATGCATTTTTTAAATTATTAATTGTTCAAACAATTTCGCAGCTATGGGCGATAATTATTAGTTCTCGGAATTCAAGATTCTCGCGACGACCGATTGTTCTCTTCACAAATATACATGAACATTTTTATAGATTTAGATCTTTATACCAAATTTTCATAAGCAAACGTGAAAGCAACTCTTTAAATTTGACATCCGACATTGCGTAGAAATCAACCCGAAGGTATAAAACTGTTACCGCGAAATGTTTGACTGGTATACGAAAACGAAATATTCATCGTCGTCGTGAACTTCAAAGGTCTTGCCGTATGCAGCAGTCCTTGTACGCTAACGAAAATGTATTATTATTATTATTAAACATACCCCATATGATGATAATAACAACAATATAATTATTTTTAAAATGAAGAACCAGGATCTCTCAAATGTAATTCCTCGTGTTTATACATCCGTTATAACGATAGTTATATAACACGCTTAGTGTATTTTGCAAATGAATGAGTTAGGTATTAAATCAAAACATCTCAAATCAAATTGGAATTGTAAACAAATTACATAGGTATTTTAATTAGGTATTTTGTCTTTTTCGTAAGTCGATATCACATTTTGACAGTCAAAATAACGTTTGAGAACTTACCCGATCTGTTTTAATCGCAATGACGGCACACGTTACCTCACAAAATGGAGATGAATACTGTAAACAATGGCAACATGCCATAGGAAAATTAAGTTTTGCGATTGTAAGCTTAATATCAGTTTTAAACAAAAATCCAGGATTTTGCAACATGGGAGTTTTTTGTAATTCACAAAACAGGTAGTAGTTTTTAGAATTATTGCTTTATTAGAAAGAAATCGCCTCTTTTCGAGGGTCACAAATGAGCTCGGACAAACTATAAGCCTAAACTGATTAAATCACAAAGCCCAAACAACATGCACGAAGGCACTTGATGATAACAGTTATGTGACAATTTGGTTTAAATATCTTGAGAAATGTAGGAGGAAGTGTGCACGTGGCAGTATTCTTCTATATATAACATATATATAACATAAGGGCCATAATTGAGGCAAAAATTATTTTAAAAAAGTAAAGAAAAAAAAGCTCTGTGTGGGGTTTGAACCGCTGGTGTAATGAGAAGCTTTCTCATCTTTATCATTGCTAACGAACGGATGGACGGACGACCAGGGGCATAACATTATAAATTGAATATTCTTAAGTTCACAATTCACAATAGTTCTGTGAAAGTTTGGTGGAAATCCCTTGAGAAATGTAGTTGTTGCACGAGTATTTATCTGTATGTTACATTATGTGGAAAAAACAAAGGCCCATAATTCTGTCAAAAATGATCAAATCATCAGACCCGGAAAATATGCGCCAGGGCACTTGGTGAAAATCATTCTATGAATGTTTCGTTGTAATCCCTTGAGAAATGCAGAAGGAGTTGCGCACTGAAGAATTACATATATGAAAAAAAAACACAAAGGTACATAATTAGTTCAAAAATGATTTAATCACAAAACCCCGACAGATATGCGCCTGTCGACATACCCCAGTCTAATAACCAGGATTTTTTCCTTCGGAAAACCTGGTTAACAAATGACAGTTCCTCTAGCTGGGAACGTACTCACACCGTCACGGCGACAGCGCCTAGCCCTGCAATTCCTGCAACGCAACCAACTGAGCTAGCCGGGAAAAACCTCAAAAAGGTTGACCGGATAGCCCTGATATACGTAACCATCACTGCATGACATCGGTAACGGGTTATTTTACTGATAACAGTACTGACTACATGTACGGGGAGACTTTTTACGAATTTCAAATGATAGCTGGGAGCGAACCCGCACCGTCACGGCGACAGCGCCTAGCCCTGCAACTCCCGCGACACAACCAACTGAGCTAGCCGGGACAATCCCCAAAACAGTTTATCAGATAGCCCTCATATACGTTACCATCACTGCATGTGAATGATAGTGCCTCTAGCTGGGAGCAAACCCGAACCGCAACAGCGACAGCGCCTAGCCCTTCAATTCTTGCGACGAAACTAACTGAGCTAGCCGGGACAACCCCAAAAAATGTTGATCGGATAGCCCTGATATACGTAACAATCACTGCTTGACTAGGCGAGAGCGCCTAGCCATGCACTTCCAATAACGCAACCGACTGAGCTTGAGCTAGCTGGGACAACCACCCCCCCCCCCAAAGGTTAGTTCGATAACCCTGATAAACGTTTTTATTACTGCATGGCATCGGTAAAGTGCACGACTGTTTTACGAGAACATGTTTTACTTCTAACTCGTTTTTTTTACCTAGAAATGCCTCGTAACTTTTTGACATCATATTTTATTACGCAGACATGTATTTATATATTAATAATGTATAAATAATAAATAAATAATTATAGTTCATTTTCTGTGCAAGATTGTTAAAAAGGCAATTCATAGGTGGAAAAGGACAATGTTTTATGTCACCCCTGAAAGCCATGTCAAATACCCTTAACCTTTTTATGTCACCTATGTCACTCATACAAATCTCCAAAAATAGGCGAAACGGATGAAGGGTACCCCAGTTGTTTTATAACCTGTGACGCTTCTCGTCGTTAGAAATTATTCAAATTTCAGTATGTTGTTGAAGAGACATACTTTGGGTATTTGTGTTTATCTTCCGATGTTTTAAGTAGAAAAATGAAATCAAATCATCGTATTAATGTAAGGCATAAAATATGCAAATCGGTTATAGGGAAGTGCATGTTTTATGACCAGTGACGCCCGAGTCAATCAGATGTTGTTCGAATTTTAGCGCCTCAACTCCCGAATAGTTGGAGCAAATGCATTTTTTTCTGCAAAACAATGTATCGGTAGTAGTAATCCCCGAAAGTGTGAATCAATTCCATTCAATAAAGATTGAAGACTTGTGGTCACAAAAATGTTTCAAGTACTCAGTCTCGCACACAAGGACGGATGTCATACATTTATGTACCATATTCTCCTCCGATTGCTATTGGTGGGGATAACTATGTTGTAAGTGAACCTTAAATGGGTTTGGGTTAGGGTAAGGATATGGGTGAGATGGTCTGTCGTTACTGTTAATAAAATTCTACGTATGGGGGAGTGATGACGAGTGGTCATAATCCGGCCGGGTATTTTTTTTTAAAATAAAATAATACCCGGGGTGGTCATTATTCTGTCGGGGTCAGTGAACAACATTGTACCTGCTCAAGATTTGTTACGATGACAGTTCAATGTAGTATATTAAAAAGAACGAAATATGTCTAACTCTTATTTTATGCAATATATAAATTATAGTTAGAAGAGGCTTAAATCATACTGTTACGTATATTTTTTATTTTATTGAATGTTCAATATAAAGAGAACACAAATTGTACTTACATTAACTTCCTCGCACGATAGTTATACAAAACTATTAAAACGTTATGTTTTGTAAATTTTGATAACAAATCTTTGTCGATAACTGTCCGAACATTATTCCGAAACATCTGTTTACATTATCGTGATATAAAAAGACCAAATATATTATTGTTTGTTTTTTCACACATACGCTTACACGTTTAGTACAATTTCAATTATTTTCATAGTATTTGCATTGGCAATTATTAAAAATTGCATACTGACTGTAACATAAAACTTTTTTTATTGATCAAGCTTAATTATTACCTTATGCTGGTATTTCAAATCATTGATCGCTTGGACCGTATATGTAATAAAGAATTTTGGCCGGAACAAGGATCGTAAAATTTGTATCTTTGTATTATTTAATACGCGATCAAAAATACTAAGTCACATCAGGTCTGCCGATGAGCTTAATTATGTTTGTTTGTTTTTTCCAAGTGCACCTCTGATATATCATAACCGAAAGAATTATGAGCCCAAATGATTGAATAACAACAATTACCAAGCTTTTGCATAATGCACATATTATCTTCAATGTTCGAGGGTCAAATCCCCGGTGTTGTGTTTTTTTTTCAAAGGTGCACATTCACTGAGAACATTTAACAATTAGAGGATATCATACACCCAGTGAAACAATAAAACAGATATTATGTCATATAAAACCTTGTTAAAATATACTTCTTCAGGCTGAAACCCTCATTTTAAAGTAATAAATCGTTGGAATAAACTTCTACAATAAATTACTGTTCAGAAATCTCATCATCAACGACAACAACTTTCGTTAATCGTTAGTATTATGCACAAGAACTTTCTTTCATTCTATGTTGTATTTTTGATGCTCATGAAACACACGATATAACATTTTTTCCTAACATTAAGAATGAGGTGATAACATTAACAGGTTCAGCTCTAAAACAGTATTCGATAAAGTGAAGAGATAAATGTAACAATGATAAAGATAAAAACTTAAAAGTACGATCGACGCACATGCTGTGCCAATGTAAGTTACTCCTTTATTATTATTATTATTATTATTATTATTATTATTATTATTATTATTATTATTATTATTATTATTCTTATTATTATTATTATTATTATTATTATTATTATTATTATTATTATTATTATTATTATTATTTATAATTATTATTATAAAAACAAGTATAATATAATTAAAAATATTATTGGTTTCAATACAACCGTTAAGGATTATTATGCAAATTTCACAGTTATTTGTTAACTAATGTTTGCAACTTTAAAAAAAAATCTCTTTCATGAAAAAGGAATTGCAAACAATTTAACAAGAGGCTCTACCGACCAGCAGTGGCAATGCTTATAACATCGTTCCTGGAGTACTCACCAGCGCGTCTACACCCTTACGGTGTATGTGCATCTAGATATTAAACATTATGTACCTGTTAAAGGTTCTTGTTGAAGGCTAAATGTTCGGATGTGGCCGTTGTTCTCGAATTTGCGACCCTTAAGGCAAAATTTCTGCATCAGAAAGTATTTTAAGTCTAACGAAGCGAAGTCCGCGGTGGACGGGGAATGATTGACTCTTGAAAACTTTCTGTATCTTGTGTACCAAAGCTCTAGATGTTCATGTCTCTTAACTTTCTTTTACTTCAATACGCGTCTATTGGCGTCAATTTAGCTTTCTTCACAATTTCTAATGATCAACATGACTGTGCGCCGCGGATTCTTTGAACGTCGTATTTTCTCATGAAGTTATGTTAATTGATTAGCATCAATCGAGCACTATATAGAAATTGGGCTACCTTTTTAAAATGTAGGAAGGGGGTGGACTTCAGAATAATTAGTGTTTATGGCAGCGATAATTGGACCGTTAAATATGACATTGTGTTATATATTTATTATTTGAAGAACACAGTGAAATCCAAAACATAACATTATCGACATGCACTACCGAGCACAAACATGGTTTAACATATTTTATGTAACTTTTTTGTATTTTATAAGATTTTTCTTTGTAACTACGAACATATGTTACCAACTGATGTATTAACAACTGTAAAATTTGCATAAAAATGATTAATTTAAATTGTCTACGATTTATCAGACAACTCATGTATGTACATATCTTATCCGCAAATCAGCTTTCATTTAATACAGCACATGCAATTTTGAAAATAAAATATCTTCATTCGTGTTTTTGTGATGAGGTCAATAAATACTATTACCGAAGCAATACTTGATACACTTTTTATACTTTTTGTAAACCTAATGCTTCTTTTCATTTTTTTTCTGACCCAAGCTGAACAGTCCACGTGTTTTATAGAGCGACACTTTGGAAAACTATGCTTCTGTTAAAATGTCCAGGTTATAAGTACTCGTGTAAGCACAAACAACAATTTTGACAAAACAAGTCAATAATCGAACAATCACAGTATATGTCACCCTATTATGAAATGAATCCGATCATATCATCCCATGCATTTTATTCAATAGTATAATAGTTTATTACATGAACTATAAATAATATAAAAGATGGAAACTTTCGGATTCTATTTATAGACAGGTTCAGATTCTATTTTCAGCGAAAGCGGGTCAATATCTAGATTTATTGACTCGGTTATTTTGGGGGTGTGACCAATCGCGTTGCGTCTATTTATAGTTCATGTAATAAAGCAATTTGTTTTTTAGCTACGAACATGGATGATCAGCCACTGCGCTCAGATATCGAGAAAAAGATTTTAGAAGAGGAAAAACAAAAGTCAGCAAGGAAAAAACTTGTCTTTAAAGAACTATTCAGAGCTAGTACGCCAGACGATCTTGAGAAATTTCATGACAAATGTGACAATAAAGGAGCAACCCTTACAGTTTTATACGGTTCAGACGTTTGCTTTGGTGGTTACACCAGTCAGAGTTGGTATTCAGGGACAAAAGTATCCAATTTAGCTGATAGTCAAGCGTTTTTATTTTACAAAAATGCCAGAGATGAGTGCAAGTTTTTTCAAATAAAACCGAAACGAAAAGACCGGGCTATCACATGTTATTATAGGTTCGGACCAACTTTTGGTGGCAGAAAATCGAATGATTATGATCTTCATACATTTGACTTGTCGGGAAAAAAAAAGTCTCAGAAGAAAGATGACTATATGCAGTTGAACGGAAAAATAAATTTCGGCTTGGCATATACCTGTGGAGGGCCTAAAGTGAAGAGAAGCGAAATAAACGGTGGAACAATGAACGTCACATTGGTGAAAGTTTATCAAGTTCTTGGTAAGTCATTTTAGAATGGGGTATCAGGTAACCAATCGAAGGTTATTGACTTTTATTTATTTATAACTATTACTTTACGTGATTTGTGTCATACCACTATGTAATTTACATAACAATCGATTGAGTACAACGGAAGCTAAACCTGTTTTATTTCATAAAACGTCTAATTTAACACGTATTGCATTTAATTTAATGTTGCTGTACATAAGAAAAGTATCAAGCAATGAAAAATATATAAAAGTCGCTGCAAGAATTTTCAAGAACAATTCAAGGCATATAATAGATGCATTTGCTGTTAAGTAAGATTACATTTTCTAAATTGTTCAGTTCATAAACACAGGGCTCACTCAATGCCATGATTTTTGTCTGAGAAAACAGTGTTTTATTTTTTTTTTCTGGAAGGGGTCCACCGCATCATAACTTATTAGATCTACGGGTAATTTATTGTGATTTGATATTTCTGCTTTACATGACTTAAAAGTAAGATTTTCATCAAATAATGCTCCTAGATACCTGATACAGCTTAATTTTTTGTCACAAGCCATGTCCTTTTCTGTAACTAAACATATACCAAGTTGCTGTCTAATACCAAATAAAATAATCTAAGCTATAATTTTAAGTTAAGTTTTGCTACATCCAAACATTGAGTCATTAAATATTTTTACAGATGCTACTGATAAAGACATGTGGAGAGAGCAACCTACGGTAACATTTTAATAAGCTTAATTTCTATACTGAACGTTTTTAGTAAATCACGTAACTTCAGGTTTGGGAGGGTAAAACAAACCGGCAGAAATCTTTCAAAATACGCATCGGCGACAGCAGTATGCCAAACATTGTATATTGACATAAGATATAAACGGATAAGTACAATTCAGCAATTGATCAAAATAAAGAAGACTTAGTATGGATTTGTTTACTTAGTATCTTAGCAACGCGTTTACATATTTTGTTTGGTAAATTTATTATTGTGGATCGTCTCGCCTACATGAAAGAACACGTCTTGAAGTGGGGGTAGAGTACGTTAAAAATAACTAGACAGTCCCATTACAGGCAAATGATATAATCATAATAAAAATTATCATTTCTCAGCAAATAGGTTTACTAATTTGATGTCATGAAGTTCATTTCATGAGAATTACTCATAGGAAAAAAACATTCTTCTCACCCCTTTATGCAATAAGAAATAAAATTTCTTAATATATAATCAATGACCTGTCTCGTGTCTGTTTCCTTAATATCCATCATCAGTTTTATAACAAAACATACTGACATTTACGAATTATTTAAGGAATGATTCTTATTTTGGTGCGGTTCATGCAGATTGGACGTGCACGCGAGAGCTGGTAAATCCATAAAGCGCGCTAGCGCTTTATGGTAAATTTGCCAGCTCTCGCGTGCACGTCCAATCTGCATGAACCGCACCAAAATAAGAATCATTACTTATATTTACATTTTATTCATTTTTTCTTTAAATAAACTTAAGTCGAACGCTTTCAAAATTTGTATTAAGTGAAAAGGGGGAGTACTACGTGGGAGTTTTCAATAGTAACAGCCATGATGTTACTGACGTCATTACGGGTCATGCGGTTCATGCAAAATGAACCGAATTTTTTTAAACGAAGATATCAATAGGAATGTAAATATTATTGTTTAATTTGTAAGCATGTAGACAAAACCGTAGTTCTTCGTTTATTTTGAAGGACGACGTGGTCAAACAATTGAAGGACGAATTAATCAAATTGCAACCACCGAAAGATTTTGGAATCGGGTTTTACAATATACTTCTCATAGGAATAGTTAATGCCGGAAAATCAAGCTTTTTAAATACCCTTGCTAGTGTGTTTGAGGAAAATGTAATAGCACCTGCACAGGCCGCAGAAGAAGGAACTAGTGTCACTAACAAGGTACTTGACTTATTCCTGTTTTATATTTACCTTTCTGTGAGCAAGATTGTAACATGAATCAATAAGATTAAGATATTCTTTAATTTTAAACGATATGAAGTAATTTGAATTAAGTCAGTGTCTTCACTTGCTAAATTGTTTGCATCATCTGCGAACCTTTAGTGAGAATAAGATACATGTATCATGGTATCGTGATACATAAAGTACACTGTCATGTAACAGCTGCCCTTTACCAAATAGTGGGTACCCTGTGGCAGTCCGCAAGATGGCGACTAGTTAAGCGACGAAAAGGTATGTGCTGTTTGTTTCCAATTTGTGTACACATTGTAAGGTATAGACTTGTACACTTGGATCATATCATGAAAAGGATTGTTGATTGATTAAATGATTGCCTGCTTTATTGCCGGTGTGTCTGTTTGACCCTGTAATTGAGAAAAATAAATGACCTTATTGGCTATTTCAAAATTGAAGCGAGAGCGACGACTGATTTCGGCTTTTTATTCTATGACAACTTCGTTGTTCTCGTAATATGTGATATCCCTTTGAAGCGCCTCTAATTGTCTATCTTGTGGTATAACTATTAAACTGAACAATTATTTTGTTTTTAAGAAAATGCGATGCAAACAAATTGTTGTTGGTACCCTGTACCGCCCCTCGGATTATAAGAGGGTATATATATAAAGGTAGTCAATGTCATAATTTTCATTTAGGCATTTTAAATATTGTTTGTGTTGTTGAATACAATACGTATGCTGTAAAAACAGAAATAGGTATTTTCAGTGGTTCTCACTGTTATATTGTAAACTAAGCTGCCCAATAACTAAACATTTTAATTTCTTTGGTTTAGTTGCATATGCATAAATTAGGCAGCAGCATCAATATCATCGACATAAGAGGGTTTGGAGCCAAACGAACATTCAGATACGAGCTTGAACATCTTCTAAACGGCTACTTTCCAGATGGGTATCAGGTAACTTTTACCGACTGTTGTAAATCGGTTTAACTTTAATTGTGTAAACACCCATTAAAATATGTTGTTCAATCGAATATTTTAGAATTCCAATCTATTCAACTTTTTACTCTCTCGAGACATAGATAGATTCGACGAGTTCGTGAACTGGCACATAATACGGAAGGTTTCAATAAATAATAACATAGTGATGTTATTAATAATATTAATTGGCTTCCCAGTGAATTAAAAAAATCCTTGTAAAAAATCATTACGCTGTTTTCAATCAATAAATTTTTCATTACTTATAACTATTGTTTTAGCTTTTACTAAATATCGTACTTATATCTGTTTTAAAGCAAAATATTATATTTTATAAATTTTAATTTTAACATCCGTTTCATGTTTGAACACATTACCTTAAATGTTTAATGTTTGAAAACATTACCTTTATGTTGATAAAGAAAATCAAATAGAATTAAATTTTCACCTTTTGCAATTAATAGATTCTTATGTATATTTAATACTAAGTTTCCAGAAAAGGATGAACATGTGAGAATGGGCATGCTTCTGAACTCTCCCACATTGAGTGAGGAAATCCATCTCGTTTGTTTTGTCGTTGATGGTCACAAGGTTGAAGCGCAACAACAAGATAGCTCTTTAATGCGATCTTTTAACAGCGTGAAGCGGATAGTTCGAAGGAAAGGTTGGTACAAATATCGTAGCTGGGCAATTTGGAGAATTAAGCATCAAGTCCCATTAAAAAATTTAAAGTAGTTATCGGTCCTTAAACTGATAAGCAAATATATAAACCTACAAAAGTTATTGTTCGTGAAGCGTAACTGATCGTGGATCGCATATGGTTGAGTCATTCATCCGAGAGAAGTTAAACTTACATGAAGTTCAATTTCATGCAAGAAATAAGATTATTGCATGAAGCATTATCGGCTTATTGTTGTTGAAATGGATGCCACCTTTTATTGACAGTTATAAAACACTTTTTAAACGGTATTGTAACCCAATTCACAACAACATCAGTGTTTAAACTTATTGATTTCTTGTGTACAAATTCATTAAGAAAAGAATCTATTTCAAACGGCAGCAATTTCTATAGTTTCCTAAAATTTAAATCGACAACATGCAACTTAATTTATTTTATCGGGCCCCCGGGGAATATACGCCGTTAAACATGGAATGGTATTAATCGGAATGTACCGCATAAAAGATTCCATGTTAATCACCGTATGTAAATGGAGGATACAACATGAGTGATTATTTTATACTGAAATTATTAAACGAGTCGTCTAAATCGATATAAAACGAGGCTTTTTCCGAGTTTTATATCGATTTAGATGACGAGTTTAATAATTTCAGTATAAAATGAACACGAATGATGTATCACATACCCTGAAAAAAACAAGCAAAATCCATGAATTGTCCCTTTCTATCGCCTAGTAGAGCGAAATTGAAACGTGTGTAATTCGGTCTTATCGGGTGATACATAAGCTAGTCCCCAATGAATTTATCCTACCGTTTTCCTATTTTCTAAAATAAGTGAAAATAAATAAATAAAATTAACTGCGCTAGAGTCTAGATAAAAGAATCTACCAGTTATAGGCTTCTGAAGTTGTGTTTAATTAAATAAATCGATCTAGGGCTACTGTATGACGTCATTTGTGTAAACTTTCGTAGCGGCATATGACAATATTGAAATTTGCTAGATTATGATTCGGATTGAAAATCTGTTTCTAGTGCTTTTATTTTGTTTCGGGGATGTTGTAAGATCACACCGACGATGTTCTGAAAACGATACCAGCGTCTTGGTCATTTTGTTTTCGATTAAAACGAAATTAAAATGGCTTTGTTGCTGTTGTTGAATTTCATCATAGACTTTCGGCGTATTGCTATCTTACGGAGTAGTCAAGATGTCAGAAAGTTATATTTCCCGTGGATATTATTAATTAAAGGGATGCTTAAGTTCCTTATAGAAGCTGCTTGCTTGCCTGAAGTGGTCAGATGGCAAAAGTAAGTCATTTTCATAAATTTGTTTTGATCGCTGATAACACGGATGAATAGTGATTCGGCTACGATATATATGTTATATATCGAAAATATATAACGGGTGTTATTACACTCCCACACCGGAAGGTATGTGATAAATTATCATTTAGGATGATCGACTTGGTGCTATAGGCAGCGTATGTAGTAAATTAAATTTCCATTACTGTCCATGAACAGGCTCACTTAAACCGAGCCTACAGAATTTGTCATGTTCGCTAGCTTTCAAAGTAAGTTATCTTTTCATGTATTTCACAGAAACAGCATTTCGAAATCCGTGGTACCGAATTGCAAGCTCGTGCATCCCCCACCCCCCCAAGTATACGTGAATGTTTTTAGATGTATTATTATTTCTGTTGGGGAATATCTCTTCATAAATTGTGGATACAAACTTAGAACCAGTGTTGTTACAGTTTACTGATCTTTAAAGTTTATGGACTGTGGAGTACATAAGGAAGTGTAAATCAGAAGATATCGCATCATGGGGATTGTTTTCTGAGTATCAAGAAAGAAATAATTGTGCTATCGGACTGTTCTGAAATGGCGATTCCTGATATGCATATTTCACCTTTCCGTATAAATCGAATAAGCCTTTCTCAAAAGCAGAAATCTACAAATCAATAACACCATAGTAGCGGCATAGTTAACGATCATTTTACACAAAATATGAGTGTCATCTGCCCAACAAATATTTAAACATCATTCCGCGCTCTGGAGAATGCACCATGAAGTTAAGGTAAAAAATAAGGATGACGTTTTAATTTGTGTATACATTTTTTTCTTAATTTAGATTCTCAATCTCATATATTTAACTTGTTGTTTATAAAGCATATTTGTAATGTGCGGCCTAAATAGAATATGAACAAAAAAGAGAAATATGCATATCAGGAATCGCAACACTCACAAAACACAGCCTCTCCACACATCGAAAAAGAAGAGAGGAAGAGAGAACATGTTTTATTACAAGCATATCAATTCAAATAAGACGCCACAAACATTTGACGAAAAAGAGAACCCTTGGGGTTACCGTCTTGGAACAGTCAGTGGCAAAACAAATTGCCACTGGGGGTTTAAACCAGGTTCTAGGGTGCACCAACCTCACACATGCCTCAACATGTTCTCATATCACAAAACAAGTACAAGTTGTCTTTGTGAAATAACTCCAACCCACCCATCAGCTCAACAATGCTGCATGCTAATGCACACAAACATATAAAACATAAGAAGCTAATAGCATTGAAAAGCCAAAAGTGCCGGAACTCAATGACCTTACCGAGACCAGAGCACCTGGATTCAAATCAGCAAGAACACGATGACGGGTATAAAAGAAACAAATCGATCTTCTAGATTCTTTTTAAAAAAGATAGACAAGTGAATAAACATTTGGTATAAAATGACAGCATTATATATTTAAGGTATACCAATAGCTGCTGTGGCAACAAAGTTCGATCTGCTATGTCCAGTTATTAAAGAAAATACAGAAAGCGTCTATGATAGTCCAAAAGCACATAACGCTGTCAGGAAGGTTGCAGAAAGGCTAGGATTGCAAGAGAAAGAAGTGTTTCCCATTGTGAATTATGTCAATGATTCAACATTGTCACCTTGCAAGAGCGGACTTACAATACAAGCTTTGCATTATATGGTTCAGAGAGTTAAAGTTTATGTCAAAAATTGTGCACAGGTATGCTTACTGTTACATTTAGCAAACATGTTTAAGTTCGTGTGGAATGTTGATGAACCCGGTTGTTGTTTGTATCCTATTAAAGCTAATTTTAACATAACGAATACGAAAATAACATTCGCAAAAAGTCTACAGTATGTATGAAGAAAACTCCTGCAAATTAAACTTTGATTAAAAGTGGAAATGTTGGGTGGCAAAAGGAACAAAAGATCATATACAAGAACATATACATGTTTTTATTTGCAAACATAGACATGTTTTTATTTGCAAACGATTAAATATGATACCTTAAGATATTCATCTTGATGAACTTAGTTCTGAGAACCAATATACCGCAAAGGAAATATACAAAAATGCAATACATGATTTAAATCATACGAAGCGGATGGTTAAACGATCAGCTTTATGCGTCCTTTCCAACAATACGTATATTTAATATAGTTTTACTGAAAAACATTGGTCTTTGGCTATCAAGGGTAGCTAGTCTATGACTAGATTTTGTCTACATTAAAGAGAAACTTGGTTTAGAAGCTGCATGGTCACCAGCTAGATCATATTTATTTCAACTCTGAATAACAAAATGTCCTTATTGATATACATGTAATATCAAACAAAAATAATCCATTCAGACTATAACATTTTTTATAATCCCATCTCTTTTTTTCTCTTTAAAAAGTAAATTAACAAATCAGGATCAATATATCACACCCAATAACATAAAACAATATTATGACCAATAAAATCGAGAAAATAGAGAACACATGTTCAAACTATTACCGAAAACTTAAGAAAATAAACTCACAGTTAACAAAAAAGGAACCTACGAGGCCAAGGCCTTAAACAGTGAAATGAAAGACATAGTTGCTACTGGTGAGTTATACCGGTTCTGCTAAGCAACCTCAGAAAAACCCCGCGAGTTGCGAATGACCTTTAGTGAATATCTCTCTTCTGTCTAAATACTCGAAAACTCGAGGCATGTAAATATACTAAATAAAATTACTAACAAGCAAGCCAAATTATTATCAATGAATTAAGTAAATCTGCACGATTATATCTAACTATATTTCAGAGATCTTCGACACCTTCGAAAACTATTTGGAGAGAAAAGCCAACGGTAATATTTTCTTTCGAAAAAAAACATATTTGATATAACGCTTAAGATCATTTAACTAATTATCATGTTTGCATATTTCATTTTCATTTGCAATAATTGATACAAAATAAAAAGTATAATTTGAAAAAAACATAATATGAACTAAAAATTGTAATATTTGCATTAACTACGATATTGCACCTATTTTATCTAACGACAGATTGTATAGAACGAATTTACATAGTTCTTAAGAAGATTTAAAGCTGATCTTCTTCTTTAAATTCTTGAAGGACGATGTCGTCTCAAAGATGAAGGAGAAATTGTTATCATTGATCCCTTTAACTGGTCTCGGCGAAGACTTCTACAACATACTTCTTGTTGGAGAAATAGGTGCTGGCAAATCCAGTTTTTATAACACTCTTGCAAGTGTATTTGCCGAAGAATGCATATCACCTGCACCTAGAGCTAACGACGGTATTAACGTCACAAATAAGGTTATATTTTTTTTCTATTTATTTTTAATGAAACAAATAATATAGAGAATGCAACATGAGTGATCATTTTATTCTGAAATTATTAAACAGTGCATCTTTGTCGATATATAACGAGGCTTTTGCCGAGTATGAATCAAATGTTTGTGTCGAAAACATTAAAATTCAGCTTTTTTACCTTTTCGCAGTTGTTTAAGTCGATCATTAAGCTGTCTGCAAGCGCAACTTTTTCTACACGCAAAAAAGTCGACAGTCCGAAGTTGTTTACATCGGTGAGAAACCAAAAAGAAATGATTATATACGTACGAAGAGTTGCGCGAGACATGTTTTAAATAGGACTCTTTTGACCATTAATAGCTCCATACTTGTCTTCGTCATTTTTCCTGTGCATGAGTTTCTTATAATGATCTTTATGTCGTTATGGTAGAATTAGAAAGAAATAAGAACGACTAAATGATCAGACACTTGAACCCTAGAATCTGGTCTAAACCCCCAGTGGCAATTTGATTTGCCACTGACCGTTTCAAGGCGGTAACCCCTCGGGTTCTCATTTTTGTTTATTGTAAGTGGTGTTTTTTTTAAACTGATCATTTTATTAACCATGCTCTCTCCCTCTCTCCTCTTCTTGACTGTGTGGGGAGGCTGTTTTTCTGAATTTGGCGATTCCTGATATGCATATTTCACCTTTTTTGAAACAATTCTGTTCTGTGAACATCTGTTTATGACATAACAGTCTTCAGGGTAATCGCATAGTTTTTTCTTCTATTTTTGTTGCATTTAGGTTCATGTTTACATTCTCAACAATGGTCGAGGCAGGAACCTATGTGTGAATATAATCGACATCAGAGGATTTGATGACGAGCGCACTTATGAACATGAACTTGAACATCTTCTGAACGGCAAATTGCCAGCAAATTACGAGGTAAATTTTATTATAAATATTTAACAAAATTACTTGAAACTGCACATTATTGCGCAGATTAAGTTGAGTATCCCAATTACAATAGAACTGACACGGTTTGTAAAGGCAACAGAATTGTATTTTGAACTAATTTTTATACAGTCATTAACCTGTGTGAAGCGAAATAATTGGCTGTTAAAACGTCTCCTAAATTACGTTTGTTTAAATTTTTGGCTCGATTTGATTTATTTATATTGATAGTTTCGGTACTCTAGCCAGTACATCTTTGAATTTTGTTGAATTAGTCCAAGAAATAGTTCCCGCTGTTCAATTTTTGCCCTTTGGCGTTTTGTTTTATATACTCAGATAAATTGTGCCAATTCTATCCAGTTCCGACCTCTGTTTCATCGTTTAGGGCAAATCGATTTTTATCGTTTACCGTCATATAATACACCATTTGTTGGCATGCATCAAACTTCGTACTGTTTGTATTATTATTGGAGTTGTATGTATTATTGGAGTTGTAAATTTTTGTTCAACCAAAGACTTTCATCCCGTTTTCATTGATGAGGTTAGTAAATAATGTCACCGTATTATTTATGTTTTGAAAGCTAACCGTATTTTCCAAGGCGTCCAGCTTAATACTTTGTTTAATTACCCCGCCCTAAACGAATTATCTGCGCCCAACCCGGGGCTAGGCCTTGTTTTTTTTACTACACTGCTCATAAAACAGCTTTGTTTAACCGAGCTGCAATATTTTCATATTTGTTGTGTTCGGTGGCATTCAATTTTTTCTTTTACTATATATTTTGTAAATTTTAGTTTCCAAAAACTGCTGAGCCTTTAAAGCATGACAAGTTGCTAGAATGTCCGGCTTTGCGAAACGAAGTTCATCTAGTGTGTTTTGTTGTTGATGTTCTAAAACTTCAGGAGTACGAAGAAAATGGTAAAATTATCCAATCGTTTGGAGATATCAGGCGGGTTATACAAACGAAAGGTATATATTTGATATATTCTGTTATATTAAAACGCATTGCAATACTTGTTGCATATCTGGGAATTATGACTTAAATCAATAACGTAGAGAGAGGGGAGGCAGGAAAACAAAACATTTCATATACAACAAAATTGTAGAGATAATTCCAAAGCCATACAGATATGGCGGCAACGCCTAGAAAACCATGCAAGAGTCGGGCACAGTACATACCATCCGTGTCCCCCAAAAGTATAGTTCAAGGATGTCTTAATACTTAGTGCCACCCACAATGAATTACATTCTGCATGTTTGAAATAAGCAAAAATAGCATATAACCATCAAGGGAAGTGATTGAAACTGATAGCTACATTGAAGTTAAGTACAGGCCGCTACACAGCGCATCACTGTAGTGAAATATATAAAAGATAACTCAAAAGCCATTCAAGTAAGATGACAGCGCCTTGCCAACCATGCAAAAGACAGACAGATAACATCAACTATTTAAAAAAAAAAGACATAACTAATAATTAACTACAAAAAACCTGCACACTAGTCACATTCGAGTCTCGTGGAAACTAACATCATACAGATAGTAAATTAACTACCACGCATTCTCCTTCCCGACAATGTTGTAAAAGCATTCAGCTTCAACAATAAAAGCACTTTCAAGTAAATGGGATATCTATTTGAAGATCTTTATGAAACCAGAGAAATTAGAGTTAAATTAGTATGATCATGATGGCAGATTAAATAAATCGACCGAGTACCGAAATTTTAATATTTCCTTCAAAAGGATCATTAAAAGTTACTGTTAATCTCTTTGTGTAAACTTTAAGTTGTTACTTTCGTCCAATCATACCGGTAAGCAAGTTTTTAACTGTAGAAAGGTTCGTGCAGACGGAGCTGTTCATTTTCCAGTAACTGTAGGTAGCCTTTTTTAGAAGGATTTATACGAATTAATTGAAACTGTTTTGTTGGTATGAGTTCGTTTTGTTTAACAAATGTATACAATATAAGATATTTGTACAAGTGTGTTTGACCTTGTATTTCCTGGTCCTTAAAAAGGATACAAACAAAATTCAGATTTCTCTCTTTCTCCCAATGAAAAATTTGAAAATTCTCCTCCTACATTATATTCTGGTGAGTATCATGTAACTTATGTTGGCATAACAATTTTTATTTTGCTTAGTAT